>JAKSZT010054416.1:27172961-27269614 GCA_026826555.1 Tolypeutes matacus
TTTTTGCAATCTTTTCTTCATCTGATCTTTTCTATGTTCACTTTCAGAGACCATTTTCTTCTGCCTCCTCAAATCTGCTATTATATGATTCCAGCATATTTTTAATTTCATTTATTTGCACCTTTCATTTCCATAAGATCTGCTCTTTTTCTATGTATGCTTTCAAATTCTTCTTTGTGTTCATCCACGTTTTCTTAATATCCTTAATTTTATAGCCATCTCATTGAATTTATTAAGGAGATTTGTTTGAACATCTATGATTAGTTGTCTCAACTCCTTTATGTCATCTGGAGGCTTATCTTGTTCCTTTAACAGAGCCATATCTTCCTGTTTCTTGGTGTGGATTGTAATTTTTTGTTGGTGTCTTGGCATTTGGCTTACTAGATGTATTTATTCTGGGTGCAGTTTCTCTTTTTAGTTTAGTACTTTCTTGCCCTTTCTCCTTTACTGGTTGTGTAGTAGGAGCCAAGGATTTAGTTGGTGCTATAATCTGTGGAGGCTTAATCTGTCCTCATTGCCCCAAGGACCAATGAAGCTTCTCCCAACTTTCTCCTTTGCCACGGGTAGGGACAGAGCCACATCTGTGTGGAATAATCCAGCTCTTGCAGGCCTAGACTGTAGTTGCTCAGAGAGACTGATGAAGCTTCATGCCCCTTTCTCCCCTGCCTGGGGTGGGGATGGAGCTGCAGGTGTGGGCAGCAATCTATGCAGTGCAGGTCCAAATGACTGCAGTTGCCCCGGTAGACTTCCGAATGGTCAGTCTGTGCCAGCAAGATGTACCTGCCATTATCTGGATAGGCTGGTACAGGGCCGCCAGCTTCCTCCCTGCTTGAGATGGGGCTGAAGCCTAGACTAGGGCTGCATGCCAATCTTGGTGAAAGAAACCGGTCTCTACCATCACTGTGATTTTCAGGCAGCCCAGCTTCCCCTCATGCTGGGTTGGAGTCAGAATGACAGCTACCTGCCTCTTTCTGACTTGGACAGGTTCAAACTTAAGCTGTTCTTAGGGCTATACTTTAGCCAGCCAAATTTACTAATCAGTAGCTGAAGCTGGTGCCCAACCATCTCATTCTCCCTCATTTTTGGAAATGGAGCTCCAAATTCCAGCAAAGAAACACCAGTGGAGGATGGACACTGGCCTCCATGGCATGAAGTGCTCTACTTATGAATTTTCTCTGCAGATGGGCAGTCTCCTCCTTCCATTCTTTCAAGGATGTTGCAGGATGCACTTCTGGTCTCCTGGAGCCCCCAAACAAGTGCCTTAGATAGCTCTGGGTGATTACCAACTGCCCTGTAGCAGGAGCTGATTCTAGGAGTTCCTTAATCTGCTGCCATATTGCTGGTAGGTCATGTACCAGAGTCTTTTAATTGTTCTTCCTTTTGGGCAATATAATGGATGAGCACGTACTTTTCATTTCATGTAATATGATTTTTCCATTTGCATGTATTACCTTTTTTGAATTTAGAAATTTACTGTTTAATCCATAAGCTTTATATAGTTTTAGTTTAAAAAAAAACCAGAAAACAAAAAACAAGGGCCACAAGGCACTATTTCAAAGTCTGGGCTGGTCCAGCCTTCCAAATATAAGAGCTCTGAAAGTTGTGTATACCAATTGGAAAAAAAAGACAAAATCATGAATGGAGCTATGACATTTCATAAAACAAAATTTTATATAACAGAAGGATCCTTCCTGGGAATATACAATTGCTTTTACCAAAGAAGAAGAAGAAAACAGAATAAATTGAGATTCCAGCGAACCAAATCAACTTGTTACACATCAATATATACCCACACTGTCCTGACAAACATGCTTTCATTTTCTGTTTCATGTTAGAGTTCAAAACTTGGTTTATTTCAGCAGATACTCCACAGGCAACAGGAAAGATTGTGGCATTAATATATTAAGTTATACTTTTGTGCTATTTCAACAGTGATCTTATTTCTGGACAAGCTTACAAACCATACTAGGTCAGAAGCATCATAACTTAAATGTGTGCTAAGGCTCAAATGAGAGAAGGAAAACTAAAAAACAAGACAAAACAAAATAAAACAAAAAATCCTCTGGGAATAGCCATAATCATTAAAGGAACTGTAAGAATGCCAAGCATATTTAAATTCACTTTTTTAAAAAACAGGACTTTTTTGCATAAAATATTTCACTCTAAATGAATTTATGTCAGCTGTCAATGAAAGAATGTCACTAATACACTCTGGACACTTTTGCAGTGTAAACCCATGCCCCCTTTCTTTTTTTTTACATGGTGAACTTCAACCTAGTAATTATTACCACAAATGTTATCATCTAAAACTCAAACACATTTTAGCAATTTTGAAATTGAATTGTTCACAAAACAAATAAAACTTACATCATAAAAAACATTTCCATCTAAGACTGTGGGGACACTTGAGCCTTCTCCATTGATCTCAAGACCTTTTCACACAGGTGATGTTCTAAGTCATCGAAGTTATCTTCAGCTTCACTTTCAGTTTCATTTTTAGGCTCTGCCTCTGCCTCTGCTTCTTCCTATGATGTTATTGTGGGAGCAGCAATGGCTGCAGGGATTACAGTAGCTCCAGCAGCTGCAGCAACAGCCTTTTCCTTCTTGTGTTTTTTTTTTGTGTGTGTGCTTTTTGTGCTGCTTCTCCTTTTTGTGTTTCTTGTCTTTCTCTTTCTTCTTTTTATTTCTTCCTCTTTTCTTGGTCCAAATTCCTTGCCAGAAATGGCCTTGGTTTTGGGTTTTTAGCCTTTTTGACTGGTAATACTGGTGACCATTTTGTAGAGCGTAACTGAGACTGGACAGGAGATGGAGGTGCTTGTGGTTTTTTTAGCTACTGGCTCAGGGAATCCTAAGACAAATCAAGAGGGTGACAAATCAAGAGGATGAGTCCCTTCTTACAGATTGAGGACTTGGTGAGGCAGCCTTTTTGGGTTCCAGAGTCCTGGAGACTCTCCTAATAACCTAGTACTTGAAGATAAGGACTGCCTTCTTTGGGTTGATGATAATGCTTCTCTTCAAATGGGGGGAGGGCTTGTGGTGGTCTGATGAGCTTGAGGCCATGATGAAGGCAAATGCTGTTTGGTTGTGGAGATCTGGCCTCCCTGGTTGATTGGCACTGGGAAGACCCTTTACTATGCTTTGATGATAATGAAGGAGATACTTTTCTTCGTACCTTTCTGTTTTGTTACTTTACTTGAAGTTCTCCCTGGAGAGACAGAAACATGCCTTTTTCTGGTACCATCTGACTGCTGGGGTGTTGAGGAATGATGTGTTTTTGGCACTGTAGTTGCTGGAGGCAAACGCTGGTGCCTTTGCCTTAGAGGACTGCTGAAGGAGATCACCTATGCGTTTTTTGAGGGGGACTGGATGTCCTCTTGGGAGGCTTCGCTGCTGATGACTGGGAACAGGGCAAAGATGCTGATGAGCTACTCCCAGACAAGAATGCTGATGAGCGCCTTCTTCATCACATTGGAGATCTGTTCCTTCTACACCATGGTGGGGGAGGCATTCTTCTTGGTGATGTTCTTCGAGGAGAAGTTCACCTTCTTGGGCGTAGCCACCTTCTAGGTGAATATGATCTTGATCGGGATATATGGTGCAGTCTATATTTAGTATGACATGGAGAAGGACTGTGATCAGGACCTTGATTTGGAGCATGATGGACATCTTGGTTGAGTCTTCTTCCCTTTTCTTGTTTGGATTTTTTTTTTCTGGAGAAGTTTCTTTAGATTCTGGTACAGGTTCAGGCTTGAGAACTTTCAGGATGTCACTAGTAAAAGTGGCTTCTTGAACTTAAGGTTCTTTTACTTTCCCTGAAGTTTCTGGGAGCCCTGGAGAGTTCTCCTATTCTGGAGCAGGGGAAGAACTCTAGCTCTTTGTTCTGTGGTAGGGAGATGGAGAATGACTGTGCTTTCTCCCTCTACTGGCAGGAAAAGATGCATTCCAGTGGAAAGAGATCTGAATTTGCCCCTTCTTGAGCTTCAAGACCTTTCCCTTTTTTCTCTGCTGCTTTCTTTTTCTTCTTTATCCCTCTTATCTTTGTCTTCATCTTGCATTCTCATAGATGACAATTTTTCTTGCTCAAACTGTCTCTGTATTTTTTTCTTCAGCTAAAGGAAAGCAGAAGGAATTCCAGCAATGTTTTCTTGCATACGAAACAGCAGGGGCCATAGTTCTCCCATAAATTCTCTGGGATTTTTTTCCATTCAAAAATCCAGTCAGGTTGATTTGTTTCATTTTGGATTCTGGATTCTTCACTTACAGCTGGTTGAATATAAACCCAATCACAACATCAGCTTCATATCCAAAGATTTACATTACTCGTTTTGTTAGCCATGACTTTATAATGTCCAAATTTACTTTGCTTATGCCCACCTTTTTTCCTATGCATTCTGCAAATTTCAGCTTCTTCAGTAGCCTTTTCTGTTTGTTCCTGCTTCAGTAGCCTCTTCCATTTGTTGCTGGACAGAATAGCCTGTTCTTTTATTTTTATTTTTTTTTTATTTCTCACTAACTGGAAGGCTTAATATGGTTTATTTATTTTTTAAATACATTTTTTTATTTCTTTTTAAAAGCTACTTTGATTGAATAAAATGCTACATTAAAAAGGGGGATTCTTATATGCCCTACTCCCCACACCTCCCACTTTTCCTCACATTAACAACTTCTTTTATAGTTGTGATACATTGATGGCAATTGATGAACACATTTTGGAGCATTGCCACTAAGCATGGATTATAGCTTACATTGTAGTTTACACTCTCTCTCTCATTCAATTCTGTAGATTATGGCAAGATATAAAATGATGTATATCTGTCATTGCAATGTCATTCAGGAAAATTCCAAGTCCTGAAAATGCCCCCATATTATACCTCTTTTTTCCTCTCTCTGACTTCAGTACCTCCACTGGTCACTGTCTCCACATCCACTCTAGTCCATATTTTATTCCCCAGTCCTGAGGATTCTGGGATGGTGATGCCCACTCAACCTCTAATTGAGAGTGGTCTTCAATCCTATATGGCTGATGGATGGGGCTCTCTTGCTTGCAATTGTAGACTGTCTTGGTTCCTTGGTGTGGTGGTTGTCCATCCTCACTTCCTTGTTAATTGCCCTGGGTGAGTCCAGTGAACTGGAGATTAGGTGTTGCAACTCCGCTGATGCTCAGGGCCCAGCTGGCAAATGGACAGCCCAGAGATTCAAATCTCTTGGATGTATACCTACCAACTACAGCACCAACCATAGGTTCAAATAAAAGGGACAGAGGAGGTTTTTGTAGAGAAGTCACATCTGAGTCCATCTCTGTCACACTTGGGAGCACCAACTCCAAAGTAGGGCCCACTGGCAAAGTACCAAACTCCAGAGCTATCTGCCCTGACCCTAGGACCTGCGTGTCTCCAGAGCCCTCAGGAGCCCTATTTGGGGTCGTATCTACATTGGCAGTCTATGATATCCTGCCGAGATGTGCAAAAGCGTTATCTTTCTGATGACCTCCTGACTCATTTTGAAGTCTCTTAGCCATATAAACTCATTTGTCTTTACCTTTTCCCCCTTTTATTTAAGGTCTTTTTCCAGTTGTATCACCAGCCAGTGCTTGGTAGTAATCCCTTGGTGCCAGGGAGGCTCATCCCTGGTGTCATGTCCCACACTAGGGTTAGGTAATGCATTTATATGCTGAGTTTGGCTTAGAAAGAGACCACCTTTAAACAACAAGGAAGCTCCCAGTAGGTAACTCTTAGGCACCCTACAACACTAGGCTAAGTTGCAATTTCAAGAGCAAAGGCTCATAAGCATAGTTGTCAATATCAAAGGTCCATCAACGGACCATCCTTCTTCACTAATCATTGTACTCGTACTTGGGGGATTGTTGCTATTCCATTAGAGCATGTGGCAGGGCTCCCCAGGATGGGAATTAAATATTCTTTCATTTGTTACATGACTCTCTACCCACTGTGGCAATGCCTCATGAACATTTGAACACATTTATACATCTTATATGTATGCCCAGGTGAACTTACTCCCACATATTCCCCATCACTGACACCCTACACCAATGATCATCTCCTGCTACAATTGTAACCCTTCTGTGATCTAAAACCTCTTTAAAAATGAAGCCAAGAATATAGCCAAATATAATTCATAGGAAAATGAAATAATGATAGGTTTAAACATAAGATATAAAATACATAATAATTTAGAAAAACCGAAACTAAAATAAAGTAAAAAAAAGAAATTGGGATACTAAAGAAATAATGAAAAATATTTTAAAAAATAATTTTTTTTGATGTTTTGCCTTTCATCACTGTAATATCTGTTGTCCTGTATGTACATTTTCTTCCATTCTTCCCCAGTGTCTTACTTTTTTCATTTTGGCTTCATAGACGTTATAGGTCATAGTAAAGTCACACACAGAATATAGGGGACTACCATATACCCAACATTCTTCCCCCTTTTTCCCCTTCCCGTATTAATAGCCTTTTTACATGTGTCAGTACATTTGTTACAACTGATGTACAAATATTGAAACACAGCTCCTAAATATGGTCAATGGTTTACATTTTAGACCTTACACGTTTATAATTTTTTGAGGAAATTTAACACGGCCTGTATCCATCATTGTAAGATCATGCAGAGCACTTCCATTGCCCCCTAAATACCCCCTCTTCCATCTTTTCTATTCCTCCCTCCCCCTTCCCTCAGGGCCCTCAGCAACCACCTGTTTTCACTCCTTGAAAACAAGATTCATAGATACTTGCAACAACGCTGAGGGCTTGACACAATTGTCTGTCCTCCCCTATTAGGAACTGCCCATGCTCTTAAGAGACACCCTCCCCTCTGTTTGAGAACATATCACGCCTCCCCAGGATGGGAGTCCAACTTCTTCCCACTCATTATGTGGATCTCCATCCACTGATACAGCACACTGACAAAATAATCACTTACACATTCTCCATAAGACTGCCCGAGGTGCGCCCTGTCAAAAATACCGACCCCCCCCCCATCCAACACCCTAAACCAGTAACCCTTCCTTGATATATTGCCAAAAGAACTTTCTCAACATTGTCACTTCAGCCATGTACCCCCCAATATCCAGTGTTCACTTGCTCCCTTCCCCTAGTTCAATCCACCATCCAACACATCCTTCCCACACTACCCATACTCAGTGAATGGTAGTTCCTTAGGTGCCTTTTCAGGACACACAGCTGCTTGGTAGTAAACAAAGAAATCAGGACACCTGATATCTGCTCTAGTAGTTTTCTTTTATTTAAGTATCTAATTTGTTCATTTTTTTTATCTCTTCCCCCACAATCATTTAAGAAAACTTTACATGAGAAACTAATTCTCCCTTTTTATACGACTTTCAAATACACTTAAATGATCACAGTTAAAATCATACTACTAAACTTATTATGTTTTATCACTTGTCATTTATTTATTTTATCTGTATATACATGTATAGATATGTAGTGGATATTATTAAATCATATGTAATGGATATTATTATTAAACTCTGTATTTTATTAGACATTGTTCTTATTCTAAGGGCCCTATCATTGCTTGCCCATTTCAAATGCTCTCTACAGTGAAATCTTGCCCTTTTACATTTGATTAGCCAAAAGAATAAGATTTATAATTATATAATGTCTAATTGAAAGATTAAATGTTCATGCACATGTTCTTACTCTGAGACTGGTGGAAATGTATGATTCTGCTTATTATGGTCTATTTTCTATTTCTAAATTGAAGAGTGTATCTGCATTTCTCTCAAGGAAATAAACTTATTTGTAAATCATTTTCTATAAAATCCATTCATAGCAACCTAAAATCACACACAGAATTTCTATGTTAAATGAAAAATATGAAAATAATTGGAATTGGCATTATTTTTATTCTTTCTATTTTGTTCTTTTTGGGATTCTCATTAAAAAGTGAAAGCACAAAGCTCTTGCCTATCTCCTTTCATATTGATGGAGTAGTGATTGAATTTTTCTGTCTCTTGTTTCTTTCCTAGCAATTTTCTAATTATCCCAGTTTCTTCTAAAAATGAAATCTGTGTTTTGTGGCTTCTAGAGAGCTCAGACTGTCTTTCTGTGTAGAAACAAAATATGATTTTGATATATTCAGGTTATAGTTGGCTTATATATCCTGGGAACAACTCTCTGTAGGGTCTTTTAAAGTTGATATTTGCATTTAAGAGTTCTGTAAACCTGTTATTTCTAGCCTTGGCTGACCTGAAAAAAAAAGTCTGCTAACACAGAATAGCAGGGTTTGCAACAAAACGTGGATCTCATTTTTGTGATGTTATTTTTGTTTTCTTTCCTCTGAAATAATCATAACCAGTATCCAAACAACAGTTAAGATAATAGCTTCATGCTGTGCCTTTGCAGAATGACAAGAGAAGACAGAACTCCTTTTATCTAGAGCTTTGAGGAATAACAGACATACTCACTGCCCCTCACAATTGACCAAACTAATGAGTTTAAAGCTTGAGAACATTAGTTCAGATCAAAATGGCATTTTGTTTTGTGTCAAACTTTGTTTGTGTGTTTGGTCTAGATCAAGCCAAATCAAGTGGGGGAAGAAACATAGGAACCAATCCTTGGAATGACTTAGGAATTAGTGTTTTCGAATTTGCAGGGCTCCAAGAAGAATTAGTTACCTCAAAGTCATGTATACCGCACAATATCTTAGGGCATCATTTCCATAAACCAGGGGTCAAAATAATTTCTCTGTAAAGGGACAAATGATAAATGGTTTAGGTTTTCCAGGCCATATATGGTCTCTGTCACATATCTTTCTTTGCATTTTTTATAGTCCTTTAAAAATAAAAATAAAATCTTTGTTCATGAGCCATAGAAAAATAGCTCATTGGTCATATTTAACCTCCAGTCTTTGGTTTCACAACTCCTAACATAGGCTATTCATTACAGAACTGTGCATAGTAACCTTCATTTTCTTAGGGTTGAGTGATTGTGCTGCTAAAGAAAGAGAAGTATTTTTAAATACTTTTTTAAAATTAAAAAAATACTCTAGATTACATAAATGTTACATAAAAAATATAGGAGATTCCCATAATGCCCCACTCCCTCCCCCTCCCACACTTTCCCACATTAACAATGTCCTTCATTAGTGTGGTACATTTGTTAGAATTGATGAACACATATTGAAACATTGCCATTAGCGTAAATTATAGTTTACATTGTATTTTACACTCTATCCCACACAATTTTGTAAGGTATGACAAAATATTCTGTATCCATCATTGCAACATCATTCAGAACAATTCCAATGTCCTGAAAGTGCCTCCATATCACACCTGTTTTTCCCTCTCTCTCCCCTAAGAACCTCCGGTGGCCACTGCCTCCACATCAATGATAAAAAGTTCTTCCAGTGCTAGAATAACAAAAAGTCTAAAGTAGAATAACAGTAAGTCTACTCTAGTCCATCATTCATTCCCCAATCCTGAGGATTCTGGGATGTGGGACTATCTTGCTTGTAGTTGCAGACTCTCTCTGTTCCTTGGGATGGGCGTTGTCCATCATCATCTCCTTGTTAATTTTCCTGGGTGAGTCCAATGAACTGGAGAGTAGGTGTTGTGACTCTGTTGAGATTCAGGCCCAACTGGCCATGGACAGCCCAAAGATTTAAGTCTCTTGGACATACACCTATCAACTCTGGTACTAACTATAGGTTCAAATAGAAGGAGTAGAAGAGCCACGTGTAGGGAAACCAAATTAACAAATAATTATATAGTGAATAGAAAGTATCAATGCCTATACTAGATAATTTATTCTAGGTTCAACAATGAGAAATAGTGTCATAGCTATTCTCTTCATGGAACTTGTGTTCAAGTGTTATAAAAAGAAATTTAAAGTGTGCAATGAGACTACATTGCATTGAGGTGCAAAACATTCCTCTTTGAGAAAGTGATGTTTACATTGTAACTTGAAAAATAAGTCAGACTTTGTCACAAGAACTGTGATGTAAGCAATACATATCTGATATCCAAGTAGGGAGATACAGAAAGACACCAGGTATATGTGGGTGTAGAGAACAGGACATACTCTGAGTTGGAAATATTAGATTTTATCAAATATGTTATTTGAAGTCATGGGTTTGGTGAGGTCACCTATGGAGAAAGTAGAGAGAGAGAAGAGGGCCTAGGAAACAGTTCTAGGGAGAACCAATATTTAGTGAGTTGAGGGAAATTAACTTCCCAGGATACTGAGAGAGAGTGTCTAAAAGGAAGAGAGCAAAACAGTTAACTTGGGATCACAGAAGATAAGGAAAGAAATTGTTTTGCAAAGTAAAGAGTAATCAGAAGAGTTCATCTGTGTTAAAATGACATTCAACTGTGATAAATGTGAAGTTAGGATAATAAGGAGCTATATGGGAATGGTATGGCTGAAGGAAGGATTGTATATCTTTAAGCCGCACCCAGAAGGGCAGGATTTAGAAGCAACTCATCTCCAGAAATATGTCCTAGCCCTGTGCTTAACACTGTCTCCACGGAAGAGAGGGAAAGAAAAGTCGTAGCTGTTCTACAAATGAGACATATCCTCTGATTGTTTTTTTCCTGTCTTTATTACTCTTAGTTATCCTTGCTCCAACACATGGTTTGGACTTATATAATTATAAATTAGGTTTGACCATTCATGATATTTTTTTCTAACCAAGATTTATTTATATTAAGCAATAAATAATGCCTTTCTGTGGTCCTCCTAACTAAACTTTTCAGCTTAGCTTTTAAATTTCTGTCAAAATTTTGGCCTTTCACATTTCTTTTAACTCGTGATTATATAAATAAGTTCCTAAGTGAGGAGTTTGGAAGGAGACCCATGTATTAACATGGGCTGTGCTCAGTGTAAAGATACTAAGAAATAAATTCACCATGAAGAATGGATTGGAAAAAATTCTTACAAGTCTTGAATTTGGAATTGGTTTTGTAGGTAAAGAAATAAAATTTCCGAAAATTCACAATAACAGTGTAGCTGAAAAATTCTTAAGCAGAGATGTTGGTTGAAAATGTTTTTAGTTTGGCTGCCCCCAGGTTGTTCAAAAACAAGATAAATTCTTTCTGGAAGAAAATTTAGTTCAGACCAGGCCAACAGCAATTGTAGGCCTCTTTCAATTGTATTGTGCACACTAGTTTCAAATATATTAACATGTGAAAAATGCACCTATACATTCCATGAAATATGAAATACAGAGATATGGCTTTGGTGTTTTTAGAATTAGAGTGCTATATAGGCAAGCTGACTTCCTCAAAATGCTTTCGCAAACACATAAGAAAATTATGTTGCAGTTTCTTGATGGCATGACTAGGAGATAGATGATGATGCTTGAAAAACCTTCTTGGAATTTTCCTGAAACCTGGAAAATGCCATAATCTATTCACATAGCCTGCAGAGGAACTAGAATGGGAGGGGCAGGATTTACACTCATCAGGCAATCTCTACCTGATGACATAACAGGTACTTTGCTAAAATTCTCTCCTTTACACGATGCACTACAATATGATTTGTACTACATCTATGCATCAATAATCATTGTTACAGATCCTCAAAACTCCTGTTAAACTACTTCAGGTTGATTATGTAAAATACAATGAAATGATGTCAACTTGCAGAAGTTGTTCAATATAATTTAAGAGGTTCTAATGAATAGGATAATAGGCAAACTGATAATGATCCTTATAATGTAATACTAAAATAAATACCATATGATATTGAAAAATTAAAGAATTTTAGATTAGTTGAGAAAAACTGGCTGCTTATTAATGCTGTAGGTGAGATGTAATTGTGTAACATGCAGTTCTAAAATTCTTCATAGGCATGTCTACTACAAATCCCTAAAAGGAAAAATAAGAGCAACATCAAATTCTATGCCACCACATTTGTCTAGAGACTATCACCATCTGGTTCTCGCCTTCAGTGCAATTCTGGGCTGAGTATTCTCTATGAAGAAAACAGTATTCACCCAAATTCTTCTATGGATGACTTTGTTGCTTTTAATTCCTGATAGAAAAGCTTATATAAATTTGTCAGATGACATTAAGGCTTTCCATATTTTAATCATACAGCTATAAATCAAGTAAATTTCAAGCAACTGAAATATTTCCAGTGAGTTTCTAATATTATGTGCAGTCTAACTTTCTGCTGTGATCTGCCATATCAGTAATAAAATTTCATTCTTTCCCCAAAGTAATTCAAGCATATTTTTAATATACATTATATGTTATTCTGAAGGGGAAAAAAAATCAATGTTCTTGGATTTTTTAAAAAAGTGGTAGAAATTTAGAAAAGTTTTCCAAAGTGTAAATATGTGTTTCCTTGGCATACCTTCTTGATAGTTTATCCAAAATTTATTCCAGCAGAAAAAAGAAATCTATTCTATTATTTATAAAAATGTACATGATATCTAAATAAAATAGCAAGGAAAAGAAAACACATATTGAAATTTAAAATAAAGAAGACAATATTAACCCAAACAGTGATAGTAACCTGAGCTTAAACTTGAGATTGAGGCTTCCTGTTATCCATTACTGAAGTGTTTATGAAAAATAAATATGTATAGTATCCAGTTATTTTTTTACTGACATGTCTATGAAAACAAATATCTAGAGAGAAGGTAAGCAAAACTATTGCTTCCAATGTATTTTTAATTAATGCTTAGATACTTATTGAATGTGAGAGAAGTAAAATGTAAGAAAAATATTCCCTATTATTTCTAGCATTTTTGTTCTATGTTTCTTAATATAATGTTATTATTTACACAAAGCTTGATGAATGTGATAATTTACAGAGCATATTAGCAATTTTATTTCATAGTCTGTATCAAAATATTTATTGTTTTCTATGTCCATTTGTTTAAATTCTGTCTCACTAAGTATTATTTTAGTGAAGGTTGAGACCATGTCTGTATTTTTATTTTGCCATAACATTTTAATGAGCACACTTCTTGAATAAATGAAGGTTCATACACCTATATGCCATTAAATGTTTAGTCCTTCTTTGTTCAATACTGCAGGTACTACCCTTTTGTGTGTTTATTATACTTTTATAATCTTAATTTCTGCTTCTTTTAATTTTGTTGTGTAAACTTTTTATTGGTGTCCCATCTATTGACGGTGTATATTTTTATTGATTTTTGTCTTATGTCTTCTAACAGAAATTTTAACTTTTATTTATTTTGTAATATAAATATTTTAATTTTCATTCTTTTCTTGCTATCTGTTTTTGTTCTTGGTGGTGGTGGTGGTGATAGCAGTGGTTAATATTTTCTTGATATTTCCTTTTACTACTAAAGGCAATATATGCATTGCATTAGTTAGGCAAATTATAAATCAGTTTGCATTACACTATTGATTCACCATTTACTAGATGTATAACTCTGGCCATGTTTTCTGTTGGTGTGATTGAAAAGTTTGGTAATATATGGTGGGGGTGGTAGCAAACATTGTGAATGTAATTAACACCACTGTATTATATATTTGAATATGGTTAAAAGGGGGTATTTTATGTTGTATATATGTTACTAGAATAACCATTCTTAAAAAACCATAGAACTGTACAACACAGTGAACCGTAATGTAACCTATAGACTATAGTTAATAATATAGTTATAATAATATTGTTTCATCAGTTGTAACAAAGTTATCACACCATGCACAGATTAATAATAGAGAAAACTACATGTGTCAGGGTTGGGGGTTATATGAGAACTCTGTATTTTCTGCATCATTTTTTGTAAAGCTACAACTTCTCTAATAAAATAAATACATACTAAATAAATAAATACAAGGAGCTATATATAAATTTAAAAAAAATAGTCACAGAGGAAAACGATAATTAATCATCTTAAGTATAAAAAAGAAAGTAAAAGAAAATAGAGAAAAGCACATTAGAGACACATGAAAATAATGTAAAAAATATTTAGCTGATATATGTTAATTGACTAAAATATTTACTAAAATTTTATAATACTTTGAATAGCCCAAGTGTATTATTTAGCCAAAGGGGTCCTGATGCAAAATACTAGAAATCTGTTGGCTTTCATTAAGTATATTTATTTGGGGTAGAAGCTTACAGTCACAAGGCCATAAAGTGTAAGTTTTTCCCTCACCAAAGTCTGTTGCCACATGTTGGAGCAAGATGGCTGCCAGTCTCTGAGAGGGTTCAGCCTTCCTCTTCTTCCTAAGGCTCTGTGGTGGTCCCTGCTGCTTCCCATCTCAAGTGTAGGCTAGCATAAAGCTTGTCTCTCTCTCCCTGGGACTTGTTTCTTTCTGGGCCTTCTCAGCTGTTCAGGGCTCTGGTCTCTTCAGCTGTAACTATCAGACAAAAGACTTGGCTTGCTCCTCGTGCCTCCAGCATCCAAAACTAAATTCTCTGTGTTCTTCTCTGTGTATTTACTTCTATATCTTTGATTGAGTATCTGTTTATATAGTCCACAAGGGGGGGAGGGGGGTTCAGACTCAAATCCAGTCACCCTAATGACATGGTCAAATAAAAGCCCTAATCTTGATTAAGTAAAGTAAAAATGAAACCTTTCAATCTAATATGTCCAGAGGAACAGACCAGTTTACAAACACAATCCAATATCTATTTTTGGAATTCATAAACAAAACTGCCACAACAAGTTTTCCATTTTATTCTTGTTTCTGTTTCATCTCAATCTTTTAGGTAATATATTTTTAGAAAGAATATATATGTTGTATATTTTTAAAACCCTTATATCTAAGTTTTCTGTTACTTCATATATATATATATATTCATTTCCTTTATTAACTTAGCCAATAGAAGACTTAGCCAGTCTTCTATGTGCTAGATATTATAATAGGTGGTGAAAATAAAGTAGTTGAGTAAAAGAAACCCAAATTCATGGCTGTGTAGATACTTTCTATTAGTGGGGTTGATAAATATAAAATAAATTAAATATACGGTATGTGAGAAAATGATGAGTGTTAAGGAGAATAAAAATCAGGGAAAAGATATTAAAATGTTGGGAAGGGAAATAACTGTTAGCCTGTGAATGTCTCAATGAAGAGTTTGCTTCTCTTTAATAACCACAATGAAATGAGGGGCCAGCATTTTGTCTATATGGAAAAGAACAATTTAGCCAGAGAGAGAATAGTCAGACCAAAGCTTCTACATGCTTGGCGTGTTCAAGAAATAGTTAAAGGTGCCAGTGTGGCTGGTGTGGGGATATAGAGGGAAAGACTATTAAGAAATGATATAAGAAAGGCAATTGGATGAAAAGTTTACGTAGACTCTTCTTGGTAGTAGTGACATTTGCTTTTACCCTGAATGGGATGGTGTTTTAGTTTCCCAGCTACTAAAAAAGTAATGCTATACAATGAATTGGCTTTAACAATTTTGAGGCTAGAAGTCCAAAATCAAGGTGAGAGCAAGGCAATGCTTTCTCCGTGAAGACCATAACATTCTGGGGCTGGACCCTAGAGATCCTTGGTCCTTGGTGCTGGTGAAGTCGCAGCTCAGCAGCCGCCTGCTACCCCTTGCCTAGCCCTGACCACCTTTTCTATTGTGCAATATTTCAGTTTGTTTCCATTTCACAACCTGGGGGAGATGTTAGGCCTAATGAAATGGCCAGACCAGACCTTAGAACCTGGTAAGCCCCAGCCGCTTATCAGGGTGGGAAATTTTAGTGGCATAACCCCTTCTGGATTGTATAAATATGCCACCCTTGGCAGTATGGATTTGTCTTTCCCTTCCAATGTGAAGTGGGCTGCCAACCATTGACACTGACCGGAGCAGTTGGCCTCCTTGGGACACTGGGCATGATGGGATCTCTTCTCCTGTTCCTTTGGACCCTTTGTGCAGTGTAAGTAATGAAGTGTTCATTTCCTGACAGTTTCTGTTGTGTCTGAGCATATGTTCCCATGATGCATCACTCTACAGGGTAAACAGGGTAAACAGCGTGCAGGGTAAACAGGGAAGTACGGAATGGGTTGATTTTTTGGTGGTTCTCTTAATATTCTGCATTCTATTTTTAGAGTAGCATTTGGAGCAACACAGAACTTACGGCTTTGTGGGCTAAACTGAGGGGTTGTACCTGTCCTACCAGCCTGGGTAGAGGTACCAACCCATGGCTGTGGGACCTAGAGATTGCTGTCCCTGTCCTCTGAGGGAAAGGCAGTGACAAATGGGACTTTGAGATCCCTCATAAATGTCAGAGAGTTGGTGAGCTGGTTCCATGCTGAGATCAATGAGGTTGGGGCTCCCACCACCCCATGTACACTCAGCTTCTTATATCTGCTCTCATTCTGGAACTAGGCACACTCACACTCAGGCCACCCAGATGAGCTTTCTTGAGGTTTGTGTGAGGTCGGTCATTATTCAGGAGACCATTAGATCTGAAGATAGGGAACCAGAGGAGAAAATTAAAGTGAAAGTTTTTATGGAGAAACCGATATGGGATATGAAAGATCGATATGGACAAAACTCTGGAAAGGACCTCCTTTTACAGCTGTCCTGATTTTATGATGTGTATGCTGCTACCACCTTGATCAACCAGGCTGAATGGAAAAACATCAGTCACCTCATATCCAACCCCTTCCTCCAATAAACTTAGTTGGAATGAAGAGAGTAGGAAGTGGAGGGCAGGGAGGGAGCAGATGATCATGCAGCTACCTCAGGGGCTTTGCAGCCAGGCATGGCACAGACTGGGCCTTTCAGGGAGTCAGATGACCGTATTCCACTCTGGGTGACCCCCTAAATCCAACTAAGCCTGGAGTAATGATGAGGAAGCCGTGTGTGCTCTGCAACTGAGTGTTGGTATGTGGATATTCCACCCCATCAGAGAAGTTAGCCATTCACCAATTCCCATTTCACAATGGGACATTGAAAATTATATGAGAAAGCAAGGTGATTCTGCTCCTTACCCAGGCCATGAATGAGTAAGTATGGCAGTTTGGAATTGTTTTATGAATTCCAAGAAGAGAAAGATTATGTTTTTTAACTAGTTTGTTCTATGGGTGTGATACCCTTTGATTACATTAAATTCAATTGATGATCCTTTGATTAAATTATTTGATAAGATTGCTTTAGGGCTTTTGATTGGACTACATCAGTGAGGCCTGTCTGAGATTGAGTCTCTGCCCCCTTGTGGGGTCTTTTATAAAGCCAGAGAAACTGAGAGACAAAGACAGACAAAGGGAAAAAGGAGTTACCATGTTTGATCAGACCATGTGAGAGAGGACTATAGGATGGCTTAAGCACAAAGCCTCAAGTGGATGGGCCACAGAGCAGCTCATGAGTAGACAAGCCCCATGCCAGGTTTGCCTACAGCTGAAGAAAGGCGGAGACATTGAAAGGCATTGATGGTCATCTTGCTTCCCCACTTGGCAGCTGATTTTGGTGAAAAAGCACCTCTTATGGTGTACTGATTGGACTTCTCATGGAACTATAAGCTTTTGCCCCAAATCAATCCCCTTTACAAAAGCCAACACATTTCTGGTACTTTTCATTGGCAGCCCTTTGACAAACTAAAACAGTAGGTTTATCGTTCCCTCCCTGCTTGGGGAGGGTTGGAGTTCCCTTGCTAGGGAAGTTGCTGCATGGTGACTGACAGGGAAGTTGGGCCAGCAGGTTATAGATGCATGCCAGTTAACTGGGTGTTTCCTAGGACTTGTAGGATTGGTCAATGGCCACTTTTTCCTCTTGGGGCCCCCACTCCCCAAACTATGTTCTTATGGTATCCATTGCCTCTGAGAGACTGTATACCACCTCTGGCACTGAAAAGAGTGCCCAATGGGCTGAACTGTGGACAGTTCTCTTAGTGCTGTCACACCCATACCCAAGTATCCCTGTGTACCTATTTATTGACTCATGGGCCATTGCCAGTGGCTTAACAGCCTGATCAGGTTCATGAAGGCAATGCAGTTGGAGAATCAAAGTTTCCCCAGTGAGGACAAAGGATGTTTAGAAAAAAATGGCAGCATGGAAAGGCACCATCTATGTTATCCAAGGGTCTATAAGATGTTGAACATCATTAGAATTATATAGCTGATAAAGGATGCACTGAGCTGCTTTTCATACCCAACAAGGTTGTTGGAAGAGAGGCAGATGATAATCCATGCCCAGAGGATAAGGACAATGAACTTAACCTCAGTGACTTCTATGAAAACGCTGAATTTCACATGAATGATTCCACTGCTGTGTGAATTCACCAACAGAATGGACATGGAAATGATGGCACTCTAATGGGCCCAGAGCACAGAATATCTCTCTCATTAAAAGAGGCCCAATCTACCATTTACTGTTGAATGGATGTCAACTATAAGCCAGAGCCCATAAATGGTATCTAGAAGCTATTCCCAGATGGGCCTCACCAGGCTACTCATGGAAGTGGATTTCATCAGCCCTCTTCCACCATTCCAAGGCATGTGCCTTGATTGCAGAAGACACTTATTCAGGCTATGGTCTTGCCTTTCCAGCTCATCATGCAGATACAATACAAACATGGGATAACTTGGAAAAGCAGCTCTGCCATTCCTTTGGGTTTCCAGATGACATCTCCTCTGACCGAGGACCCTACTCTACTGTACAATCTACTCAACAATGGGTCCAGACTTATGGAATTAGATGGACCTTTCACATATTGAAAGACCCATAGGCAGCTGCCATTTTGGAAAACTGTAATAATGCACACTTGAAAAAGGAACTTTGGCAACTTTACCCTGACACCTCTCTTTCTGGATGGGCTGTCTATCTTATTTGGGCTTTCTGGAAACTAAATACAGCAGTTTCCCAGAAAAGAAACATGGCCTTGCCCTGTTTTGTAGCACAGGGAGGGGATAAAACCAGAAGAGGAAACTAGGCTTTGAGGTGCATTTACCTTTATATCCATCAAGATGAGAACTGGCCCTAAAAGGAGAATCCAGAACACACCACTTGGGACTCATTTTTTAAACCATTTTCAGGGGATCATCCTGCTTTATACTCCATTACCCCCTCCACATGTTTCCTAAGATGGTGGGAGGTTGGCGTCACCAGGCTTAAGGTTGGGACATGGGTCACAATCCAGTGGGGTCACAATCCATTGGGCTGGACTACAGGGCCTGACACACGCATACTGAAGGTTGGTGGGAAATGCCTAACCCTGGTCACCAGTCCCATTGGGAACATTCATGATGCACCTTTGGGGAGTCCTGACAAATCCCATCTGTAGTAGTTTGGTATTATTTATGAATTCCAAAAATAGATATTGGATTATGTTTGTAAACTGGTGTGTTCCTCTGGGTGTATTAGATTGTATTAAATTCAGAGGTTTCACTTTCACTTGATTAAATAATGATTAAGGCTTTGATTGGGCCACATCAATAGGACATTGAGTACCTGCCCCGTGGTGTGTGGGAACTCACAGAGAAAACGACATGGCAGAGGAGGAGAATGGAGTTTTAGATTCTGGAGTCCTGGAAAGTAAACACACAGGACAAAAACACAGAGGAATAAAGATGGCTCCATAGTCACGGCAGAGGCCTCAGGAAGAGAGAGAGCCTGATAGTCTACCTGACTTTGTGGAGCGAACAGAGCCACTGATCCCAGAGAGAAATGAGCCCTAGGAGAGAGAGAAGACTTATCCTAGCCTACAGCTGAGGCTGGAAGAAGCTAGGACCACTGAACCTTAGGAGGAAGAAGAAGGCTGAACACTTGCAGATGTCAGCAGCCATCTTGCTCCATAACATGGCAACGGACTCTGGTGAGGGAAGTATATTAACGCTTTATAGCCTGGTAACTGTAATTTATTCTACCCAAATAAATACACTTTTTTTTTTTTTTTTTTTTTTGAGAGAAAGAAAATCAATTTTATTTCTGAACCATTAAATGTAAATGCATCACAGGCAATCTATGAAAGATGTTGCAAAGAAAGAAATCTCACCCTTTTATATAGCCAAGCAGATGCATCCCACTACAGGCCTCTTGCAAGATAACTAGTCCTCAAGTAAGAGGACTTGACAGAGTCATTTATCACGCATAGCTCTTGAATTCAGCTGGTAATTGGGATGGCCTTTGTGTTTGCTAATTGCCTTTATCCAAAGGAATGATAAAACTTCTCATATCTCTAGGACAGAAAGTAACAATTTGGAGCAAGACACCTATAGTTAACTCCCATGAATATGAAGAGATAAGGGTACTATCTTTGACATTTACTTTTCAAAGAGATGGCTCCCAGATTCTTTTTTTTTTTTTTTTTTTTTTTTTTTTAATTTTTATTTATTTATTTATTTTTTTATTATGGGTAAAAAATCAAAATTCTCACAATACATACAAACATTTGCAAAATGATACATAAATATATATGCATATATGTGTATTTGCTTACAAAAATGTTATTTATATATATATATACATATATTTTAAGAGGTGCTTAGATTACCTAAAATATTACACGGAACCCACTGGGATTCCCATGTTGCCCACCTCCCACACCTCCCACCACATCCAACACAAACATCTCCCACAGTGTGGCCCACCAACCTCAATGAACTTACACATCCTGGAGCCTTGCCACCAACCATAGACCACAGTTCACACTGTAGACCACACTCTCTCCCACTCAGTTATGAGTGGTGTGTGCTGATTTAAAATGGCCTGCATCCATTGCCACAACAGTACTCAGGACAACCTCCAACTCCCAAAGAAGCCCCTGTATTCCAATTTATATATTATTCCCAAATAAATACACTTTTATAAAAGCCAACAGATTTCTGGTATTTTGTATCAGTACCCCTTTTGCTGACTAATACCCCAACTATCAGAAAAAGGTGGAAGTGGGTTGGAAGATATGGGTAAGGCACTCTGATCAATGGGAAAGAGGTGAGGTTATAGCTCAGGGCAAGGGGCAGACAGACTGGGTTGCTTTAAAGGGAAAAAATAAGGTAATGCAAGGATGCCGAGAAAAGTGTCTCCCATTGGAAGTGCTTGTACAACCACCATGTCAGGACTAGTTACAGCACCCCTTTCCTTATTTTTTTTACAGATTTGACCCAGCAGTAATGAGGAAGAAAAACACCTTTGTCTAGCTGATGGGAGCATTATGACTGCAGGGAACCTGATAGAAGGCTGGATCTGCCATCTTATCCCTGACTCCTTTCCTTTTTGCTGAGTCTGAATTGAAGCTCAAAAAGCTGATCTTCTTTGCCTCACATTTGAACTAACAAGAGGAGTCATTCATTTGGGCTCTGTGTCAAAGATAATGGTACAATTGTTTGCTGTGCATTCTTCTTCTCCACACCCCCGGACAACCTGTCAGGAGGCAACAACTCCCAATGTAATGGAATTGGCAAGCTACTCAGTCATCTTTCCAATTTATTATCTTGAGCAAAGCACAATTTGCTTGGGAAAGGAGTGTCCATATTCTGAATTCAACTCTTTTAGCAGATCATTATTGCCCTGACTGGGTGTAAGCACCCATGAACACATGATATACAATCTGACAGCCACCTTGGCTGAAATTGCTGAATTCATACCACAAGCCCTTCAGGCTCAAAAAAAATCATTAAACTGTCTAGTCAAATTAGTGTTTGATATTCACTTTTGCCTTAGACATCCTCCTTGCCCAACAAGGAGACTTAAGTGCTTTTGCTAACACCTCCTGCCATACTTAGGTTAATACCTTGGGGGATGTGGAACAGGAGATGATTGAAATCTTCCTGGTTCCATTGACTTCCAGCTTCTGGCTTTTCCTCCTGGCTTCTCTTCCCATGTGATTTTCACTCTCTATATAAAAACTAGTAATGCTAGTTAGAGCCCAACCTGATTCACTTGGGCAACACCTAAACTAAATTAACATCTTAAAGAGATCATATTTACAATGCTCCACACCCACCACAATGCAGACCAAGACCAAGAACATAGCCAAAGGGCAGTGCACAATTCAATCCACCATAGTGGGAACACATTGGAGGATTTCATTAGAGGAGTAACATGATGTGACATAGGTTGTAGACTCCACTTTATGCAGAAGAACCTGTAGGTTGTAAGAGCAGATGCACTGAGATAAGTTAAAAGAATATTATAATATTCTATCTATGAGATGATAATAGCCCAGGCTAAATTGGTACCACTGGAGGTGGTTAGAAAGTAATAGTAATTTAATTCCTAATCTGAAAATAATATTCTTCTGACAAAACCATTTTTCTCTCAAAACTTTAAAGACCTTTTTAACTTGTTTTTGTTTTTTAATGTTGTAAATGAAGAATCTATTTTAGATAAATTATATTTATCTCATATATTATAAAATCATTTCTCTAATCTTAAAATTTTGAATATATTCTAAAATAAGAGATCATGTAGTTACAAGACAATTCTTAGTTTGGGGCTAACATTTTCAATATACAGAACCAGATCAGAATATTTTTCTTTTGTATCTTTATTCATTGCCACTATTTAATTACTGATTCTATATTAATAGCCAATATGCACTGCTAACTGACTTTATCTCTTCTTTCTTCTGCAGTGATTTCTAGCTCTCATTTCTATAGTTCTATATTTCTACTACCAGATGCAAAGGGGTCCTGTTCTTCTTACCTCAAACAAATACCTTTGTGTGGCAGAATTACATTTTTCCAATTTTACAGTTAGTAAGAAATATTTCTCTGAGACAATGAGAAATCTTTAAGGGAGGTAACACATTCCTTCCCAACATTTTTGAAGAATAGTAAATTCATAAACTAAAAGCTAATTATAATTTAACTACCATATTTTTTAATCGAGATCTACAGCTGTAAATGAATTATTTTTCCACATTATATTTATTGGATGTCTTATTCTCGATTCTATAATATTTTGAATCTTTATTGTTTCTTCATCAATCACAGAAATTTTTAGTGTGAAATTAGGAGAGACTGCCTCTGGGTTTAAAAGAGAAATCTATTTTAATCTGAACATCTATGTTTCTGTTTTGTATCAATTTTGTATTTCTTTGTTTCTAAATTGAATACATACTAGAATTGGAGAGGATTTATTCATTTTATTTATTTATTAATAATATTTACTCATTTATTAATTTCCAGTTAGTGATCTACTGAATATAGCAATTTAAATCCAGCCCTACTTTGGTTTCTGCAAACATGATGAGTCTTGATTGAGGCAGTCCTGTCATCAATCAATTTTAGTCATTTAGTTGATAAACACAAGTGCCCACTTTGTTTTGAAATCAAAATGAAGCCTGAAATTGGAATCGAGAGTTAAGAATTAACAAATAATTATCATTATAAAATCATTATATATATGCCTTTATATTATAAAATAGCAAAAGATTAATATCTGAAATTGTTGAAACTGGGTGTATTTAGCCTAGACTTACTATTGTGATGGTAGTTCTAGACTGAACTTACCTTTTTTTATGATTATTTCAATACTAGGCTCCCCCTTGTGTGCACTTGCCATTTTTATGATAACCATTCTACCTTCCCCTGTTTGAATCCATAAAAACTCCTGCTGCCTTAGTTCAGAGAAGGCAGATTTGAGAGGCCCCATCTCCTGTCCTTCTGCTGGTTTTAATAAACCTCCTTTCTCTTATGACCATCCCTGTGTGGAATCCAATTTATCTGTTCCAAGCAAGAACCCAGAAGGACCCCTGTGGGGTTGCCTTTACTACATCAGCAACAGTTTAAACAGAGCCAACAACAAAACAAATACTTGTAAGATTGAGCAGTGTCATGTATTATATATACCATTTTGAAATATAAAACTGTGTGACTGTATAAACTGTGTGATAATCCTATCTAAGGCAAAAACAATGTATATTTTGATCTAGAGGCCAATCTATTTACCAGTTCAATGATGAGACAATTGATGAAAATCTTCCAGGAATGAAAATAATCCATATTTATTTAGGATTACTAATTTAGAGTTTTTAGTATAAACAGAACTATTTGAGCATAAATTATCATATAGACAGAACTTAATTTCACACAAAACATTTTTTTAAACTCATACTGAAATAAAATGAATCAAATGGCAATAACTGAATAACAGATATATGTATTATACATGGTAGCTCTATTTCCCAGAGCGGGAAAATTTCTTGAATTATAAATACATTTTAAGAAGTTTTTTTAAAATTTTGAACTTTTTAAATTAACAGTTGAACACATCATCAAAGTACAAGCCTACTAAGCATGGAAGTTCTCTGATATATATCTAATTGTTCCCTTTTATTTTTCCCCAATTTTATTAAATCTATATGATCTATTCTTATCATTTGTATAAGCACATTCTGTCATTTTTCTACAATTTTTATGAAATAAAAATGGCAAATGCAATCAAATATTCAAATAAATATTCATAAAAACCGCCCTGAAATATATCCTTTTGACTTGAGCTTAGATTTCACTTTTTTAGGTGATACAGAGAATCCAGGTTAAAATGCGAATCTGTTTTGGAGCTGCCAATGAGTAATGAACCAATGTGAAGTTTCCATATAAGTTCTCCAAAAATTTTATAGACTTCCAATCATTGAAAATAAGATAATTGAACTTGAGTATACATTTAAACTAGACATAATAAGGACAACAATTAAAAAAGAATTATACCATGATACATGATACCTTTAAGTCAGTTACATAAAAAGTGATATTTTTAGGTGACTAATCCCATCTCCCAAAGGTTGTTGGCAACAATTCAGTCACCAGAGTTTGCCAAACCTGTACTTCATTTTTACTCTCTTTGTTGTCCTTTTCCGATATGTCCCAGTACATTGTCATTGATCTGTCTTGGCTCTCTTATCTTGTTCTTTCATGTATTGTAGTGACTTATAGACTCCCTTTGCAAATATCTCTGTATCAGATTCTTAGCATCAGAGTTTGGCTGGCTCTAGAGTTACCTTGTTATGTACTAACTTTGTTTGATCATTTTATCTTTTTTCTCTGGTGTGCCCTGCCTTCTATATTGAAAATTTTTTCTCTTTTTAATCTTTCTACCATCTCTTTCCTTCTTTTCTCTCCTCACTTCAACTTTCTTTTGTTCTTTTCTTTCCATTCCACTCTGCATGACCTTCTAATCCCTTTTTTCTTTCTTATTTTTGTCATCTTTTAAATTATGCTTTTACTCTAGTCATTTTGGTAAAGTTAATTTATTTATCACCAGGAAACCCTATCATTTTGATGAGGTGTTTGGATGTTTCCTAATAAGAACATTGAAAGAATATCACCCTCTGGAAATAATCTACTTCTCTACTACAACCTGATAACTGAGAACAAAAATCAGTAAACACCATAAACAAATATCATGATTCAGTTAAAAGGCAGCAACCACCAAAGGATATTTTTTAAAATTCCAAATGATTACTAGCAGCTTAGAGAAAAACATGTATGCTGCCATGCTGCTGTAGGATTGCTAACCTTTTATTCTCCATCATTGGTAAGTTAGCTAAGAGAGTTGCAGTATGTTCTACAGAAGCATTTCAGTTAAAATATTTTAGTACTTATGTTGAGTGAAGCAAGCCAGACACAAAAGGACAAATATTGTATGAATGTGTTACTATGAACCAAATATATTGTGTAACATATTGTTTGATTAAAAAAATTTTTATATATGTCCATTACATTTAATTGAGAAATGTATATATTTATTCTTCTGTGTTTACTTTTCAGTTTTTAATTGTTTATATTTTCAATTATTAAATATACAAAATAAAGTAAAAAAATATTTTAGTACTGATTCTACATTAAAACCTAAATCCTGCATTTAAACTTGCACCAGGATTAATTCTATCAGAAATATTTATCCACCTGAGCATACCTCGGGATTTTGCTGATTATGACACTACATTAAGTGTCATGGGATAATAAGAACAGTATTTCTATTGCCCAACTCTAGCAACTTGTTAAAAAAATTCCATTTATTTCATTTAATTAAAATAGGTTAATATAATTCAGTTTGACTAAAGAGTTAATGTCAAATGTTTAACTTCTAACAGGATGTTAATTTCAGTACTTCCATCCACCCTTAAAAACAGAGTAGGGAATATCCATCAGTTTTGTCTGTCCAGCAAGCATTGCACAGTCCTCCTCCATTCCTTGTTTTGATATCAGCAACACTTATTTGCTCTAGAAACTACACATTCGCAATTCCATGAAGATGTGTTCAATCAACTGTTTTCCTTTAGCCAAGCTGAGAAATTTGAATTCTCTGTGGCAGAAATTGGAATCTCAAGTGATATGACACAAACAACAAAAGTAATAACTTCTGCTAACTGGATCGAGAGTCTATCCTTCAGAGCCTTGGTCCTTCAGCTTAGTCTATGAGTCTATTACCTGTCTTTTATCTATGGTACTGGTAACAGCATGGATTAGATTAGCTGGAGTTGGAGTCTGTTATTTTCAACCAAAGAACTCTGAATGACAAAAGAAAGAAATATAACATTAACCAAAATATATATCCCAAAGACAAATATTCAGCAGAATAAAAAAAATGATTAAAAGTTGTATGGTTTCTATGAAATTCCCATTTCCTTTGCTTTGCCCTTGCATGACTTTGTTAATAGAATTTTTTTCTGTGCAATCTTTCTATTTCTACACTGTGATTCAAAAACAGGTTAAGAACTTCATTTCACTTGTAAGGAAGTGTCTGTCCCTTAATTATCCTTTTTCTCCAGGCTTTGAAACACAAGGCTTTAACAGGTTTTAATAAAAAATGGAAGAAGGAATGAAGAAGTTTGCTTTATACATCTTTTAGTTTAATTACTGTAACCAGAAAAGCAAAAAAAAAAAAAAAAAAATCACTTAGACCCACACTTTCTTAGTGCATGATCAGGAAGTGTTCAGAACTCCAAGAGGACACTAACAATCAAGTAAAATAAGTTTGGAATTTAAATCTATTTTCTCTCTCAGTCCTAGGGATTCCTTTGTGCTATGTTTAACTACCATAGAACTGATAAAAATGGTAGCAACATATATTTGTTTGGTAAGTATATCTATAATCTTATGAATCAATAGGAAGAGTCAGGCAATCCAATAGACACATGGGCAAATAAAATTAACGGGACACTTACAAAACAGAAAATCCAAATGGCCAATGAAAGTATAAAAACATGATCATTATATTGGTCATCAAGGAAATGCAAATTAAAATTAAAATTTGCTACATATCCACCAGAATTGATAAAATGGAAATAATGGAATATACCAAGTATTGGTAGGGATGTGAAACAACTGAAGCTCTCATACATGGCTGATAGGAATGTAAAACTGGTTGGCAGAAACTCATAAAATTGATTTATGATTATACTATGACTCAGTAATCTTACTCCTATGTATATCCCCAAGTAAATATGTACATATATTCACAAAAAGGTATATGTACAGGGATTTTCAAAGTGATACTAAGTATGCTTGCCTAAATTGGAAATCAGTACAAATAACATTAGCAATAGAACTAACAAGTAAACTGTGAAATATTTATACAAAGAAATGCTATATAATAATGAGAATGAATGAGCTAGAACTATGTAGAACCCTATGGATGAATTTCATCAACATAATGCTGAATGAAAGAAGCCAGTTAGAAAAGCAGATATATTATATGAAACAATTTGCATAATATTAAAAAAAAACTAATATGCCAAATTAATTTATGGTGTTACAAATAAGAATACTGGTAATCTTTGGGCAAAAGTAGGGTCTAAAAGGACCAGGAGGGGGTGTCAGAGTTTCTGATTCTTGATCTGGGTGCCAGTTACATGAATGAATATATTTTGTAAAAATTCAACAAGTTGTATACTTTTGACTGGTGCATTTTTCTGTGTATATTTTATTCTTGAATGCACTGTTTACAGTTAAAAAAAATAAGTGACTGGAGTAAGAATCAGGTATTTGAGATCTTGGATATGCCTTTCTAGGAGACAGGGCTTACATGACACTAAAGAACAATTTATTATTATTATTATTGCACCAATCATTAAAAACACCCTCAAGTTTCTCACTGGCTACCTCTTCACCTTAAATGAAATTGGAATAAAGCATAGTATCCTGATATACTTGTTTACCAATGCAAAGAGTACAGAATTAGTTCTATTACGAGTAATAGGGTGCAAAAGCTTATGAGGAAGGTACAGAACATTAGGTACTAGTAAATATTACAAGTATAAGCAATTTCAAACTTGTAGAATATTTTCTGACTTAAAAATGCTCAGAAGCATGCATGAGATCAGAGCTTTAAAATACTCCTTAAAACAATAGTCAATCTGAGACATTCAAGTCCAGGTAGATAATTAGGATGCTTCCTGTTGGCTTTTATTGTTTGTTTCTTTTTTGGAAAAATCAGTATTGTAAACAAACAAGAATCTAAGAAAACCACATGAAAACATGAAATTTGGATGTAATATAATTTTTTTAAAAATTTGGAAAGCAATAACTGGATTATTTGGTATATATCTCTAGGTATGTTAAATTTACAGCATGAGAATAGGTAAGGATTATAGATTTTTAAAGAATTTTGGTTAGTTTTTGTTTATTTAGCTTTCAAAGAGAAAATTAATAAAAATATCACCATATTAGTATAAAGGATCATAGTGATACAACAATTAAACCCAAACAAATAGCAGCGTTTGAATGTTATGAATACAACGGAAATAGAGACACATAGTAAAGCAACCAAATTCTCAATGCTAATTTCTGCAAAAGTAATCATATCTCTTGACATGAACACTAAATCCTGACTCCTCCCACTCCCTTGTCCAACCTTTCAAAGCTATCATTAAATACTGTTCCCTTCTTGTTAAGTATGACCTATTTTTTTCTTCTTTTCCATTCCAAATGCTACATCTTATCTTAGGCCCTTAATCATATGATTAGAACATGGCATTTATTTTTGAAGAGTGTTTTTTTCCAATAGCTGGTTTTCAGGCTGGCTCACTGTACATAGCACTGACAGATTTGATTTTTAAATCAGTACTTACTAAATCAGTACTATTCAGTTAATAGAGTGCTGGAGTCACCTGGTACTTGCTCCAGGGAACCCACTGTGTGCATTTCTTCCTTACTCCGTGTTCAGTGACATCACAATGTTGTAGCCCGAAATTAGCCAAGGTTGTAGTATTTATCCCAACAAATCACCAAATCAGGGTTTTCTCCCCACCTTGAAGAGTTGCTTGTTAAAAACTTAGCAGCAGACAAATATATTCAATCACGTATAAACTATCAATCATGAATTACATAACCTAAACTTTATATTTTTCCAGATTTCATCTATTATCTAATTATATATCTCTCTCTAGCATTAAACAAATCATTTTATATGGTTTAATTACTTATATATAGATGGTTTAGATGTATTTACTTTTATTCTTAAAGTCTGAATATGCTCTTTCTCTAGGCCTATTAAATATTCTTTACCTTTTTATGTCAACTTTTCATACAAGTTTATTTCCTTGACCATGTCCAGAAATATCATCCTTTAGAATTATTAGTCCACGTCGTATTTAATATGCCATACATAACTTTACATTATCTGGTATTATTCCCTTCTGTATAAGCTCCTTGAAAGTGAGGGTCAGGACTTTTAGGCTTTGTATTCTCAGAACTAATACATGGTTGGCATTCAATTCATTCATTTACCAAAGACCTGTTGAGTGTCTGTAAGGTAGATGAAATGACATACTCTTTGTAATTTATATAAACTGTTAAATAGCAGTGTTCAAAATTTAGGTGTAAAAACATTTTTTAAAGATGAAAACAACTTGCGCTTCAATACTACAAGAAAAATTGAAGAGATGCAACTGGTTTTAAGTCATATGAAGTGAAATTCATTCTAATACAGAAACTCACATCAAATTTTCTTCAACCATGTAAATATTTATTACATGTGTTTCTGTATATATATTTCTTAAGCTTGGTTACTCAGATTGTTGTTTCAATAATATCATTTTCTCTGCATTGCTTGTAGATTCAGCCTTAAAGAGGCTTTTTCAAAGAATATTTTACACAGCAAGAAATCCACTTGTCTTTTTTCATGATATCTTCTGTAACTCTTGTTCCATTTATGTACTCGTTTCCTTATGAGGACACCATATATATGAACATTTCCTTCATCTATCACCAGCAATTTTCCACTATCTTTATATTGGTCATGGCATAAATTGTGTTTATAAATAAATAATCTACAGTGATTGAATCACTCACAATTTTAAAGAATATTAAAATTAAATTATATAATCATGTGTTGTGACAACTGAAATTTTTAAAACAAATACATTTTTATAATACTTATTTAAAATTTTTCTTTCTCATAATTGGCAATTTTAATAAATTATCTGATCAATTATAAAGAGACTTGGTGTTGACATGAGTAGAGGTAGAAGCATATATTAAATTATTTTCAAAACTGAGAACCCAGTTACAACTAACCAGGGAATATATTGGCCTTTCTGGAATTCAAGGAGTAGAGCTGACTGTAGACACAATTATACTCATATCTCAAATTGCAGTGCTAGGAAACTAACCATATTTTGGCTTTATGCATTTTTCTTTGGATTTATTCTGACACAAGATTTGATACATGGAAAAATATTTTTCTCTCTCAGTACCTATACATAACTCCCAAGAAAATACTTTCTTGTTCTACTTGGGTTGCATGTTAGTCTCTTGTTATATACTGTGCATGTTGCATAGACAGGGTGTAAGACAATATGATATACAGTTTCCAAACAAAGTGAAGGATTTCCACATAGAGTCTTGACAAAAGTTATAAGGAAAAGTCTTGGAATGTGCTATATATACAAACAGTGATGAATAACAAAAATAAACAATTAATATGTATTTAAAGAACTTAAGAACACATTTTTTTTTTAAAGTCAGAATACTTTCATATCAATTTTATCATCAGTAAACCTCTGAGAAGTAGACATGTCTATTATGAATTTTGGCATTTATAATATAATTTATAATCATACAATTTTTATAACATAGAAGGTTGTATTGTCCCATGTGGAGCTTCTAAGTACTAGATCCCATGTCTTCTTTCTCCCAAGAAAAGAGTCTTCTAAAAGTGTTCAAAAAATAAAATAAAATAAAAAAATAAAAATTAAAAAAACGAAAATAAAAGTGTTCAAAGCCAAAACTCTTCGTTCATTCATTATAAATGAATACAACTTACTAACAAAATCTCTTTTCCCCCTCCATAAAATGGAGGATGCATATAATATTGGATTAATAAGGATGTAAATCCCAATTAAGTAATCCAATTTCTATGCTTATCTGACCATTAAATAAAAATTTAAAAATGTACTTATTAAATATTTATTGCCTTAGCTCAGTTTTCCATGAAAATAGGGATTGATGTAAAGCTTCTGTAATAATGGGAGAAGCAATTTGAGAGCTGCAATAGAGGCAAAATAAAAGGATTTCTAACCAGTTTGAGTCTAGGGATAACAAGCTCAAATACCAAAAGCATGTTAATAAGAAAGATAATGAGAAAGGGCAATCCTGATTTTACCGTTTGGCTGCCCACCAATGATTATAGCATTTGGGGACAAAGATTTATTTATTGATCCTTTGTCCAATGTATATGCTGCATTCTGGGGTACTTCTCTCTAATTCTGTAATGTTGTCACTAAGCCAGCTCTTTAGCTGAGCTTTCAGTAGATGTGGTGCACTATTCTCTAATATTGCTTGTTTCTAAATGATGGGTGAACTATATGTAAAATCAGAGAAATCTGTCATCTTGAGTCTATTTTACTGTGAAATGACTTCTTTGTTCTAAGGCAATGTTTTATGTTATACCACATGTCAATGGATCAAGAAATCTGTAAGTCTTCTAAAGATTTTGCTGAAAGAAGCAAAATCAGCAAATAGTTTTATTTTCAAAACCACCCCCACAGTAGAAAGAACTTGATGTAATTGAGCAGCCACCATCACATTTGTTTGAACCTATAGGTAGTGCTGGAGTTGTTAGGTATACATCCAGAAGACTTGAATCTCTGTCCTGTCCATGTGCTGGCTGGGCCCTGAGCCTCAGAGGAGTTGCAGCACCTACTCTCCAGTTCATTGGACTCATCCAGGACAGCTGATGGGTAGGTGAGGAAGGACAACCACCACACCAAGGAACCGAGAGACTCTACAACTGGAAACAAGAGAGTCCCATCCATCAGCCATATGGGATCAAAGTCCCCTCTCAAATAGAAGTGGAGTGTTATCACCATCCCAGAAGCCTCAGGATTGGTGAATGAAATATGGACTAGAGTAGACTTACTGGTGTTCTACCATAGACTTATTGTGATTCTAGCAATGGAAGAAATTATATCATTGATGTGGAGACAGTGGCCAGTGGAGGTACTGAAGTAAGGGAGAGGGAAAAAGAGGTGTAATATAGGGGCATTTTCAGGACTTGGAATTGACCTGGATGACATTGTGGTAACAGATACAGGCCTTATATATCCTGCCATAGCCTACAGAATTGAGTGGGAGAGAGTGTAAACTATAATGTAAACTATAGTCCATGCTTAGTGGCAATGCTCCAAAATGTGCTCATCAATTTCAATGAATGTATCACATTAATGAAAGAAGTTAATACGGTGAAAAGTGGGGGGTCTGGGGAGTGGGACATATGGAAATCCCCTGTAATTTTTTATGTAACAATTTATGTAATCTAAGTATATTTTAAAAATAAATAAAAATATATATTAAAAAAAAATTAAAATAGAAAAAAAAAAAAAGACGTATCTAAGGCCCAGATTCTCTCTTTTTTTTTTTAGAAGAATTACAAAATGAAAAATATAATCTATTTTAATTATTTGTATATATATGATTTACATAATTAAAGGGGAAGATTTTCTTTACTTACAATTTTTTTTTTTTATTGTGGGTAAAAATCAAAATTTTCACAATACATACCAACATTTGCAAAATGATATATAAATGTATATGCATATATGTGCATTTGCTTACAAAAATGTTATTTATGTATATATATAAATATATTTTAAAAGGTGCTTAGGTACCCAAAATACTACACGGAACCCACTGGGATTCCCATGTTGCCCACCTCCCACACCTCCCACCACATCCCACACAAACATCTCCCACAAGTGTGGCCCACCACCCTCAATGGACTTACACATCCTGGGGCCTTGCCACTAACCATAGACCACAGTTCACCCCGTAGACAGCACTCTCTCCCACACAGTTCTTAGTGGTATGTGTTATTTTAAAATGGCCTACATCCGTTGCCACAAAGGTACTCAGGACAACCTCCAAATCCCAAAGAAGCCCCTGTATTTCAACTGCTCATCCCCACCCTGCCCCAAAAGTGTCTAGCGGCCACTGGCTCCACCTCATTGTTATAATTTCTTCCATTGCTAGAATCACCATATGTGAACAACAGAATACCATCAAGTCCATTCTAGTCCATAGTTCTTCCCCCAATCCTGAGGGGACTGGGATGGTGATGTCCACTCCAACTCCAAGTGAGAGAGGGCTTATTTTCCATGGATATGGTGGGTGGGATGATCCTGCCTGCAGATGCAGGCCCTCTTCATTCCCTGGGATGGCCATTGCCCATCGTTGTCTCTTCGCCAGGTGACTTGGATGAGTCCATTGAGCTGTAGGGTAGGAGTTGCAGCTCTACCGAGATTCCATGCACACCTGGCACATAGGCAGGCCAGAGGCTCCGGTCTCTGGAAGTATACCTAAAAACTTCAGCATCACATGTAGGTTTGAATAGAAGGGACTGATGAACCATGTGCAGGGAGGACTTATTTGAGTCCAATTCTGTCACTCTCAGGAGCACAGATTCCAAAATAGAGCCCACTGATAAGGCATCAGTCTCTGGGTCTAACCCCACTTATATAGGACCTGGGTGTCTCCAGAGCTCTCAGGAGCCCCTCTATGTGGGTGATAGGCACTTAGATGTTCTATGAGCTCCTACTGAAGTGTGCGTAAGAGTCACCTCTGGGATGACCTCCCGACTCTCTTTGAAGTCTCTTAGCCATGTGAACTCATTTGTCTTTACCTTTTCCCCCTTTAATTCAAGGTCATTTTCCAGTTGTGTTGCCAGTGGGCACTTGGTATTAATCCCTCGTTGCCAGGGAAGCTCATCCCCGGGAGTCATGTCCCACGTTGGGGGAAAGGTAATGCGATCATATGCTGAATTTGGCTTAGAGAGAGGCCACATTTGAGCAACAAGGAGGCTCCCAGGTGGCAACCCTTAGGCACCCCACAACTGCAGGCTAAGTCTCAGTTACAAGAGCAAAGACTCAAAAGGGTAGTCATCAATAAAAAGAACACATCAGTGGGTCATCCTCTTTTGACAGACTGTCCCTGCACTCAGAGGACTATTGCTGCTCCCTTGGAGACTGTGGCAGAGCTCTCCAGGCTAGGAATTCAGATTCCCTCATTTATTGTGTGATTGTCCACCCATCGTGACCATGCCCCATCCCCCAATCCTTTGAATGATTTTGTATATCTTTCATGTATATTCAGATGAACTAATTCCCATGAAACCCCCCTCCCAGACACCCCCCAACAATAATCCCCTGCAGTACCCATTATAACCCTTCTGTGATCCAAATCCTCCATGAACATGTAGTCCATAAAATAATCAAATACACTTACTAGGAAAAAGAAACAAGTATGATAAGCTTACATGCAAGAGACAAACATAAGGAAACTCAGGGGAAAAAAAAAAAAAAAAGTAAAGAAAAGGAAAAAAAAAAACAAATAATCAAACAAAAAACAAAACGATATATAATATAATTAGCGGATTGGGACATTCAGAAAATGAGTAAAAAGGCAAAGGAAATGCCTTTGAAAAAAAAATATATATATATATATTCATTCTTTTTTCCTTTCTCTCCTTTTTTTCTTTCCTTCCTTTTATCACTGTGTAATCGGATGTCTGGTGTGCCGTGACACCTTCCCCCTCTCAATCCCCATTGTCTCCCAATTTTTCATTTGATTTTCAAAGAAGTTTTAGGTCACAGCAAAGTCACATACGGAGTGCTGGAGACTCCCAGATACCAAACCACCCCAACTTCCCCACCCCATATTGACCCCCCCTTTTTGTTTAATGTTAGCATTGTTATGACTGTTATACAGATAGCAAAATATAGCAACTAAACATTGTCAATGATTTACAGTATAGTTTACAGTTTAGATGATACAGTTTAATAATTTTGATGATATTTACCATGTCCTGTGTCCATTACTGTAAGGTAATGAAAAACCTTCCCCATAACCACCAAACACCCCATTTGATCTTGACTGTTCCCTTCCCCCCAGCCCTCCAGGGCCCATAATACCACCCTCTCCCTATCCATGGCATGTCAAGATTCACAGTTACATGCCCTGGGGATTTGAACCTGCCCTTCCTAATCCACCCACCCCCCAGTGCTGCACCTCCAAACCCAGGAACACCACCACTCATCTGCCCCATCCCCCAACATGCAACCACACTCTATCCCTTTACCATAGATTATGTCCATATGGGTGATGGCTCAAAGCCTGCTCTTCTCTTACTCTCCTTTGTTAACCTATCTTTCAGACAATGGTTCTCAGAGACTGCTCACTTTCCTCAGTTCAGATCAGTGAGGTCATATACTGTTCATCCTTCAGTGCCTGGCTTGCTTCAGGCCAGATTGTCTCTTTGATATTGGTAGACAGGCTTTTCCTGCATCAGGACATTGGATGAGGTTAAATTCAATTAAGTTTGTTTTTTTATTTCTCTCATTGCAATCATAAGTTAAGTGGATTATATCAGTATTTTAATCATTTAAAGGCATTTTCTCTCTTCATAAGCATCTTGAAATTATAGGTTAATTACAATTTTTCATCTTCAATTCTAAATCTTTATGTTCATAATCTTATGCCAGCTTAAAAATATATACACAAAACATTTAGGCAGGTATTTTCTTGTTAAAATTTTAAATACATAATTTTATGCATAATTTTTCTGGTTTTCTTAATGAAAAAAATCCTAAAATAATTGCATAAGGTCAATACATATTTGATATGCATACTTTTAATAGATTAATAAAATTGGTGAGGGAAGGATTTTATACAGGGAAATATGAAATTATGTAACAACAAATAATAAATGTGAATTAATACCTAAAGAGCCAAGATATAATGATAGGAAAATCCAATTTTATCATGCTCTCTTACAAGTGGATACCTCACATGGCTACATAAAAAATTCCTAGAAGACAAGCCCTGCATGAGGACAAGAAGAACTACATGTTCATTAAAGCTGACTGAATAAAATAAAAAACTATAGAGCTAAATGGCATATTCTTGCATTGCAGTAATCTATGTTTCATCTCATGTGTATACCTAAATTAAAATGGGAGGCTTGCTATAAAATGTTATCATGATTATGCAAAATATGTCAGGCAACAGTTGACAATTAGTTAAAATTATCACCCACACAAATGCTTCAAGATTATAGAGTTGAAACATATTTAAAATATAAAATCATTAATATTTAAAGTAAAATTAAATGTATTAAATTAGGAAATATTTATAGTGCAATGTAAAATTTGACTGGATTATTAATATTTATGTATAAAAGTAGTTAAGTGTGTAAATTGCTACGTTACTTCGTGAACAGTTCGTCATTATCTAGTTAAGGAGAGCATAGATAGACCCTGTGATTTACAAATTATATTCCTAGGTTTCACCCTATAGAAACTCTTTATCTGTGTGCCAGGATATATAATATTTTTATCACAATTAAATTACAATACATTGGAAATAAATTACAAATCCAGAAAAAGAAATTACTATAAATAAATCATGATATATAATCCCAAATTGGGTTAATTTAAAACAAACCAAAAAAGGAATAAATTGCAGCTACATTTACAAGACGGATTTTCATAAAGAAAAAGTTTCATTAAAGAAGCAATCATAAAAATAATACATTTGGTATAACTCCATTTATATTAAGTTTAAGAATTAGCAATTTCATAACCTGGGGAAGCATAGTATTTTATATAACTACTACAAATAATACATTTATTGTTATATTTGTCAGGATTGATGTTATTCCTAAAGTGGAAGAAGGAGGTTGTGTTGTGAAGTGACCCATGTGGACCTTCTAAGTACTAGAAATGTTTTCTTTCTTTCCTAGGTGATTGTTAAATGAGTGTTTGCTTTTAAGGACTCTTAGAATTGTACTTCTGTTTTATGCACTCTTTTGGAAAATATATCTTGTAGTGGGGAGTAGAGCTACTGAGGAAATGACAAAATAGATAGATCAATAGCTAGACAGAGAGAAAGATAATAGTTGAGAGAAAAACCTAGAGAGAAAAGGAGAGAGTGAGAAAAATAGAACGATAGCCCTCCTTCCAGATAAAATGGGCTTTGTTAAGCTTCTAGGTTATTTTTCAAGCTTCTTTTCCATTTCTGAAAATATTTGGACAGCTCCACGTCCTCCTGTCATTTAACAACTATTTATCAAATATACATTTCTATACCTGCCTTCCTCTATCTCTGCCTTCACTGTCATCACTCTGGCTGGTCTTTTATATTCCCTTAGAAAATGCCATTGCTTTACCTTTAACATTTCAGGCATGCTCGTAATGAAATAAAATGTTGCAACTCTAGCTATTACATCAATGAAAAGACATTTGAGTCAAATCATAATTAGAATGAAAGAAAAGACGAAATTGGTAGCATCCGTGTCTTTAGATTTCTTCATTTTAATAGTAGGATCATTAAATATGCCTTTCAGAAATGTGACATTAACTTTTAGGAGACTCTACTCCTTATCTGAGAGCTGAAGTAATATGATTATTAAAATCTGCAGAAATATATTTGAAGGAAATTTTTAAATTTCTCTGGACTCAGTTTTCAAAATTGTAAAATAAAAATAGCAGTACCCACTTTATTTATTTTTCCTTTTTTTTTTTCTTCAGTACATTTTATTTTATTTAAAAAAAAAAGTTTTAAAGATACTTAGATCACATAAATGCTACATAAAAAAAATAGAGGGCATTCCCATATGCCCCATTCCCTACCCCTCCCACACTTTTCCAAATTAACAACATCCTTCATAGTGCGGTACATTTGTTACAACTGATGAACCCATACTGGAGCATTGCCACTAAGTGTGGATTATAATTTACATTGTAGTTTAAGCTCTCTCCCACACAATTTTGTAAGGTATGACAACATATATAATGCCCTGTATCTGTCATTGCAACGTCATTCAGGACAATTGCAATGTCCCAAAAATGACCCCATATTACACCTGTTTTTCCTTCACCCTCCCCTCAGAACCTCCAGATGCCACTGCCTCCACATCAATGATAAAAGTCCTTCCATTGCTAGAATAACAATAAGTCTATAGTAGAATAACAATAAGTCTATTCTAGACATCATTCATTCCTCAATCCTGAGAATTCAGGGATGGTGATGCCCACTCAGCTTCTAATTGAGAGGGGCTTAGATTCCATGGGGCAGATGAATGGGACTATCTTGTTTGCATTTGTAGACTCTCTCTGTTCCTTGATATGGTCATCGTCCATCATCATTTCCTTGTTAGTTGTCCAGGGTGAGTTCAATGAAGGGGAGAGTAGGTGTTGCAATTCTGTTGAGATTCAGGGCCTGACAAGCACATGGAAAGCCCAAAGATTTAAGTCTCTTGAACATAAACTTATTAACTCTAGTACTACCTATAGGTTCAAATAGAAGGGGCAGAAAGCCATTTGTAGGTAAACCACAACTTAGTCCAACTCTGTCACACTGGGGAGCATAAATTCCAAAGTAAGATACACTGGCAGGGCATCAAACTCTTGAGCTGTCAGCATATAAATGCATTACCTTTCCCCCGCCGCCCCCCCCCCCCCGGCATGGGACATGACTTTTGTGGATGAACCTTTCTGGTACTGAGGGATTACTACCAAGCACCAACTAGCAGTGCAACTGGAAAAAGACCTTGACCAAAAGAGGGAAAGGGTAAAGAAAAAATGAGTTTGAATGGCTAAGAGACTTCAAAGTGAGAGGGGAGGTCATCCCAGAGGTTACACCTATGTACATCTTAGCAGAATCTCATTGACTGCCTCAGTAAATATTGCCTCAAACAGTGGGGCTATTGAGGACTCTGGAGACATCCAGACATCCAGCTATCAGGGCTGATAGCTCAGGAGTACCCACTTTAAAGGGTTGCTGTGAGAATTATAAAGGTTAGTATCTGGAAAACAGAACAATTCCTGGCCCATAAAGTAGAGAATTTGAGTGAATAGTGACACTCCTTCACACACCTCCACCTTCTATGTATTCAAGGCCTACTTGCAATCATTATAATTATTTGGACATTGTGTTTGAACTCCACATCCATAAACTTTATCCCTTCACTGGGTGTTCTAAAGAAAATAGCAAATGCCCATATATTTTTATCTATATTCATAAATGATTTAGTATATAAATGAGTATCTAATGGATGATCTCTCTCTCTCATTACCATGCCAGCATTATCAAAACTGGTAACATTAACATTAGGACTTAATAACATGCAATATATAATCAGCATTTCAACTTCCTCCATTTTCAACATGGCTTTTTTTCCCCTCCCAAATAAATTCCACTACATTTGGTTATCATGAATGGTAAGCATCCTTTAATAACAGTGGATGAATATTTGGAAATATAGCATTTAAATGGTGACAAAATGCTCAATATTTAAGATAAGTATTTTAAGAATAAACATAAAAGGATTAATCAGAGATTATCTTGTGCATTAGTATATATTTTGTAAGTGCCAATGTTGAAATTGTTGAGTGCACCACAACTGTATATAGCAATGAATCCGAACCATCTCATGACCACATTTGACCACATATGCTGCTGTTAGGTTAATTCAGCATTTCTTGGGAAACCTGTCTCAGTTGGCCAAAGGCTGCCAATGAAAAGTACAGGAAAGAAAATAAAAAATTTATACATTGTGTCTTTCATCACTGTAAGATCTGTTATCTTTTATGTACAGTGAAAATTTCTTTCATAAATTCTCCCAGTGTCTTATATTTTTTCATTTAATCTTCAAAGAAGCTTTAGATTACAGAACAGTCACATAGAAACTATAGGGGATTCCCATATACCCAATGCCCTCCTCCTTTTCCACTTCCCCCTATTAATAACATTTTACATACGGATGGTACATTTGTCACAATTGATGTGCAAACATTGAAATATTGCTGCTAACCATGGTCAATGGTTTGCATTATGGTTTATATTTTGCACTGTATGCTTCTATAAGTTTTGATGAAATTTAAAATGGCCTGTGTCCATTATGCAAGATCATGCTTAACAATTCTAATGTCCTAAAAGTGCCCGATGTTCCATCTATTCTATTCTTCCCTCCCACTCCCCTCAGAATCTATGGTAACCACCAAGTTTTACCTTTTGGAGAATAAGATTCATAGTTACTTGCAATAATATTGAGCGCTTGACATATGGGCCTGTTTTCTTTTTGAAGACTGCATATGTCTTCGAAGGATTCTTGTCCCTCTTGAGAACATATCAGGACTCCCCAGGAAGGAAGTTTAATATATTTTTAAATTTATTGTGTGGGTCTCCACCCACTGAGATAACACCCTATGACAAAATGAACACTTACATATTCCATAGAGGCATGCCCCAGGTGTGCCTTATCATGCATATCCCCCCACACCTGATGTCCTACAGCAGTAATCCTTGCCTGCCATATTTGCTTAAAGAACATTCCCATCATTGTAGTGTTAACCACATACCTAAAAATCTCCAGAGTTCCTCTACTCCTTCCTCCAACCCTCTCCCCAGTTCTAAGGATAGTCCAACCCAATCCCCCCACTCTACTCCCCCTAATGGACCAGCACATCTGAACCGAATCACATATCTTCATCACTCTAATGCCTATCCACTGCCCAAACACAACCTTCCATCTTATTGCAGATTTTACCCATATGAGCATGGTTCACCACCCTCTACTCCCTTTCTCCTGCTAATCTATCTTGCACACTCTAGCCCTATCAGTCTACTCAATTTGCTTAAGTCATATAATAATTTTTTTATTTTGTATTTTTGCATTTTATTTGTTACATCTTGTTATTATTTCATTTTCTTTTAATTTTATTTGGTGGTTTGTTTAGCTATGTTTTTGGAGAGGTTTTGGATCACAGAAGGGTCACAACTGTGGCAGGGGAGGATCACTTGTGTGGGGTGTCAGTGATGGGGGATATATGGGGAAGGGTGCATCTTGGGCATGACTCTAAGGCACACGTATATGTTCAAGTGTTCATGGAACATTGTCTCAGTGGGTAGAGACCCACTCAATAACCAAAAGAATGTTGAATTCCCATACTGGGGAGTCCTGCTACATTCTTTAATAGAACAGCAAGAATCTGCAGAGTACATGGGCAGTGCTTAGTGAAGGAAGACAGTCCATTATGCCAGGTCCTTGATATTGAAGATTGTATTTATGAATATTTTTTGTGAAACTGAAACTTAGCCTAGTATTATATATTGCCTAAGAGTTACCTCCTGTAAACCTCCTTGTTGCACAAATGTGGCCTCTCTCTGAGCCAAACTCAGCATGTAAATGTACTACTTTCCCTCCTGTGTGGGACATGACTCCTGGCTCTGAGCCTTTCTGGCACCAAGGGAATATTACTAGTCTTCAACTAGCAGTGCATCTGGAAAAAGACCTTGACCAAAAGGGGGAAATATTAAGCACAAATAAGTTTTTATGGCTAAGAGATTTCAAAGGAAGTCAGGAAGTTATTCCAGAAGTTCTGCTTATGCATGTCTCAGCAGGATCTCATTGACTGCATCAAACAGCAGATCTCCGGAGGTTCTAGAGACATCTAGACACCATAAGCAGGGCAGACAAGCTCAGGAATTTGTCAGCCTGTCTTTGAGCCTTACTTTGGAATTTATGTTCACCGATGTAACAGAATTAGTCTCATTTATAGTTTCCCTACACATGGCTCTTCTGCCACTTTTATTTGAACCTTTAATTAGTACTATACTTGTTAAATATATGTCCCAGAGACTTAAATCTTTAGTCTGTTCAAGTATCAGTTGAATCTCAAATCTCAGCAGATTTGCAACACCTACTCTCCAGTTCACTGGACTCACCTAGAACAACTAATAAGGAGATGTTGATGGACCACGCCCATCCCAAGGAATAGAGAGTGTCTGCAACTGCAAGAAAGATAGTTCCATACATCTGCCACATGGGATCTAAGTCCCCTCTCAATTTGAAACAAAGTAGGCATCACCATCCCCAAATCCTCATGATGGGAGAATGAACAATGGACTAAAGTAAACATTATTATTATACTATAGACTTATTATTATTTGAGTAATGGAAGAAATTTTATCACTGATGTAAAGGCAGTGGCCACCAGAGTTTCTGAAAGGAGGAAGAAGGAAAAGTAGGTGTTACATGGGGGCATTTTTGGTGCATTGGAATTGTCCTGCATGACACTGCATTGATGGATACAGGCTATTATACAGTTTGTCATAACCTATAAAATTGTACCAGGTAGAGTGTAAACTATAGTCCACAGTTAGTAGCAATGCTTCAATATGTGTTCATCAATTTTAACAAATGTACCACACTAATGAAAGATGATGTTAATATGGGAAAGTGTGTGTATGGGGGGGTGGTGGCATATGGGAATCCCCTATATTTTTAGGTAACACTCATATAATCTAAAACTTCTTTAAAAAATAAAATTAATATTAAAATAAAAGTACCAGTAATAGGCTGGCTTTTATAATGAACATTTTACTTGGGGTAAAACCTTACAGTTTCGAGGCTGTGAAAGATCCAAATCAAGGCACTATCAGAGATGCTTTCTCACCACAGTCAGCTATAGTAATCCTGGTGTTCTGCCACATGGAGATCAGGCATATGGAAGGCTCAGCTCCTCAGCCTGGAACTGCTCCATGGCCCAGCCACTTTGGGGCTTTGTGCTTAAGCGATCCTTGAGTCCTCTCTCACATGGCAAGATCAAAAATGGGGAAGATCTCTTTTCCTGTGTATCTTTCTCTGTGTCTCCATTTTTATCAGACCCAGTATGAAGGCAGAGATTCAACCTGAGTCACGCTTCACTGAGGTAGTCCTGTCAAAAGGGTCTCACAACCACAGGAATGTATTAGTTCAAAAACGTAATCTTTCTCTTTTGGGGATTCATAAAAGACTTTCAAACTGTCACACTAATTAAAATCATCTTTTATTTTAAAAAGGTTTAATTTTTAAAAAAAGTTTGTCTTAAAACTATGATATGAAATGTTTAATTAAACTCAAGGAAAAATGCTTAAAACATGAGGGCAGAAGTGCTATATAATACAATTGTCACCTTTTCCAGTACTATTTTGTTTTTAAATGTGCCCATGACTTTATATCTAGGTCAATGGCTTAATGTCTAGATTTCGAATGTATCATATTAGTTTCTTGAACGGATTAATCATTCAACATATAGTTTAAGAGAGATTTTGATAATGAAACAGATATGTTAACACAGACTAGAGTTGTTTCTAGAGATTTATGAAACTGTGTTATTAAGATGAAAATACTGTTGGACATTTCTTAATCTATCAGAAAGTTATAATGGCAACTCCTAGGTCCTTTGATGCATTGTCATTTAAAAAAATAAAATAAATTTGAATGTCTAAAATGTTCAAAGACCCAATAAAGCCCCTAAAACTTTACAAATTTTTCAAGATCATTTTAAAACTGGAATTTCAAAAATCATCTTAGAAAACAGTCTGAAATATATACATATTTAAATGAGCATAAAATGTCAATTTGCACTCTTTAGTAACATTTTTCTTTATAATATAACAATATATCAATGTAAAATGGATAATTGGTCCAGTTATCTGGATATTCATTCAAATTAGGCAATTTTTGGTGACATGAATTACCTGATAATTGCTCCAATTCTTCATTTCATTTTGTGTGTGAGTAAGCAGAATCAAAGCGAATACATCAGTGAAGATGAAATAACCCTATTTTTATGGCATTGGATTTCTTCCAGATGGAGGAATATTTAAGTAGAATGCTTAAAATTCACATTTTTATTCTTTCATTTGCTCATATCTGAATCTGAAGCACATGCTGTTCCAAGTGCAGATGTTCTTATTGAAAGATTCATCTGTGCCAATAAAGTAAAAAGATGTATATAAATACAGCTTTTTATCTTTGCTTCCCCTCATTCACTGGTATCATCCATATACTCAAAGATTTGCTTTAAGTTTGTAATTCAAACACCTAACATTTGTTTATTGAAATATATCAACCTAATTATCTGATTTTAAAAGTGCAATAGTCTTCTTAGAAATAATATAATAATGCTCACATTATTTTCCTATAAAGCTTGAAAATACCACCACCACTACACTATTTCAAACACTATGAATCTAAAAGACCAGTGAGAGCATTCTTTGACTTTTGTTCATGTGATACACTTACTTTTTTTGCATGTGTGTGATGCTTCAATACATAACTGGGGAGAAATGACGCCTTCACCTGTGCTGCTTTCCCAGCACCAACCATTCTTTCTCTCCACCAAATCCTGGGCAGAGGAGGTTTCTTCTTCCTTAATATGAATGCCTATTTCTTTTCTCTTCTCTGTCTGGTCTTGACAGTACCTTTATGATCCAACAGATCAAATATCTTTTACAGTGATCATTCTACATATCTGGCTGTATTTCTCACCTCAGATTGGACACAATTTCATACTGTTTATCTGGTCCATGCAGCCTTTACACACATGGGATTATTTTATTAAACATAGCTATTAGATATAATATTCCTAGATATTTGAATAATTATTTCCTCTGTCATCTTTAATATTAACAATAGTGAGTCATTTCTATAAAAATGAGTTGTTTGGTAAATCAAATGAATAATTATTAAGACATGGCAAAGTTGATTATAATATAATATGACTGATTTCATGAGTAACTCCCTTGACTTTATTATTTATAGGAAAATCATATGTGGATCTCAAAATATTGCAATATATTTTCATAAACTTCTATAATTTAAAAAGTCATCCATAAAATAATTTAGATAAATCTGGTTCTTAATACAAATAAAATTTATGTACAGGAGATTTAAAAAAAATTCTTAGAGAAGTTATGGATATACAAACCAATCATGCATAAAATGCAGGATTCCCATAGACCAACCTGCAACCAACACATTTTATTGGTGTGGAATATTTGTTACAACTGATGATAGTGCTTGTTTTTGCAATTGTACTAATACTTTTATCATTAGTTACTTTTCTTAGAATTGATAAAAAATTATTGAGTACCATTAGGTACCATCCATTGTTTACATTAAGTGTATTTCTTGCCATATACCACCTTATTATTAACACCTTGTGTTAGTGTCATATAGTTGTTATAATTCATAAAAGAACATTCTTATACTTGTACTGTAAAATATAGCCCACCATATACAATAGGCTTCACTGTGTTATACAGTACTCTGCTTTATCTTTTCATTTTTATTTGAGTAACATATACGACTAAAGTTTCCCTTTGAATTACATGCACCTATGTAATTTGGTACTGTTATTTTACTCACAATAATGTGCTATCATCATACCATCCATTTCCAAACCTTTACAATCAAACTAAATAGAAATTCTGTAAAAATTAAGCTGCAATTCCCTATTCTCTTACCCCAATCTATCTGTTGGTAATCTATATTCTTGATTCTAACTCTATGAGTTTGCTTATTATAATTAGTTCTTATCTGTTAAGTCATACACTCTTTGTGCCTGGCTTATTTCACTCAGCATAATGCCCTTAAGTTTCATCGATGTTGTCTCATACATAGGACTTCATTCCTTTTACAGCTTAATTATATTCCATTGTGCACATATACCAAAGTTTGTTTATCCATTCATCAGTTGATGGACACTTAGGTTGTTTCTATCTTTTGGCAATTGTGAATAATGCTTCTATGAACATCAGTGTGCAAAATCTGTTTGAGTCCCTGCTTCTAATTTTTCTGAGAGTATACCTAGGAACAGGATTACCGGGTCACATGGTAATTCTATATTTAACTTCCTAAGCAACTGCATCATTTTATATCCCATTAACAATGAATGAATGTTCCTACTTCTTCACATCCTCTCCAACATTTGTAGTTTTTGGTTTTAATAGTAGCCATTCTGGTGGGTGTGAAATGATATTTCATGGTGGTTTTTATTTGCATTTCTCTATTATTTAATGATATCGAGCACCTTTCAGGTGCTTTTTAGCAGTGTGTATATTGTCTTTGGAGAAATATCTATTCAAGTCTTTTGCCCATTTTTTTATTGATATGTTTGTCTTTTTAATGTTGAGCTGAAGGATTTATTTTTATATTCTTGGTATTAAATCCCTATCAGAAACGTGGTTTCTAATTATTTCTCCAGTGCAGTAGGTTGTCTTTTGATGGACAAACCTTTTATTTTTTTAATTTTGAAGACTTATCTACTTTTTCTTTTGTTACTTGTGCTTTGGGTGTAAAGTATAAGAAACTATTCCCTAACACAAGATCCTGAGGATACTTCCCTATATTTTCTTCTAGGAGATTTATAGTCCTTGTTCTTATAATTAGGTTTTTAATGCATTTTGAGATAAGAAAGTCAAGAAAGGATGCGGGATTTTGTCAAATGTCTTTTCTGTGTCAATGGAGATGATCATGTAGTTATTTTCCCCCTTCATTTTGTTAATGTAGTATATTGCATTAATTGATTTTATTATGTTGAACCATCTTTATATTCCTGGGATAAATCACACTTAATCATGAAGGATAGTTCTTTTTTTTAAATTTTAAAAAAAATTTATTGAAGTGTATCACTCATACATGAACATTCATAAACAATAAGCATATAGTAATAGTTGTGAACTTACAAAACAAACATACATAACATCATACCTCACCCTACCATCAATACCTTGCACTGTTGTGAAAAATTTTTAACTAATGATTAAAGAGCATCCTCAAAATATCACTACTAATCAAAGTATTTTCCCCCAACCCACCTTATCATTATTTTTTTATATATAATTTATACATGAACATACATAAACAATAAGTGTATAGTAAAAGTTGTGAACCTACAAAGGAAACATGACATCATACAGGGGTCACACATATCAACCCTCTACCAACACCTTGCATTGTCATAAGACATTTGTTAAAAATTATGAAACAATATTGTCAAAATCTTAATACTAATTATAGTACTTATCTTACATTTGATGTATTTTTCCACCAACCCACCCTATTATAATTTTTTAAATGTATTTCTATGACAGAAGTTGTAAATTTACAAAACAATCATGCACATGTGCAGAATTGCCAAGCAACACCCCTCTATCAACACACCACACCATGGTGGAATATTTGTTACAAATTAGGAGATAATATCTTCTGATTATTACCATGTCCATAGCATACATTTGGCACACATTTTCCATACTCCCCCATTATCAACACAGTATATCTTTGGTGTAGATGCAAGAATATGGCATTATTACTGTTAACCACACTCCATAGGTCACTCTAGTTGTATTTTTTCCATGCTTCTCCACATTTCCACCACCCTGCAATACAGATGTATATCTGCTCTAGCTCACAAAGAACACTATTGCATCTGTGCCATCAACCACAATTCTCATCCACCTATGGGTTTACTGTGCTATTCAGTCCCTACATTATTCTCTAGCTATCTGTCATATGGCATTTATATCCCTTGACTACCATTTTCAGCCACAACCCCATTTATAAACCAGCTGTTACTCACTATAATGTGTTACCATCAATTCTGTACATTTCCCCACTTTTACAGTAAAGCTAATTAAAACTTCTACAAACATTAAATATCAGTAGTCCATCTCAGTCCTCCTCTTATCTCCTTTAAGAATCCACCACCTACGACCAGGTCCTGAAGATATTTTCCTTACATTTTCTTCTACCCGAGCTGAGTGGGTTTGAGAGGCTAGTCAAAAATCACTTGATCATAGATGTTAGGGTCTGTTTTTTAACCATCAATTTGGTTCCATTGGTCTATGTGTCTGTCTTTATGCCAGTATCATGCTGTTTTTACCATTGTAGCTAGGTAATGTTACTTAAAGTCTGGAAATGAGACCCTTCCAAATTTGCTTTTCTTTTTTAAGATGTTTCTGGATGTTCAGGACCCCTTACCCTTCCAAATAAAATTGATAATTGTGTTTTCCACTTATTTAAAAGATGCTGGTGGAATTTTCATCAGGATTGCATTGAATTTGTATATCAATTTGAGTAGAATTGACATCTTAATGATATTTACTCTTTCAATCCATGAGCATGGAATGTTCTTCCAATTATTTAGGACTTTTTATAATTTCTTTTAACAATGAGTGGTAGTTTTCTGAATGCAAGTGTTTTACATCATTGGTAAAGTTTATTCCTGAATATTTGGGTTTTATCTGTCATATTTTATTTCCACCACTCTTTTGACACTTTCAGTTACTTTTATTGCTATAATCTTCTTTTCTAGACTCTCTTTAAGGCATCTCTCTCCTGTCTTTTCTCTTTAGCCTGTAGCACATCCTTTAGTATTTCCTGGCAATCAGGTCTCTTGGTGACAAACTCTCTTAATTTTTGTTTAACTGTGAATATTCTAAATTCATCCTCATCTTTGAAAGACAATCTTGTCAGATATAACATTATTGGATGGAAGTTTTTCTCTTGCAGTATCTTAAATTTATCATTCCACTGTCTTCTTGCCTCCATGGTTTCTGGTGAGAAATCAGCACTTAAGCTTACTGGGTATCCCTTACATATTATGCATTGCTTTTCTCTTGCTGCTCTCAGAATTCTCTCTTTGTCTTTGGCATTTGACATTCTGATTAGTATGTGACTCAGATTTGGTCTATTTGGATTTTTTTTTTTTTTTTTTTTTTTTTTTGATGGGAGTACATCATGCTTCTTGGACATGGATATCTATGTCCTCCAATAGGGTTGGGAAATTTTCTACCATTATTTCTTCAAATATCCCTTCTGCCCCTTTTCCCTTCTCTTCTCCTTCTGGGACACCCATGACACATATGTTTGCATGCCTTTTGCTGTCTTTTTGTTCCCTGAGAACTTGTTCAACTTTTTCCAATCTTTTTTTCATCTGTTCTTTTGTATGTTCACTTTCAGAGGCAATTTCTTCCAGCTCACCAATCCTTTCTTTTGCCTCCTCAAATCTACTATCATATGATTCCAGTGTATTTTTAATTTCATTTATTGCACCTTTCATTCCCATAAGATCTGCTATTTTTCTATGTATGCTTTCAAATTCTTCTTTGTGCCCACCCAATGTCTTCTTAATATCCTTAATTTCTTTAGCCATCTCATTGAATTTATTAAGAAGATTTGTTTGAATGTCAATGATTAGTTGTCTCAACTCCTTTATGTCATCTGGAGGCTTATCTTTTTGCTTTAACTAAGCCATATCTTCCTGTTTCTTGGTGTGGATTGTAATTTTTTGTTTGTGTCTTGGCATCTGGCTTACTAGAATATTTATTCTGTATGCAGTTTCTCTCTTTAATTTAGTGCTTTCTGCCCTTTCTCCCTTGCCAGTTGTATAGTAGGAGCCAAGGATTTAGTTGGTGCTATAAGCTGTGGAGGCTCAAGCTACCCTCATTGCCCAAAGGACCAATAAAGCTTCTCCTAACTTTCTCCTTTGCCAGGGTTAGGGACAGAACCATAGCTGTGTGGAATAATCCAGCTCTTGCAGGCCTAGACTGTAGTTGCCAGAGAGACTGATGAAGCTTCATGTCCCTTTCTTCCCTGCCTGGGATGGGGATGAAGCTGCAGATGTGGGCAGCATTCTATGCAGTGTAGGTCCAAGATGACTGCAGTTGCCCAGGTAAACTTCCAATTATACAGTATGTGCCAGTCACATGTACCTGCAGTTACCTGGATAGGCTGTTGCAGAGCCCACCAGCTTCCTCCCTGCTAGAGGTGAGGCTGAAGCCTAGGCTAGGGCTGCAGGCCAATGTGGGTGAAAGAAACCGGTCTCTGCTGTCACTGTGATTTTCAGTCAGCTTGGCTTCCCCTTATGCTGGGGGTGGAGTCAAAATGGCAGCTACCAGCCTCCTTCTAACTTGGACAGGCTCAAAGTGTAGCTTTGCTTAGGGTTATACTTTAGCCAACCTAACTTACTAATCAGTAGCTGTAATCAGTGGCCAGCTGTCTCTTCCTCCCTGTTTTTGGTAAATGGAGCTTCCAATTCCTGCCACAAAATAGCTTCTGGGGTGGCTTTCACTGCCAAAGTAGGATGATCACAGGCCTCTGCTGTGTGGCCTGTAATTTCCCAGAGAGCCTGGTGCAGCAACCCCAGCTTTCTCCCTGCCCTAGATGGGCCTAGGGCTTAGGCTAGAGTGGCAATCTGATCTAGATGGAAAAAAGCCAGTCCCTACCAGCACTGTGATTTTCAGTGAGCCCCACATCCCCTCATGTCAGGCGCGGAGTTAAGATGGCTGTCACCAGCTTATTTCTGACTTGAACAGGTTCAAACTTTAGCTGTTCTTAGGATTATACTTTAGCCCACTGAATTTACTAATTAGTAGGTGAAGTTGGTGCCCAACCGTCTCTTCCTCTCCCATTTTGGCAAGTGGAGCTTTCAATTCCTGTCACAGAACAGCTCCCAAGGCAGCTTATGCTTCCACTGGAGGATGGGCAATGGCCTCCATGGCCTGGAGTGCTCTACTTGCAAATCTTCTCGGCAGATGGGCAGTCTCCTCCTTCCATCCTTTCAAGGGGTCTCCTGGAGCCCCCAAACAAGTGCTTTAGATAGCGCTGGGAGATCACCAACTGCCCTGTAGCAGGAGCTGATTCTAGGAGCTCTTTACTCTGCCACCATCTTGCTGATCATGATGGATAATTCTTTTGATGTACTTTTGGATCCAATTTGCAAGTATTTTGTTGAATATTTTTGCATCCATATTCATAAGAGAAATTGGTCTGTAATTTTCTTTTCTTGTATCTTTATCTGACTTTGGTATTGGGGTGAAGGGCTCATATAATGAATTAAGTAGTGTTCCTACTTCAATTTTTTTTAAAGACTTTGAGAAGGGTTTAGTATTAATTCTTCTTGGAATGATTAGTAGGATTCCCCTGTGAAGCCATCTTATCCTATGCTTTTATTTGTTAGGAAGCTTTAGTTGACTGATTCAATCTCTTTACCTGTAACCTGTCTGTTGAAATTTCTATTTCTTCTAGAGTCCATGTAAGTTGTTTGTGTGTTTCTAGGAATTTGTCCATTTCATCTAGGTTGTCTAAATTGTTGCCATATAGTTGTTCATAGTATCCTCTTAAGATCATTTTTTTCTGTGAGATTATAGCAATGTTCCCCCTCTCGTTTCTGATTTTATTTATTTGCATATTCTCACTTTTTTTCTTTATCAGTCTATCTAGGTTTTGCCAATTGTATTGATCTTTTCAAAGAACTAACTTTTGTTTTTGTTAATTCTATTATTTTTTTATTCTCAAATTCATTTATTTATGCTGTAATATTTATCATTTCTTTCCTTCTGCTCACTTTGGGATTACTTTGCCATTCTTTTTCTAATTCCTCCAGGTGTTCAGTTAGAGCTTTGATTTTATCTCTTTTTTCTTTTTTTAACGTAAGCATTTAGGGTTATAAATTTTGCTCTCAGCACTGCTTTTGCTGCATACACTAAGTTTTGGTATGTTGTGTTCTCATTTTCACTGGTCTCAAGATATTTACTGATTTCCCTTTAAATTTCTTCTTTGACCCACTGATTATTTAAGAGTATGTTATTTAACTTCCATATGTTTATGGATTTTCCAGTTCTTTGCCTGTTATTAATTTCCAGGTTCATTCCATTATGATCAGAGAGATTCTTTGTATAATTTCATTCATGACTGTTAATTCTTCTTGATGGATTGCCCCTTTTATTAATATATAGTGCCCTTCTTTGTCTTTTTATAGCTTTTGACTTAAAGTCTAATCTATCTGATATTAGAATTACTACCCCAGCTCTTTTTCGGTTACTATTTGCATGAGATAACTTTTTCCACACTTTCACATTCAACCTATTTGTGTTTTGAGTCTAAGGTGAGTGTCCTGTAAACAATATATAGTTGAGTCATGTTTTAAAATCCATTCTGCCTCTCTGTATCTTTTGATTGGGGAATTTGATCCATTAAGACTCAGTGTTATTACTGGAAATGCAGTACTTATTTTAGCCATTTTGTCCTTTGTTTTTATATGTCTTAACTTTTTGTATCTCTTTTCCATTAATATAACTTCCTTTTCTGGATAGTTGATCTTTTGTGATGTATCTGACTGATCCCTTCCTCAGTTCTGTTTTGTGTATATATATTTTTTCATTTTAAAAACAATTTATTGAGGTATATCTTTTATACATAAATGTACATAAAAAATAAGAGTATAGTAAAAGTTGTGAAATATATAATATATAATATAGTAAAAGTTGTGAATATTCTATCGTGTGCCTATACCACAGTTTGTTTATTCATTCCTTATTTGATGGGCATGCTGCCTCTGAGCATATCCCAATCTGTGTAGGACAAAGTGAGGGAGAGGAAGTGGACTGCCATGTGTGGTGTGGAAATTTCCTACCTGATATTTTCCTTTTTTTTTTTTTTTTTTTTGTTTCAGTCTTTGTGGAGTCCTTCCTAGTCTCTAATCTCTTCCAGAATTCTCAGCAAATGAGAATTGTCCTTTTAGTCACTGAATATCTGAGGAGGGTTTTTCAAGGGCTGTCTAATGCCTTCATGTTGATGGCCTCACCTGTACAGCAGATTTAATCTTATAAACTTTTCACCACTGTATTCAACAATAGAAAGGTTTTATTTATTATATAGTCATTAAAATTACAGGATGTCTAATAGTGAGGTTAATTATCAGGATTATCACCTATAAAATCCTGCAGTCCTCTAAAAACTCCAAGCCTCTTCAGGGTTAAATAATATAATACTAAGGAATGTATTTTTTATTAGGATCACAGTGATTTATATTTATTTTACAAATAGTTTTCTTCATATATTAAAAAAATAAATTCTTACTTTTTATATGAGGATTTCTAATTTATCATAATCCGTAATTCCATGATTGAAATTAGGAAAAAGTAAGGAAAAAACTATCATTGAGAGGTGCTCTAAATACCATTTTTCATATAATTTTACTTTTTATTTTTAAAGGAGCTTTAGATTACATAAATGTTACATCAAAAATATAGGGGATTCCCATATACCCTACCCCTCACCCTCCCACACTTTCCCCCATTAATAACATTTTTTCATTGGTGTGGTATATTTTTAAAATTGATGAACACATATTGAAGCATTGCAACTAACCATGGTCTACAGTTTACATTATGGTTTATGCTTTGTACCGCACAATTTTATACATTTTGAAAAAATGTATAATGGCTTGTATCCGCCATTGTAATATCATATAGAATGATTCCAATGTCTCAGAAATGCCCCATGTTACACCTATTGTTCCCTCTCCCTCCCCTCAGAACCTCTGGTAACCACTGTCTTTATATCAATATTATAAAAATGGCAAAATAAATACTTACATATCCAACACCCATAATTAATATATATCATTATAGTTCTTTTAAAAAATTTTTTCAGGAAATGAAGGAAGCATTTTCACAATGGGTTTACTGCCAATTTGGAAAAGGAAAAGACTCATATCAACATTGCTATCATTGGACACATAGTTTAGAGCAAGTTCCACCACTAAGGACCGCCGGATCTACAAATGTGGTGGAATTGACAAAGAAATCACCAATAAATTTGAGTAGGAGGCTGCTGAAATGGGGGAAAGGGATCCTTCAAGTATGCCTGGGTCTCGGTAAACTGAAAGCTGAATGTGTGCATAGTAACACCATTGATATCTCGCTGTGGAACTTTCAGACCAGCAAGAATTCTGTGATTATCATTGATACCCCATGACCCACAACTTAAAAACCATGATCACAGCCACATCTCAGGCTGACCATCCTGTCCTGATTGTTTCTTGTGGTGCTGGTGAATTTGGTATCTCCAAAAATGGGCAAACCTGTGAACATGCTCTTCTGACTTACACAGTGGGTGTGAAATGACTAATTGTTAGTGTTACCAAAATGGATTCCACTGAGTCACAGTACACTCATAAAAGTTATGAGGAAATCAGTAAGGAAATCAGTACCTACATAAAGAAAATTAGATACAATCCTTAAAAAGTAGCATTTGTGCCCATTTCTGGCTGGAATGCTGACAACATGATGGAGCCAAGTACTAACATGCCTTGCTTCAAGGGATGGAAATTCACCTGTAAGGATGCAATGCCAGTGGAAATACAGCACTTGAAGCACTGGGTTACATCCTGTCACCTCATCCAACTGATAAGTTCTTGTGTCTGCCCCTTCAAGATGTCTACAAAAACGCTGGTATTAGTACTGTCCTGAGGGCCAAGTGGAGATCAGTGTTCTTCTGAACATTACGACTGAAGTAAGTTTTGTTGAAATGCACCATGAAGCTTTGAGTAAAGCTCTTCCTGGGGACAATGTGGTCTGCAATATCAGGAACAGCATGTCTACAAAAGATATTTGCCATGGCAATGTTGCTGGAGAAGCAAAAAAGACCCACCAATGGAAGCAACTGACTTCACTGCTCAGGTGATTATGCGGAACCATCTAGATCAAATCAGTGCTGGCTATGTAGGTGCACTGGATTGGTACACAGCTCACATTGCTTGCAAGTTTGCTGATCTGAAGGAAAAGATTGATTGTCATTCTAGTAAGAGCTGGACAATAGCTCCAAATTCTTGAAATATGCTGATGCTGCCATTGTTGATATTGTTCCTGGCAAGCCCATGTGTGTAGCTAGCTTCTCATCTTCTGGGTCATTTTGCTGTTCATGATGTGAGACAGACAGTTGCTATGGGGTCATCAAGGCAGTGGACAAGAAGGTTGCTAGAGATGGCGTGGTCACTAAATTTGCCAATAAAGGTGAGGAGGCTAAATGAATGTTATCCATATCACCTGCCACCCTAGGCTTAATCAATGGTGGAAGATCTGTCTCAGAAATATTTGTTTCAATTGGCCATTTAAGTTTGATAGTAAAACACTAGTAAATTATAGCAACACAGTGAAAAATCTTCATAAGGAAAGGATTCGTGTTTAGACCATTTGTTTCTTTTGTGTAACCATTTTGAGTTATTAGTTTTTAAAACCAGTATTTTTAAAATGGAAACAACTTGACGAAACATCTCTCACAGAATTTTGAGATCATTAAAACAAAGTTTAATGAGGAATCTGTGTCTTCTTTTAAAAGGTCAATGCTGAAGTGCTTAGGCAAGAGACTTAGAGCTGTCCATAATCTATTTCCAGTGTTCCATCCACTGAAATTTGATGATAATTTTAATTTTTTAAAATTTTTTATTTTTAAAGCTTTAGATTACATAAAAGTTACATTAAAAATGTAGAGGATTCCTATATCCCCCCTCTCCTCTCCCAAACTTCCCCACATTAGCAACATATTTCATTAGTGTGGTACATTTGTTACATTTGATGAACACATATTGAAGCATTGCAACTAACTGTGGACCATAGTTTCCATTATAGTTTACACTCTGTCCTGCACAATTTTATAGGTTATGACAATAGCCTATAAATATATATGTATAATACCCTGTATTCATCATTGCAGTGTCATGCAGGACAATTCCAATGTTCTGAAAATGTCCCCATGTCACCCTATTCTTCTGTCTCCCTTCCCTCAGAACCTCTGATGGCCACTGCCTTTATATCAATGATAAAAGTTCTTCCATTGCTAGAATAATAATAAGCCTATAATAGAATAATAATAAATCTACTTTAGTCCATTGTTCATTCTGCAATCTTGAGGATTTGGAGATGGTGATGGCTATTCTGTTTCTAATTGAGAGGGAGCTTAGATCCTTGATAGCTCAGGGTGAACCAAACTTTTTAGGGTAGGAATTGAGGTTGTTTGTTTCTTTGTTTGTTTTTCACCTGTGGTTAAGGGGAGGGGTAATCACTTAAGTTTATTTAAGTATTTAGTAATATGTTTATGGGAGTTATTTGTTGATTGCAATGCTTGGTTAGGACAGAAAAACAAAGAGTAATTTATATGTGCTACCTTATAAGAAGGCCAAGTTCTGTAATAAAGTCCATGTATTGCATATAAAACTAATTTAGTGTAGTTATATCAATATTGAATAAAGTTGACAGTTAACTGTATCTAGGTTCTAGGAAATATAAAGATATTGGAAGTATAAAAATAAGAAATACGAGCAGATGAAAGTTGAAGTCATTAGAATTCTCCTTTAGTTCCTCTTTCTTTTCTACCCCAGAGGCAACCACTGTCACGAATTTGATGTCCTTGTTTTTATACATTTACTAATAAATTATGTATACATAAACAGTATCTTTGTGATACTTTAAATGGATTTTAACATTTAAATAATTCCATGGTGTATGTAAGATTATGAAGCTGGCTATATTTTTTCAACAGTATGATTTCAGGATTCCAAGTCTTGATAAGAATAGAAAACTATTTATTTCTTCCCTCAGGACAGACATTCCAGATTTTTCTTGTTTTGTTCCATTATAATAATCCTATCTATAAGTACGTCATATATACATTTGGAAGAATTTTTTTTTATTATAGAAGTGGAATATCCAGGTCACAGGTTACTCATCTTTGACTACTTAGAATTCTACACCTAATTCACATCCCTTCAGTCTGATTTTGATGAAACAAAATGGCAAAGACTCTTAGAAAGAAGCTTAATTGTACATAGGGTATTTGAGAGGAAAAGGACAGCAGAAAAGTCAAGAAACAAGTTAGGGAGATCAAAATGTATTATTTAGTTTTCTATGTTGAAAAAAATATTTTTTTTTTCTTTTCGAAATATAAACTTGTGAAAGGATAAGATCTTTACTTTAGACAGAAAATTAATAGTATTCGAATGTGAAGTGTTTTTTTTCTCAGGGAACCAGAATATGACCTAAAGATGACAGTGACTTCCTAAACTCTGGGCATAATTCAACCTATCCGAAATGCATTAGGCAGTGTAGAAATAAAGGGAATGCTTCCATATCCACTTTTGGCATACTATAAAGAATGTAGCTTACTCAAACTTAGAATTGTGTACCTGCATTTATGGTGGGGTTGGGGTGGGGAGAAGCTACTATGGATATACAGTCAGCAGATATGGCAACTAGTATGAGTTTTAAACATTACACTGGAATGATCACTTATTTCTGAGCCTCAATTTTTTACCTTTAAAATTGGTATAATATTGTCTACCTTGCTTATGTCATTGGGATGCATAGAAGTAATTATCATGTGAGATACTGGGGATGAATGGCTTTTTAAAAACAACAGGATTATTAAAATGCATAAAGTAAGTGTACGGTATTTCCAAACATCCTCATAGAGCAAGAAGCATATGGTTTTGGTGACAGTGAGTATAATCTTTGGATTCTAAACACTAAATTTAAAGCCACATGTACACACACACATGCACACAATAGGTCCTATAATTAATTACCCTGAAGCAATGTGTTTGTGGTACTCTAAAATATGCATTGAAACAAATCTTATTAGAAGAACCTCCTTGATAATGTTAGTGTCTAGGTGGCGGTTCAGTTGATGGTAATACTGCTCTGGCATTGAATCTGTGCTAATCAACAGGCTGAGTAAATGAACCAAAAAAGTGTCTTATGACTGTTGTCAACCTCAGCAAAGTCAGAGACAACAACGGCCGCAGTAACTGCTTCATGGGTGCCACGGGGGTTGGTGCACTGTCTTTTCTTAAAGAAGCTGACAGCTGTTAAGTCATCTTTGTTGTAATTGCTGTTTGCTTTATTTTATACATATGAAAGTTTGATTTTGGCTGTTAAAATTCAAAGTTAGTGTAAAAACTATTTGAGACAACAGTGAGTTATTAAAAATAATGGCTTGAATCATTGCTTATTTTGAATAGCACTTTATTATATAAAGAGGGGTTTCAACATATATTCAGATGTGGTTCAAACTCTATCATATCTGTCAAAATTAAAGAATTGTACCTCAACGCAAAGTGGTGCATCTACTTTGAAAGACAGTGTTATGGATTGAGTTGTGTCCCCCCAAAAGACACTTTTAAGTCTTAACTACTTGTCTTATGAATGTGAAATTATTTGTAATGTGATCTTTAAAGATATTGTTAGTTAATATGACACCAAGTGGGATAAGGGTGAGGCCTATTCCAATATGATGAGTGTCCTTTAAGGAGAAGAAATTTGGGTACAGACAGTATGACAGAGACAGTTTCAGAGATGGCTTTGTGATGGAGGCAGAGATTGAGTTATGCCACCACAAGCCAAGGAATGCCTTGGACTGCCAGCACCCAGCAGAATCTTTAAGAGAAAGCATGGCCCTGTAAACACCTGGATTTCAGACTTTCAGTCTCCAGAGCAGTGGGACAATAAATTTCTGTTGTTTATGGGAACTAAATTGTGGTATTTGCTACATGTTTACGGAAAACTAAGACAGACAGTTTAGCACTTTGTTAGAAAGCTAAATATTGTATTGCCACATGATCTAAGTATTATGCTCTTAGCTACTTACTTAATTCATTTGAAAAATTATGTTCACACAAACACCTGCCTATGAATGTGTATTGCAGCCTTATTCATAATCATCAAAACTGGAAATAACTAACATGTCTTAAAATAAATGAAAGGATAAATAAACTCTGAACAAACTCTGGTGCATTCATATATCAGAGTACTATTGGGTGATAAAAATGGATGAGTCATCAAGTCATGCAAAACTGTGGATGAGCCATACATGCTTATTAGTGAATGATGAAAGCTAGCACTAAAAAGTCTTATACTATATGATTACATTTTTATGGCATTCTGGAAAAGGCAAACCTATAAAGACAGTAAAAAAAGATTAGTAGCTTCCAGGGCATTGGAGATGGGAGTCATTGAGTAGGTGAAGAACTAGATATTTTTCATGGTGTTGAAATGATTCTATATGATACTATTTGGAGGATATATAACACTATGCATTTGTCAAAACCCTCAGAACTTTACAGTACAAATTATGAACCTTAATGCATGCAAATTAAAAATAATTAATTAGGAGATTGGGGAATCCTGTGATGGAATGCAGACTGAAAAAGAATCTAATTGTGCTAAACTCTGTATGAAATAACAACAGTGAAGTGCATGTGGGAGTGGAAGATGCTGACCTAAGTAACTTTGGAAATGAATGGAGTTTGTGAGACTAAAGGCAAAAGGAACTGTATATAAGCACTATGCTTTAGTTAATGAAGTTCTCTCCCATGAGGGTACAAATTAACAATTCAGCAACCACTGTGCATGTATACTGGAATTGATAAATTTAGTAAATGAATAGAACTTGGTAGAGCCCAGTTTCTCACTCTTGGGGTGGGATATTACAGACCACAACTGGGGGAAAGCTAGAATGTTCCCTGTGGATTAAGGTTGGAGACATCAGTAACATCTCCTTTTTATCTTAAAATAGATACAGATAAATACATGTAAAAATATTTGTAGATATGTGTATATATACAGGTTAGTATATGCCCATATTTCCTTGTCCTTTCAGCTCAGAGGGCCTAGAAAGAAATGACACCCAAATTGTAATGAGCATATCTAACTAAAAGATCTTGATTTTTTATATTATTCACCAATAAAATGAACCAGGGCATTTTGGAGCCATGTCTACTTCTAAGGATCAGAAGGGAAGAAACCATATTAGCCTGGGACATATTATAATTTCAGAAATTAAGGAAGTGCTAAAAAAATTGATGATGATATATCAGAAAAACAGAGAAGCCAACTGAAAGAGCTCCCAATAGTCAAAGGTAGAGGAATTTGGGATTTGACAACCAAATAAATAAAATAGTATTGAATTTTGACTCAAAACATAAAATAAATACAAATGGGTCAATACTAAGACACAGAAATTATGGAATAAATAAACAAATGGGAGAGAACAGACAAATCACTTATTCAGAAGAATTTCAAATGATTTATGGGAATGTTCTGTCCTCAGCATACAGAGTAATTCCCCCTCCTTAAGTGTGGGCTGTGCATAGTGACTTCCTTCCAAAGAGTGCAGTAGGTAAAGGGGGGAGGGGCTGTTAAAATGTACATGTTCACCTGCTGTATACAGGTACAAATAGATTTTATATTACCTGTTTTAATAACCAATAATGATTTTAAATCTCTTTATTTGGCAAGTATGGCTATCTTTCATGATCAGCAGTGATATGATAATTAGACTCTAGCAGGGTAATAGAAAACCCAATCAAGAAATAATATATTTTCAGAAGCAGAAAATGATATTTAAAATTAATTTCACTGTATAATGATGAATCTATCTACAAATTTTTTCCCTTTGACACTTCAGCTCTTCAAAATTCTAAGTGTAGTAAAAATTTCAATAGCTTTTTTCAATCTTAGATTCTTTTTCTAGAAGAACCTGAGCCTATATATCATACTCCCACACCACAAATATAAAAGGAAGAAAAACGTATATTTTGAATTTGAAATTTTCTTTAAAAGCAGTACTGGAGGAAAAGATGTCCGGAGTGACTCAGTAATAACTGTAGATTCCCACATATAATCAAGCAATTATATACTGTTTATAAACAATAATGCAACCACAGCTGTTGAAAGCTTCAGAAGGTATATTGATCACTAATACATGAAGAAATAAATTATTATATTCACATACTGTACATTGCCATCTTAAGAGAAAAGCTTTTATCTTTATGCACAAATGCTTTAACACTTATTGAAGATATAATTAAATATATGCAGTGGATTTTTTTTTCTAAGATTCTAGCAAAGTTTACCAATACCTTTGCCAGCATGTATTTCAAATTTAAAGATGACGGATTTTCATTTTTTTCATTTCCTTAATTTAAAAATGGTGTCATTTTCTGTAGCTCATCTAACACATGTATATAGTTATATTGTATGTGTGTATAATATTGCAGCAATGTACATATGTACATTCTCTTAAGATAAAATCTTGGATTGAGATAATATACATGTCATGTTAGATAAATGAGGTAAATGTGGGGGGAAAATAATAATGTTTTGAAATATTTAAACAAGCATGACTAATTTTTTTCTAGATAAGTAAAACATACATATTAAATTGAATTTAAATAATATGTATGCAAGGCTTTTTGTGTGAATAAATTTAATAATTTTGTTAGAAATGAATTAGCAATTGGTACTAGAATAGACTTCCTCTTAGTAAACAACAAAGTGATCTCCTCAAGTACCTGATATTTCAGAGGTATGCGGACGTGATTACTAAGAATAACAGTGATTATGTTAAGTTGAAGAATCAAAGTTTGAGTACTGGGCTGCAAAGGTAGCTGGAATTTCTGGGCCTGGTAGAGAAATGGAGGGAGCTCTGCAGAGAATAAACTGTGGAAATCTGCATATGGTTTCCTTTAGTCTTTTACTGAAAACAAGGCTGCAAGTATCTAATCAACACTCCACCAGATCAAAAAGAAAACAGCTACTAGGAATCTATGAGCTCAACAGAGATGCTTAAGATCTTACTGTGCTTTGGGAAATAGATAAGTTTTAAGAAGCAAATGTGGATTTTTATCAGGGAACAGCACAGGCATATAATTCAGGACCCATAAAGGCAACAACTTAGCACAAAAATATGTAAACTTGGAGTATAGATTACTGTAGGCCTTTCTTGAAAAAAAAATTAAATCTAGACTAAAAAGGATTAAGATGCTCCACCAGTAAATTAATGACTGCAAAAAAAAAAAAAAAAAAAAAATCTGTGAGTTTTAGACCAACATATAAATGGAATATTCTAGACAGTTAAAGATGAAAAGTGTGATGAATAATTGTGAAAAACAGTACCAAAAAAAATAAAAAACCAAGATTTTACAAATACTAGACTTAGGGGGAAAGGATATTAAATTTGGTATGGTAAATATGTCTAAATATTTAAAGTAAAATATCATAATGAGTGAAGAGGCAATGAGAGTTATTAAAAAAAAGAATAGTATATAAAGGAGACATATAAAATTATAGTAATAAAAATTCAATATTTGAAATGAAAAATAAGCTAGATAACACCAGAATTAATACCATCAAAAAGATGAATTATCTTTATTTCAATACAAGAAGATAAAATTGAGTAGAAACAATACTTGATTATAACAATAATGGAAAGAATAAAGAAAATAAAAATAATGAATATTTATAAAGTAAATTTCAAGAGAAAGCATTTCTATAAAACCACATTATCACTTAAATATAAATTGACTAAATTCATTCTTCAATTAAAATTGAACCATTAGCAAAATGGATTAAAATATCAAATTATACATTATTTACAAATGATTTTCTTTAAATTTAAAGACATAAATAGGCTAAATACAAAATGATAGAAACCTAAATATTATGGAAACAATAATATGAAAATCGATGGCTATATGGATATCAAAGAAAGACATGGAATATTATCAGAAATAAAAGTAGATATTTCATAATGAGAAAGTGATCAATTTATCAAAATGACAAAACAATCCTATATGTATAAGCAGATATGAAATATAGCTAATAAAAGTTTTATATCACATGAAGCAAAATCTACCAGAATTAAAGGGGACATATATCCAAAATTACAGTTAGAAATTTAAACACTCATCTCTCATAAATTTTCAAAACAAGAAGACAAAATTCAGTAAGGATATACAAGATTTGAATAATATTATCAACCTATCCTAATGTTTATGTATAGAACACTAGACCCAGCAATAGATGAATACGCATTCTCTTCAAGTGTACATGAAAAATTCACCAACATATCCAGTATTGTGGGACATGAGGCAAATTGCAATATGTTTCAAAGAACTGAAATAATATAAAGTGTGTTTTCTTATAACATAGAATTAAATTAGTAAGTGTGCCTGCCATTTGCTCTAAAGATAAACAATATCTATATACTCTAACACACTTTGCTGTATAAAATTCATTGCAAAATATATCTGGACCAACAAGCTGTCAGGGCACTGCATTGCAAAACATGCAGAAATACAAGAGACCAATTGAGGATTGACTCACAGTTGTGTCAAAGAAGAAATCACATAGAAAATTAGATAATAATTTACAAAAAATAAAATAGAAAATACATGTAAACATTTGTGGGATATCAATAAAACTCTACCTAAACTGCTATAGATATAAATCCCTGTATTAATAAAGAAAAAAGTAAAATAATAATAATAATAATAGTTTAATCCTCCACCTTAAGAAGTGAAATAAAAAGACATTTAAACCCAAAGTAAATAGAATGAAGAAATTAATAAAAGGTAAAAATAAGAATCATTAAATAGAAAACAGACAAAAATAGAAAAAAATCAATAAAATTAAATGTGTTTATTTTTTAAATCCTGTAGGTATATATAAAGATATTTTCTTTTTTTGCAAGACAGATATATTTTTAAAATTACAGAAAAAAATTTTAAATATCAGAAATTTAAAAAGGCATATAACTAGAAATCTAGCAGACTTTAAAAGGATAAAGTATAGCACTAACAATTTTCTATCAGTAAATTCTACAACTTAGACAAAATGGGCAATTTCCTTTAAAGACACAGATCATCAAATCTGGCAGAGGAAGAAACAGAAAACTTGAACATCACTGGAAGCTGAGTTTGTAATTATAACCTTCTCTTAAAGTTGAGTGTGTGATTATAACCTTCTCTTAAAGAAACCCTCTCAATTAGAGGTGGAGTGGACATCACCATCCCAGAATCCTCAGGATTGGGGAAAGCACTATGGACTAAAGCATGCTTATTGGTATTCTACAATACTTATTATGACTTATTATGATTCTAACAATAGAAGAAATTATATCACTGATATGGAGGCAGTGGCCTCTAGAGGTTCTGAGGAAAAAACAGGTATAAAACGGGGACATTTTTGGGATTTGGGAATTGTCCTGAATCACATTGCAATGACAGATACAGGCCATTATAAATCTTGCCATGCCATAACCTACATAATTGTGTGAGAGAGAATGTAAACTACAATATAAACTTTAATTCATGCTTAATGGCAATGCTCCAAAATGTGTTCATCAATTGCAATGAATGTACCACACTAATAAAGGAAGCTGTTAATGTGGGGAAATTTGGGAGGAGTGGGGAGCGGAGCATATGGGAATCCCCTGTATTTTTTATGTGACATTTGTATAATCTAAGTATCTTTAAAAATAATAATAATAAGAAATAAGAAACCCTGGATCCCTTTGGTTTTACTGATACATTTTTTCAAACACTTAATGATGAAGATATATTAATCTTAAAAGTTTCAGAAAACAAAAGAAGACAGAAGCCTCCAATCTCTAGTTAAGCATTGCGTATAAATGATGAGAGCAGACATTCCTGCCTTGTTCATAATTAAAGAAAACGTATTCAATAAACCTTCTCTTTGGTATGGTGTTGGCTTTGAGAGTTTTCAAACATATTTTATCATGGTGAAGCTATTTCCTTATATTCTAAGCTTTTTGAGAGATTTTATCATAAACTGATGTTGAATTTTGTCAAATTCCATTTCTACATTTATTGAGAAGATTATATGAATGCATATATGCATATATGTATTTGTGGAATGTAGAAAGGCAGTTTCTTTTCTTTCCTTTTATATTTGGGAAAAACCATGGTGTACTGCCTTATGGTATATGAGAAAATCCTGATACAATTATTATAACCTATTCTTCACTTGAAGCTGTAGAATTCTTGGCTCTGGTAATTTTTCAAAATTATGTGACTTTATATAATCATAGAGTATCTTCCCCATGACATTTCATTTGTTATTTTTATCAAAATGCCATTGAAACTACTGAATGTCTGCTTAATTTTACCCAAATTACAACAAAATTCTTATGCTTGAAAAGACACAAGTAATTATAAGAAAATGTGATAACCATTCAAAGGTTCCAAATACTATTATTTATAGCCAACTACATTACAGCAAGAGCCTACTACAATATAGGTTCTATGGTACTCTCGCTAATAGATAGAGTAAAAGGGATTTTTCCAAGTATCCTGATATGTGCCCTCAATTGATTCAAAGACAAAGCCTTCTGAATGGATAACATAAACTCCAAGGGATAAACAATTATGTTTCTTAATATCCGAATGATATATGTCAGATGGTGTTTCTGATTAATAGGTTAAATGCATAGGAAGAACAGCAGGTGGGTAATGAGGTGTGTTCTGAACCAGAAATATCTGAAATTCTTTAATAGTAAAGTCACTGTTGCAGAAAGTCTAGAATACTTAAGGAACACCACTTGCAATTTTTAAAAATGACATAGCATCTGTTAAATTTGAATTAGTATGCTTATTACAACTTTATTCACTAATATGTTTAGGCTTAAATGAATCATTAAATAATTGTGAAATTACGGCTTAGATCATTCTTATCTTATTTATCTCTTTTTCTTTCGTATGGATTTCCATTCACAAATTGCCTTCATCAACAGTATGACAGCTATTCCCCTAAGAGTTAAATCTGCCAACTGTTTGTTTTGGCTTTTCTTACATCTCTCACTATCAATAATGGTTTGGAAAGAAAGATCCAAAGTCAGAAGTTTTGGTATTATTAGCATTTTATATAATCAGAATAAGCTTCATTCTATTACATTGCCTGAAAGTTTATATCTAAATTGGTTCAGTTCCAATTTTACATTTCAGGATTTTTGGAAGAAAAATATATAAAAACATGCCTTCTTTTTGGCTGACTACTTCAAGAAGCACTGTGGATTGAATTTTAGAGCTTGACACTCTCCTTTTAATTTCCTAGTCAGTCATCAGGTTAAGAAATGCCTACTTGGATTCTTAAATATTGTCATTTGTAATTTACTATTTACAATTTCTAGATAATCTGCCCCACATGATCATTTCATAGCCATGCTTTTCTTGCAACCCACAACAAAACACTCCCTAAAATAGGTGCAGATTTAAGGGCAACCTTTTAGTCTGTCGCCCATCTATTATATAGTTACTCTAAAGACAGAAATCCTTGTAATTAATTTTCTTCTCTGTGATAGTCACATCTAACCAAAGAAATGCTATATATAAGTATTAAATCAATAGGAACTATAAACCCCTTAGCAGAAAATACTAAATTTTGTCAGATAGCAGAGATCAGGTTTCCAGAGGGATACTGACAGTGGAAAGGCATTTTTTTTAGGACGAGGTCTTCTCACTGACTACAGAGAGATTGTTTACATGATCTGATCGCCCTCAGTTGTGTTTTGGCAAAAGGTGGTAGGAGGAGGAAAGAGGGAAGAAGAGGGCTTTGGGACAGAGGATAGAACATTTAAAGGAAGATGTTTAAAGCAAAGTTTCCTTTGTCACAATTTTGCCCTATGCATAGTTAGATTCCACCACATCCCAGGAATTTTGTAAGAGTGTGAATGTCTTGTTGTTATTTTTTTTTCTTTAAGTGGGATCATTATGATGCCTCTTAAGGTTGTACAGATTACTTTATAAATTTGCTAAATGAAATTTAAGAGGTCCCTTGATGGGTCCCAATAAAAGCACACTTGGTTTATCATGTTGTTTGTGTTGTTTTTCAATAAGTCCCCAAGAAATTTAAAGGAATATATCAAAGTACTAACTGAAGCTTTTATAGTTATTTGCCACATAAATATTGAGTTATACCTTTTTTATTGTTTTCTGATGAGATTTTATAGGCCTAATCGACATTCAAATTATATGTATTGATTATTAGAAAAGAGGGCACTGATTTTTATGAATCTCTGAGCACTTAGAAGACTTTTGCCTACATTTTGATGAATTATGATTCCTCAACCTCCAGTCGTCAGATGGCAACTAAGTAATGGAATACAAAAGGTATGAGAAATCAATCACAATGGTTTAATGTGGAAAATAGGAAAACAAATGCAGGAAAGGACAGAAGATATTTGATTTAGCTTTATTTCTATTTAAAGCCATCCTATTCAGACCATTGATTGTCTTATTATGATCTAATTAATAGGATTAATTAGCATTGAAAGAATATACCAGAAAGGGTTTTGTTTTTTGTTTGGTTTCGCTTTTCATTTTTTTCTTTCTTCTCTCATCTGTCCCTATTCCTACACCTTTTTACTTAGTTGTTTGACTTCTCTGTTTGTTGACATTAAAATTAAAAAAGAAAAACTCAAGAATTCTGTTTTATGTTCACCTTTTTAATGTTGATATCAAATCCTTAACAACAGCAACAACAAATCTAAAACCTTTGCCTAAACAGAAATGAACTCTGGGTATTGTAAATTAATCAAAGTGTTCACCTCGAAGACCAGTTTGGGGATTTTAGTTATAATTTACAGGTCACTGAATTCTTCAGTAAAGTCACCCCTTGCGAAAAACTTCTAATACAAAGGCACCTAGTAACCAAGCTGCAATATGTGAGCACTGAAGTAGTTGGCCTGTGACTGCAGGGTTTGCATATGCATTTTTTAAACATTTGCATTCCAGCTTGAGCTATCTCAACAGAATTAGTTCCTACTGGGGAAGGAACATGAAAATAGTACAAATAAAGGAAATGAACAATTGAAACAACTTTCACCAAAATATTTTGCTGGTATAAACTCTTCTGACATTTAAGACCAGTAGTTTTTGTTGTTGTTGTTTTATTTTTTAATTTAGTGACCAGATGGTGTTATTTGTGACCAGAACTAACTCCTTTTACTAGGATGACTATTCATAACAGCTCATGTAGCATAAAACAACAACAAAAAATGAGGAAGCTTATATCTAACTTTGAGGTAATAAAATAAAGGAAAGTTTGTGTCGACAACAAACTGCTGGAATTAATAAGCTTCTGCCACTTTCTACAAATCAGTAACACCTCAAAGATATATTTTCAAATGGATTAGCACTTTAAAGCTAGATAAGTAGCTTGATTAATTTCACAAAATTAATTAAGAATTTTGGTTCTTAGAAAAGTTACTACTAACTTAACTAAAGAGCAATAGTTATACAAACAACATAGATATAAAGGACAAGGGGCTTTCTATATGTATTTCTTCATTTAATCTTCTGACTTCTCCATTAGGTAATTTTATAACTGTAGTTACTGATAAGGAAGCTAAGACTCAAAACTCCTAAATTTTCCCGTCACCAGCTTGTAAGAGATGGCGCCCATAAAATTTCCACTATGCCATGGGGGGAATTCTTATTTCTCATAAACAGTTATAACAAATTATTTAAATTTTTACACATTTCATAGTTCTTAGATATAGATTGCATTAATCATTCAAATATCAATTTTTCCTGTATGGGATTCAGGCTTTTACCTTCTACTTCTTTTTCTCTGTCTGACCCTTGAGTCTTTCAGGACTTATTATCTCCTATGGAGTTGCTGGGAGAAACAACAAACCAAATCAAAAGAATCGTCACTTTGCCACTTACTAGAAATCAAAACCTAAGAAAGAGGTTTATGAGTTGCTGGCAGAATCTATTTTTTCAAGGCATTTCAGACTTTGAATAAGCATTTCTTAGAGACTGTTATAATCATCATAAGTGTAAAACTAAATAAAATACTAAAAATGTCAGGCATCTAAAATATATATAAGGACTAACTTCAGGAAAAGTTAGTCATGCCTACAGCCCCACATTGACAAATATCATATGGTTGTATAAAGGGACTTGATATGTCGCAATTGTTTATCTTCCAATGTGTAGACTCTTAGGTTCAATTACTTTAAAAGGTATTTATTAAGCATTTATTGTATTATTATGTTTTCATGTCAGAGACAGACAGTAAACAAATAAAATATATGTATTTTACTTTATTAGAATACAAATACAGTAAATATTATCATTTAAATACCTCTAAATAAGAGTTAAATACAAGAAAATATGCAAATGTATCAGAAATTATTATTTAATGGAAGGAAACAAGAAAACGCCCTCAGCTGAAACCAGAAAAATGAGTAAATGTTCACATATATAAATGGGATGAAAAAGGCAGGATTAAGGAAAAGGGCAGGTTTTTGGTTTGAGTAAGTAGATAGAAGATTGTGCCACCAACTGCTGTAGTTATTGGAGAAGATAGAATGTTGTAAAAGGTGATAAATACAAGGAATTTCATTTCAAAAAGAATAATATTAAATAACTTGAACGTACTAATAATGCACTAGACCCTATTTTAAGCACTTTATAATAGCACATTCAATTCTCCAAATAATTCTACTTTGTAGGTATTATTGCTCTCTTCCTTTTATAGATGAGGAAAATAAAGCAGAGTGGTTCAGTAGCTTTCCAGTGATTTACAGCTAAGTGTAAGGTTTGAGGAGCTTATTCGTCCGCTCAAAAATTCAATATTTTTAAAGAGCCAGACACTGTGATAGTCCCAGAAGTGGAATAAGATGTGTTCAGGATTCAGAGTTTTAGAGTCAGCATAAGTCAACCAGATATTCCCTAAAAAAATGACTAAACATTGGCCCGTTATCAGATTCAGCCATAGATATCATACCTCTTGGAAAAGTCTTCAAACCACACTGATTTTTATGCCTTCTTCATGCAAATTATGAAACACTCCTCTAGAATACTGCCTAGAGAAGGTTTTTGGGTCTACTTCAAGTAAATGGTTCATGGAAAGTGCTGTTAGAAAACAAAAATATGGAGTCCTAATACTTCATTGAACATCCTGAACAAGTTGTAATAACAGTTTAAGACCTGCTTACTAATGAATTTTTGCTTAACTTTTGCATCACCAAATCTGCCTTTGTCAGTTTGTACCACGTTTATAAATCAGTCGGCTCCTGGTATATATGTGGGATATCAACTATTTCTTAGATATTAAAGAAATGTGTAAAAAAAATAAGGGCACTGAAGTGTTCTGGCTGCTCTTCTTATAATATCTTTCAATATATTACAGTAAAGAATACTTTGGTTAAAGGAAGTCTTTTTTCCTTGTCCCAGTCCAATACTACTAATGACTAGCAATCACATAATTTGCCAAAATACAAAAGCTGAACTCATTGCTTCACGCTTACCATGGTGAACTGACTAGAATGAGAAATACTCAGAGCCAGAGAGATTGGAGATAGCCTGTTTACCTGAGAATGCACCTAACACCTCCAGTTGTATATCCCTTGCCTGAGAGTTAAAAATCCCTCCTACTGCAAACAGTGAGCCTCTGTGATACAGTGTAAGAACAAAGGATAGATTAACCCTGCCTCACCACTCCTCCTGGCAAAAGTTCTCCACTGCTCAAAGGCAAAGCAGTCGGATAGAGTCCACAAGACACATAGAACCTGTAAGAGAAAATAATCAATAATCAAGACCAGCCTGAATAAGCAAAGACAAGCAGATTAAAATATTTCTGGCTAATACATTGACATGGCTGTTTTAATATATATTCAGTGCGATTTTTTCTGTTTTACTTAATATATGTCGTAGACAATTGTTAGTAAAAGTTAAATGATAAAATCCCAAAGCACATCAATTTTTCTATTAAAGAGTTAAGGGTTATTATAGACCTAGCTATGAGATCTTGGGCAAGCCGACTTAAACTCTGTTCCTCACTGGAGATAATGTCATCTGCCATACAGAATTTTTGTGACAATAAATTGAAAGTGTGTTTGTTTGTGTATGTGTATGCTTAGCCTGAAACAATGCAAAATAAATATAGTAACGCTAATTACTATTTTTATTGTTAGTAGTAGTAGTATGAGGATTTCAAAAAACAAATTTATAACAAAATCCTTCGTGGCAGTTTGATATTATTTACGAATCCCAAAAAGAGACATTGATTATGTCTGAAACCAGTAACAGATTTCTGGTACTTTGCAGCAGCACCCATTTGACTGACTAGTACATCCTCTATGAGATAGTTAGATATGAATAACTTCATTTTAAGCTCTTTCACCTGTGGCTTCAAGCAATTTTTATTGCAACCCATAGAAAATGCTACATTTTTAATAGTATACAAACAGGCATACACACAGACACACATAATAAAAGTTTCATTTTGAAATATCTGTATTTACAATTAAGGATTGTGATGTTTCTATTCTGTTTCATTTCTTAATGTTAGTAATGTCCCTCTAAATTGGTTTCATGTCCCGCTAATGGATCAGAGCCCTCAGTTTGAAAAAGACAGCTTTAAAGTTCTGTTGACAATTCTTTGTATATATTTTCAGAACTCTTTAGCAATCAAATGATCACTGTTTCACAAAATCTGAAGGTTTGTATAAATTCCCACTACAGCCTCATACAGCCATTAAATTCAAAAGAAAGAACCAGCAAAGTGCCTAGTCTTTACAAAGAAACCCACAATTACTGACTTCAGATTTGATTATATTTATACTGCTCTGTAAAAGGATGTAGGTTTCTCATTACATTAGAGCTCACTACTTTAAATAATACATATTATTAGCATTACCTTTGACTATGGAGCATAATTGTAGGAGAGATAATATTAACGGTAACTTTGTTTCTACTATTGTTACAATAAACTTGCATCATCATGTCCTTTAATGTGCACTGTCAGTATCTTTATAATTTTTGTCTTTATAATGCAATTCATTTGTAACTATAAAAACTTTTGAAGTCAAACATAGAGTATTTTCAAAGGTCAGCTTGTTTCAACCTCAGATCTCTTGTTGTAAATGGAATATTACTGATAAAAACTGAAGGAATTAAATTGCAACTGCGTCCAACTGACAGATTCATGAGGCTCTTCATCAATTTTACATGGGGAAATGGCACAGGAGATGACAGCATGTGATGCAAACATTCTGGCAGAGATTTTGTCACATTAATAATAGCATCTCCAGTTTGTTTAAGAAGTCAGTAGGAAATAACAAAGGGGCCTTTTTGAATTTATACATGCACAAAGATTTATCAAAATTTGTATTAATAATTGGTGACAAAAGGAGGAAAATTTAATGACGCATTAATGCTGATGCATTTATCTTTAAGCATGCCTTATATTAATATATCTGTAATTTGATTCTAAACACATTAGGAAAGTGGGCTGACCTATGCAATGACAATTCTAAAAGTATCATTTTATGTTTCTTAAACTAAGTGATATTAGAAGTAATGTTCTTGAAGTAAGATGAAAAGGTCCTGATCCAATCATCTCTTCTTGTCTACTCTTCAAGCTTGCAATCCTCCATCAAGTCGGAATCCTGGGATGTTCTTTCTTACTCAGTCCCCCTGATGTATATTTACAAATGGATTTCCCATGATTTTACATCACACTTTCCTTCTGCTGGGCTCTTTGCTGTTTTACTCTGCCATGTGAAGATCATTGAGATCTAGAGAAAGGCAGAAAAAAACAGTTCCATCTTAGAGTTCCCAATCATCAGTTGTGTTATGTCAGAGTGAAATAAAATATCAATTGTAGAGAGAAATGGATAAGAATATACCTGGACAGACTAGCCAATCTAGTATAGTTCTTTCAACCCTCTTCACTTACTGCACTTGTACATCGTCGCACACATGGCTATAGCACTTATTTTATACAGGTATTTTAGATTAAATTAGCTAATACATTCTGTTAATTTAAGCCATACAAAAAGCTGGTTCAAACACAATATTACATTTATGCCATGGTTAATTTCATAGGTCACCTTGGCAAGGTTATGGTGTCTAGTTCTTTGATCAAGCAAGTACTGCTACTATGAGTGTATTGTGTAGATTGATTTATATCATTAGTCAATCGATTGCATCTATAGCTGAGTACATCTACAATCAACAATGGAGATTGCCCTCAGCAATGGTGAGAGTCTTTGCATTCAGTCTTAAAGAAAGAACTGAGAATTTTGGAAGCTATAAAGGATTTCTGCCTTTTCTTCTTTGAGCCAGCTTCTCCTGGGAATACAATTTCATCTTTCTTGGAGTTTCCAGCTTGAGGCCTGCCTTACAGAATTCAGACTTGCCAGTCCTCACATCCCACAGTCACATGAGCCAATTCCTATAATTAATCTCATATATACATACATATATATACATACACACATTTATGTATATGTATGTGTATGTGTGTGTGTCCTATTGTTTCTGTTTCTCTGGAGGATCCTAACTAATAAATAGAGATTTTGATAGTGAGAATGTTTCTTGAGAAAGAGAATCATAAGAATTAGATTTCTGAGTTGATTCTGGAGTTTTAAGAATTGGTTCTCTAATCTTATTAGAAAAAAAAAAATGTACTAGTGAGTATATTTCCTATGATCAAAAGAGCAGTGGTAGTCCATGGCATGAATTTACAATAGAAATATACAATAAATCATTACTGGATACTCCTACTCAAATGCTTTTAAGAGGCAAGACTCTGGATCAAAATGGCAGAGTTAGATGCTTCAGGGATCTCATCACCCCCACACACAGAAACTTTGAACAACCAGCAAGATCTGGCAAAAATATCTTTCACAAAGCTCCAGGAAGCAGTTAAAGGACTGCAATAACAAGGCAAACAAGAATCAAGAAGCACTGATTTACATATTTTAATGTGGCTAAGGGGGGAATTTTAGATTGTATATATGTTACTAGAATATATATATTTTTTTAATCATAAGACTGTATAACACAAACAGTGAACCCCATTGTAAATGATGCACTATACTTAATAGTATAACATAAAAATGTTCTTTCGTGAATTATAACAAATGTACTACACTAATGCAAGTTATTAATAATAGTGGTATATGAGAAATCTGTACTTTCTGCATGATTTCTTTCTGTAACTCTATAACTTCTCTAATAAAAAAGAAGGAAGGAAAGGTTACTTGAAAGCAGTAGGACCTTGAAGCACCCTGCAGCCTATGCTGTTGCAGAAAGAGCAGAGTAGCCCTTGTGCACATATTAGGGCATATATATCTAGCCAAATATATCTGGTGATGGCCTGAGGGACTTGTTATCCCAAAACTTGTCCTGCTTGTAGAAGGCATCCTATGGAACTCTCCAAAAGAATTCTTTGAGAAAGAAGTCAATTTGTGCTGCCTAGGGCAATGGATGACTGGCTTTAGAACATATGGTACACTGCCTGGGACAGTGAGGAAAATGTTCCCTAGGGAAGAGGAGACATTAGGACTATGTAAATAGAGGAAATCTTAGGGCCACACGTCCATGCCCAAGACAAGAGGCATGTACAGTAAGGATCAGGGAGGCCCCTATGCTTTTACCTGGAGCTAGTCTCTAAACTCATTGTCTGGAAAAGCCCTAAAAGAAAGCACTTTTGTAGTTCAATCTCAAAGACAAGAAAAGGTATTTTCTTCTCTTCTCTTCCTCTCCTCTTTTTTTTTTTTTTTTTGTTAGCTCCTGACATTCAAATAAAGCTGTCATAACACTAACTGGATCCAAACATAAAGAATGGATGCCTTGGAGTCTAACTTTCAGTAATAATACCTTAAAATATCGAAATGTCCAGGTTTCTACAAAAGTTTACAAAACATGCAAAGAAACAGGAAGTGATGTTCCAGATAAGGATATTGTATTAGACATTGTTCTCTAAGGAAACAGAACTAGCATGAGATATCTGTAAATAGTATGAGATTTATGCGATTGTGAGGATATACAAGTCCAAATTCCATAGGACAGGCTGCAAGTCAGGGGCTCTGATGAAGGTCCTTGATGAGTTCCCCAGGAGATGCTGGTTGTTTGAAGTAGAGATGGGAATTCTTTCTCTGAATGCTGAAATTGCTTTCTCCTTTTAAGGCGTTCAACTGATTGGACGAGATGTTATTCATTGCTGATGGAAATCTCCTCAGTTGATTGTAGCTGTAACTAGCCACCTATGCAATCAACTCACTGATGATTAAAGTCCATGAAATACACTTGTGTTACAATTATCCTATTGCTTGCTTCCCCAAACAAATAGGCATCCTTACGTGGTCTAGTTGATACATTAGCCTAACCATCACAGATATTAAAGCATTAGAAATCATCAACAAGGTATATAAGACCTGGAACATAGCAGACAAAGATTTTTTAAACAATGGTCCTAAATAGGCTCAAAGAGCTAAACAGAACATAGACAAAGAACTAAAGTAAATAAGGAAAACAATACATGAACACAAGAGAATATCAATGGAGAGATGTAAATTATGAAAAGGAACCAAACAGAGCTGAAGACCATAGTAACAAAAACAAAAAATCCCTAGAGAGATTCAACTAGAGCTGCAGACAATAGTCTGCAAAATCCCTAGAGTTGTTCAACAGCAGTTAGGAACTGGCAGAAGAAAGAACCAGAAAACTTGAAAATAAGAACAGAAAGAAGAAAGAATGAAGAAACATGAAAAGAGGCTGAGGGACCTCTTGGTACTACTGGGCATTACAATATATATATATGGGAATCCCAGAGGAAGAAGAGAGATAGGAGCTGTTTTAGTTTGCTAAAGGCTGTCAAGGCAATATACCAGAAATGGGAATTTATTAACTTATAAGCTTATTGTTCTAAGATTGAGAAAAATGTCCAAATCAAAGCAACATGCAAAATTCTTTCTGTGAAGACATGGCTGCCACTGATCCTGGACCTCTGTCCTATAACAGGGCACAATGGCAGTGACTGCTGTCTTTACCTTCTCCTCCAGGTTTTGTTGCTTTCAGCTTCTGGCTTCTTCCAGCTTTTTCTATGCTCCTTTAGATTTCCCTTTCCTGGGTTCCTTGGATTTCAGCTTCTGGTTTCTGGGACATTCTCTCTCAGTTTCTGGGGGTTTCTCTCTGTCTCTGTGACCTCCTCTCTATGTACTCATCACATTTTTAAAACACTCCAGTAAGAGGATTAAAACCCACCCTGGGGCATGCCCTATCAAAATAATCTAGTCAAAAACCCCCAAGTGGTGTAATTTAATCAAAAGTTCCCACCTACAATAGGTTTACACTCACAGAAATTGAGTAGCTCTAAGGACATGATCTTTTCTGGGGTACATACAGTCTCAAACTACAAAGACAGAGAGAATATTAAAAAAATGATGCCTGAAAACTTCCCAAATATAATGAAAAACATGAATATTCACAGTTTGGATGCTCAGTGAACTCTTAACAGGATAAACCCAAATAGACCTACTGCAGCATATTATCATCAAGGTGCTAAAAGCCAAAGACAAAGAAAGGATTTTGAAAAAAACAAGACAGAAGTAATATGTCACATACAAAGGATCCTCAGTACGATTATGTGCCATTTTCTCATCAGAAACCATGGAGACAAGAAGTCATGAGATAACATATTTAAATTGCTGAAAGCAAAAATATTATCCATGAAGAATTCTAAATTGAGCAAAACTGTCTTTTAAAATCAGGAAAAATTAAGAATTCCCAGAAAAAAAAAAAAAAAAAACTGAGGGAGTTCATCAATAAGAGATCGGCCCTTTGAGAGATACTAAAGCGAGTCCTGATAATTGAAAAGAAGGAACAACAGACAACAAATCAAAGCTGCATGAAGAAATAAAGATTGCCAATGAGGGTAACAACATGGGTAAATATAAATGCCAGTATTATTGTACGTTTGGCTTATAACTCCACTTTTTATTTCTTCCAGGATCTGAAAGGCAAATGCATTCAATGCAATGATGAATCAGTATTTCATACTCATAATGTATAAACATGTAATTTGTGATAAGAGCTACATAAAGGTGGGGGGAAGAGGTGTATATGAATATAGCTTGCGTATACTATTGAAGTTAAGTTGGTATCAAAGCAAAGGAGATTGTTGTAGATTTAGTATGTTAAATTTAAGCACCATGTTAGCTACCAAGACATTATTGGAAAATATGCAAGCTCATAAACACAGAAAGTAGAGTAAAGGTGGCAAGAGGAGGGGATGGGGGGGGATGGGAGTTAATGCATATTGAGTGTAGGGTTTCACTTTGAGGATATGGGAAAATTTTAGTAATGGAAGGTGATGAGGTGCTAAAAGGTTGCGACTGTTCAAGGTTGAGATAGGAAAATTTATGTTCTATAATTTCCCAATAATAAAAAAAAGAGCAAGTCAAGAGACAATGACAATTAAATGCAACACATGATTCTGTATGGGATCCAGAAAAGAAAGAGAAAAGGCTCAAAGGGATGATATTGGGATGGGACATATGAAAAAAATGGAATTAATAGACTGCCAGCTTTCTAGCAATGTTAAATTTCTTGAACTTGATAACTGCACCTAAGTTGGTTACATAAGTGAATATTGTTCTTAGGAAAGGTACATGACAGTATTATGTATTCAAGAAACATATATAAAAATCTAAATTCAAGTGTTCAGGAAATGAATTAGTAGATAAATAATAGACAGGTAGATAGATTAGATAGATAGATGATGCAGCAAAATGTTAAAATTGGTGGATCTGGGTATCTGGATGGGTAGAAATATTTTGGAGTTATATGTATGAGATTTGTACTATTTTTGTAACTGTACTATACATCTGAAAGTATTTCAAAATAAAAAGTTTATAAAAAGAAGCAAGGCCCTGAGTGACAGTGTATTTGATGCCCTAGCCCAGTTTTGTGAATTTAAAAAGTGTAATGTTGTTGGCAGTTTGCTCTTAAATATACTGGATAAAAGTTGTTATAGAAAACAATGAGATCAGGTCTTCAAATTCCCAGCTCAAGCACAATATGAATGGCAAGAAAGTTTCTATGTGTACCCTGAAAGAATTTCTTATTTCTTGTAGATGCATATTTGAGATTTGTGAAAATCAAACACAGACTTTCATCATGTGAATACTTGAATTACAATGCAAATTGAATTCTTAACCTTACAGAATATCAGCAGTTAAAGTAGGGGAATTGATCAGGGTGGAATGGTATCCTCAGTGTTGGAATGGGGACATATGCACTGATCATGATGACAGGAGGAACATTGAATCTCTAAATTCTGCTGAATCTTTTATGCCAGATAAACCTGTAGTTCTCTGCCCTGAGGTATCAGCCATCCCAATTCCATCTAAAGTGATTAACCAGGCTTTGCTTGATAAACCTTTAATTGTCTCCCTTGAGGAAAAAGCCTTCACACTTCTGTCTGAAGAGATTAACCCTGTTTCACAAGATGAAACTTTAACAGAATGCCCCAAAGTAGATGAGTTGCAAGCAATTACCATTTTTCCTCAAGACTCACCCCAAAAGCCCCCTTTTTTTTCTGTCCAGACCTAGAACTAGATTTAAGTTCCAGAGGCCCCAAAAGGTAAAGTATGAAGTATGATCTATAAGGAGTTACACTACACTTCAAAAGAACGGCATGATTTTTCCAATTTATACAAACAGAAATCAGGGGAATGTGTGGAAATGGATATTAAAGGGGGTGAGATAATGGTGGAAGGAGCGTAAAGTTGGATCCGGCTGAATTTACTTATATGAGCCCACTAAGAAGAGATTGTAGATTCAGTGTTGGAGCTCAGGGGGTTAAAAAGGGCTTTGTTAGTTTGGTTAGCTGAAGCATGAACCAAAAAGTGGCCTACACTGAGTGAAGTTGAAATTCCAGAACTGCCACCACATCCTTGTGCAACTCTCCTATTTAGCCTGTGCAGGAAATGTAGGGATCTTGGAGGATGACAGTAGATTATCATAAACTTAACCAGGTGGTTACTCCAATTGCAACTGCTATTCCAGGTGTAGTATTGAGGCAGGTTAGCCAGGGAAATGAGGAGAAGACAGCCACAACATGGATGAAAAACAACATAATGGCAAGATCTTGCTGAGACCTTGAGTTTAACCTTGTGGTACCTGTTTCTTTCCAGGACCTGCCCTTGGCCCCATATATTCTGAACAGACCTCACCATTGGTCCCCACCATTGGTGGGGTAACCAATAACAGCTGGGGTTCCTCCCCTTAACATTAGCAAGGGGGAGGAATAATTAATAGATTAAAAGGTAACCACAAAAGGCAGAGCTCGCCCTGTCTGCCTGGAGGAGCCCACACCAAATCTTGGTATGTATTTGCATCTTTTTCTCTCAATTCTCAGCAAGTTATGTTCTTTTCCCCCATTTCCCAGTAAATTCACTTTACTGGCCTAACTAAACTGGCATGCTCTTAAATTTTTTTATGCAACATAGCCAAGGACTTCCTAGAGGAATCCAACAATTCACTGTGTTCAGTATCATTGACTGAGCAAATCAACACATCCTCTGGTATGTGGTATGCAGTTATTGATCTGGCAAATGCTTTCTTCTTGATACCTGTTAATAAATACCACCAGAAACAGTTTGCTTTCAGCTGGCAAGGCCAGAAATGTACCTTCACTGGCCTACCTCAAGGGCATAGAACTCTTCAGCCCTATATCAGAATCTAGTCTGGAGGGACCTTGATCACCTTTGCCTTCCACAAGATACCACATTGGTCCATTATATTGATGGCATGCTGATTGGACCTAGTGAGCAATAGGTTCTCTATCGCTCTAACTACTCTAGACTTATGCATGAGGCATTTGTGTATCCTAGGATGGGAGATAAAACAAAAATTCAGGGGTCATCCACCTTAGTGAAATTTCTTGGTATTCATTAATATAGGGCATGTTAAGATACTCCTTCTAAGGTAAAGGATAAGCAGTTTTATCTGGTTCTTTCTACAATCAAAAAAGAGACAAAATGCCTAGTTGGCCTCTTTTGGGAGAAACATATTCCTCATTTGGGTATGCTAAGCCATTTACTTAGTGACTTGAAATTCTGCTAGTTTTGAGTGGAGACTAGAAAAAGAGGAGGCTGTGTAAGAGAACCAGGTTGCTGTGCAAGCTATCCTGCCACTTGGAGAACATGATCGCACTGTTCCACTGGTCTTGCAGTGTCAGTGGTGTATACAGATGCTTTTTGGAGCCTTTGAGGTGATCCTATAGGAGAATCACAGCAAAGGCTCTTAGGATCTTGGAGCAAAGTCCAACCATGTTCTGCAGATAACCATCTCCTTTTGAGAAAGAGCTTTTGGCCTGCTACTGGACCTTGGTAGTGACCACACATTTACCCCTGGGCCACCAATGTACCATGAGACCTGAGTTGTTCATCATGAACTGACATTCACAGCAGCAGTCCATAATTAAATGGAATTGTTATATACTAGATCAGGCTCAGGCAGCCCATGAATAAGTAAGTTACACAAGGAAGTGGCCCAAATACCCATGACCCCACATCTGTCCCATTACCTTCTCTTTCCCAGCCTGCAGTTATAGCCTCTTGGGGAGTTCCCTAGATTATAGAGTTCTACAGAATATGCAGGTACTAACTAAATGTGGAAAGAACCCCTCCCTGAGACATCTCTGAAGGGCAATGGTGAATGGAAATCCTCCCACTGAGCAGAACTTTGAACAGTGCAACTGTTTGTTCATTTTGCTTAGGAGAAATGGCCATAGGTGCATTTGCAAACTGTTTCATGGGCTTTGGCAAATGGTTTGGCTGGATGGTCAGGATTTAGAAGGAACACTTTTAGAAAATTGGTGACAAAGAGGTATGGAGGAGAGGTATGTGGATAGAACTTTCTGAATGGTTGAAGAACTTGAAGATGTCTCCTGTGAGACTGCTTATGAGAAGGGTTTTAATAATCAATTGGATAGGATTATCTGTCCTGTAGATACCAACCAGGCTCTTTCCTATATGGACTTAGCAACATGGACTTCAACTCAACAAAGCTGATCTGACCATAGCCACTGCAGAGTGCCCAACCTACCAACAGCAGAGACCAACCTTCAGTTTCTGATATGGCACCATTCCCCAAAGTAATCAGTCTGGTATTTGATTGCATGTTTATTACATTGAACACTTCCATCATGAAATTGACAGTGTTTTGTACCTCCTGGAATAGACACATACTCTGGATATGGGTTTGCCTTCCCTGCATGCAGTGCTTCTGCCAAAACTACCATCCACGAATTTACAGAATGCCACATCCAAAATCATGGTATTCCACACAACATTGCTTCTGATCAAGGAACTCAATTCTAATAAAGTATGGCAATGTGCCCATTCCCACAGAATTCACTGAACTTACCATGGCCCCCATCATTGTGAAGCAGCTAAATTGATATGGGAATGTCACCAATTTTCTAAAAGTGTTCCTTCTAAATCCTGGATGAACCTTGAAGACATCTTGTTTAGTGAAATACGCCAGACACAAAAGGACAAATATTATATTATTTCACTGATTAGAAAAACTTAGAAAGGTTAAACTCATAGAGTCAGAATCTAGAATATAGGTTACCAGGGGATGGTATGGGTATAGGAAATGGGAGGTTAAGGTTTAAAATATACAGTTTTCCTATTTGCAATGGTGGAAATGTTTTGGTAATGAATGGTGGTGATGGTAGCACAACATTTTGAATGCAATTAACAGAACTGTAGTATATATATGAAGGTGATCAAAAGGGTGAAATGTTAGACTGTATATATGGTAACAGAAAAACAAAACTGTGGAAATACACTACACAGGGAACCCTAAGTAAACCATGGATTTTAATTAATAGTACTATTATAAAAATGTGCTATCACCAATTGTAACAAATGTTCTACACCATTGGAAGGTGTTGGTCGTAGAGTAGTATTTGAGAATCCTGTATTTTATGCCTGATTGTTCTGTAAGCCCACTACTTCTCTAATGAAGAAAAATAAGTGTTTTTACTTAAAAAAGGCTTTCACCACATATTTTGGGTTTTTTGTGCCTCTGAGTCAACAGATAAAGAAGAAAATTACTATACTGGCTTGGGTGATTGATCCTGACTACAAAGGGAAATTGGTCTGCTACTACTACATACACAATGGAGGTAAAGAAGAGTATGCCTAGAATACTGGAGATCCCTTGTATGTCTCTTAGTATTACAATGCCCCGCCATTTAAAATCACTGGAAAAGTACAATGTGGTCCAGGCAGGAACACTAATGAACCAAACCTTTAGGAATGAAGGTGTGTGTCACACCCCCAGGCAAAGAACCCTGACCAGTTGAGGTTCTTGTTGACCATAAAGGGAATATGGAATGAGTAGTGGAAGAAGACATTTATAAACACCAGCTATGACCACGTGGCCAGTTGTAAAAATGAAGACTGTAATAATTGTATTTCTTTCCTTATTTTGTTATGAATATGTTTGAAGAAATACATAAAACAAATATTTTTGTTTTCTTCCCTCTCTAATCCCTTTATCATATGAAATAATTTGAATTAACTTTATGTCATAATATTTAAGTTACAGGATATCAAGAATAAGAGTGAATATCACCAAGGACTTGCATTCTATTAAGGAAAAATTTAATGCCTTTTCAGTTATACACAAAACAGTTTTATTATGTTAGGCAAACACATGACTATGTTATTGTCTTTATTTGGAAGTTAATTATGGTTTAAGAATATGTGTATGTGTACCAAGTTGACAAGGAGTTGACTGTGATGGTTAATTTCATGTGTCACCAAGAGGTACATGGTTCTTGTCAATTATTTAAGACATTTGGCACAATAAAATAATTTTTAAAACATTCTACCTTAATTTTAACATGCATTCCAAATGGTGATTTTGAATGTTGAAGGGTTGACTGAAAGTCAATTTTCAGTTGTGGTCTTCATTTCCAATAGAACTGAAGAAATTCCCAATATTAAAATTTGGGTTCTTATATTTATAATTTTCTATGTCATCAACAGACAAATAATCATGTTATCTTCCTTGGGTTCTATGTATATACATATGAAGGTATATTAAATGTACACATCTATCTATCTATCTATCTATCTATCTATCTATCTATCTATCATCTATCTATCTATCTATCATCTATCTATCATCTATCTATCTATCTATCTATCTATCTATCTATCTATCTATCTATCTATCTATCTCCCTCTGTCCTACCTACTTACCTACTACTTATATATCTATAATTCTTCAGTGCAAATGAAAAAACTTTTAAGAGGTACCGGACATTGAACCTGGGACTTTGAACATGTGAAGCAGGCACTCAACCACTGAGGTACACCCGCTCCCCTAAATGAATTTTAAAATCCCAACATTCCCTTAGAAAAGTTTAACTGTTTCTAAGCACTTAGTTCAAATATTTTTTGAATTTCATGCTACATTCTCTTTCTTAATAATACCACAGAAAAGTGTTCCAGTAAAAATTAAGGCTGTGGAAACATTTCAACACATATCAAAGTTCATTCTATTTAAAACAAAATAGAATTGTTTTTATAACTGTTATTAAATTTACCTTATTATCCTCAGTTGCTTATACTAAAAGCAAAATGTTGGCTGGTTAGCAAAATATTATAAAGGAAAAACTATATTCATCCAATAAAAATGTATTCTACCTTAAATGAATACTCACTTTTGGAGAAAATATGTCTTTAACTTAGTTTAGGTGTAATACAGATGAAAAAGATATTGTTCAACTCATTATCTGCCTGGAGATTTTTTTTCTGTTTTGACTGCAAGTTTTTGCAAGCCTATAGACATATTCTAACTTATATGTAGATAAAATTTGAGTACATGACATGTTTTAAAATGTTCTGTGTCATCTCCTTTTTTAAAAACATGTTTACTTTGTTGGTAAGCAAACTGCATATTAAGGAAAGAGAGACATAAATAAATTCCCTGGAAACAAGTAGAACAGATGTATTTTGGTGATATAGGCAATTAGCTTTGCAATGCATCTTATCCAGAGATATATAGTGGTGAGATACTGCTCAGTAGCATTCACACTCCTGTCAAATATTGATTGCCATATTATGACAGGTTATGGTAGAGATTTTATGAAAAATAAAGTGGTTTCTTTTGATAATAGAATTATCAAGAATTAAGATTATGGTTATCATCATTGTTACCTTTCATTGTCTTGATTTTCAACCTTTAATTATTAATGCTAGTTCTTTCATGTCTGAATGGGGGCACTAGCTCCAAGTAAGTTTCTTAGTATCTGTGGCAGTTTGAGATTATTTTTGTGAATCCCAAAAAAAGAAAATTTTTGTTTGAGAACTGGTCTGTTCTTCTGGGTGTGATATCTTTTGATTGTATTAAATTCAAAGGTTTTAAGTTTACTTGATAAAATCAATTTTGGACTTTTGATTCAACAAAGTCATTAAGGAGTGACTCAGGTTAAATTCCTGCCCTTTGGTGGACCTATACAAATGGACACTCACTCAAGAAGACAGACAGAAGAGGAGAGAATTTGGTCACTTTCATCCTGCCATGTGACAGAAAAGAGAAAGCACAAACAGCTAAAGCTCAGGAAGAGAAATGACCTGTTTGCCTGATAATTTGCAGCTGAAATGAACAGAGCAGCTCAGCATCTGAGAAGAACTGAGAGACCAAGCAGATATCACGTGCTATCTTGCTTCAACACGTGGCAACTGACTTTGATGAGAAAACAGCCTTAGTTTGGACTGTTTATGGCCTTAAACTATAAGCTTTTACCCCAAATAAATATCCTTTATAACAGCCAACAGATTTCTGGTACTTTGCATCAGCACCCCTTTGGCTGACTAATACAGTACCCTATAGTTTCACATTAAATTTTAAATAAATCTCAAATTATACTCACATGTAATTAAATCAGATTAAGTATCAGATTGCTCTCCAGCATAAATTCTGGTAAATAGATTTACATTGAGATAGTGACCTCTAAAGTCTAAATACTAAAAATAACTAGAACCTTGGCCATTGACTGCTGAAAATGTTCCTCTACAATCTTTAAAAGGTTAGAGATAGTTAAAGTTATTATAATAATATTAATAGAAAATGAAGATTCATATTGACAAACTTCCAGAGGAAGAAATATATTATTTAACAGGTGGATATTTACATTCAAAATAAGGTCGATTAAAACCCACTGATGATTTGCAGACTCTAAATTCTTGAGCTTCTTATAATAATATTCTATAACTATATACTCATATTTAAGAACCTCATAAGGGTTTTCATAATGATTACTGAGTGGCTTATGCAGTAATAGTTGGAAGAATCATTAACCACCATTAAATGAATGAATTCCAGCTGCTACTCACCCTAAATCTAACCAAAGAGGCTTATCAATGTTTTAAGACACCATTTTTCTCCTGTAAGAAGTTTTAATTTCATATTGTTTTGACAAAAGTGTCAGGAAAAAAAAAGCATGCTTACATTTTTGATTATAGTATAAATTGACTCAATCTCTGAGGGTGGTATTTCAATATTTAGTAAATTATTGAAGCATATTCTATATTTAAGCCATTTGATTAAGCCGTTTTATTTATATGAATTTATCTTTCAGACACATTCATTGTTAGATAGAAAACTAACTGTGTAAAGTTATTTATTGCAGTATTGTTATTTAATAGAAAAATAGAAAAGAGGGATTGTGGGAAGATGGTGTAGGATTAGGCAGACAAGGTTCAGCTCTTTCACAAAAACAATGGAAAAAGAGACAAAAGCTGCCCAAGGGACCTGCTTTGGGGGTCAGCGGACCAGGACAGTGCTTTACAACTTCCAGGAGGGGGAGGGACAGAGAGGAAGAACCTGAAACAACAAACTGTGAGTTGATTGGGAAGGGCTCCACTTCCCTACCACCAAGATATTAAGATATTAAACTGGGGTAAAACCCCTGGCTCATTGCAGCCAACTGAGAGAGGAGCAGAAGTCTTCCTCCCTTTTAGCTCTTGCAAAGTAAAAGGAAGGGGAGTTGGAGGCTTTTCTTCAGTGAATTCAGCCAGTGGAACCTGCTTTGAACTTCAGATCTGGCCAGACCAAAACAAAGGAATATGGAGAGAGATACACCTCAATGGAAAGGTGTGCCAATGAGCACCATTTGTTGGCCAGTCTGGAAATTGCATGGACAAAAACTTCACTTGGGTCTCTCTCCATTCTCTATCTTGTAGGAGAAAATATGCACCCATTAGTAAGTCCCTGGCATGATTTTGATAACATAAACTGGGCAATTTTTAAGACTTATGATAAACTGAAACAAATTTCAAAGAAGAGCTGTGAAAAAATAATAGGCAAGAGAGCGAATTTGGCCAAAAGAGTAATATCCTGTAGAGATACAGGATTTAAGACAATTAATCAATGATTATCACACAAATATCCCAAATCATTTTAAAGAAATTAAAGAAAATATGACTAAAGAGATAAAAGATATTAAGAAGACACTGGGTGAGCATAAAGAACAATTTGAAATTCTGCAAAGAAAAGTAACAGACCTTAAGACAATGAAAAACACAATCAATTAGATTAAAAACATATTAGAAGCACTTAAGAGCAGATTTGAATTGCATGAAGACAGTATTAGTGATTTCAAAGACAGAACATCTGAACTGGAAAAGACAGGAGAGCAGAAAGAGAAGAGAATAGAAAAACTGGAACAGGGTCTCATGGAAATGAATGACAATGAGAAAAGCAAAAACTTATGCATCACATATATGCATATATATTTATATATCAGTTTGCAAATGTTTGTATGTATTGTGAGAATTTTGATTTTTACCCACAATAAAAATAAATTAAAAAAAAAAAAAAACGTATGCATTATCAGTGTCCCAGAAGGAGAAGAAAATGGAAAAAAGGCAGAAAGAATATTTGAAGAAATGATGACTGAAAACTTCCCAAACCTTAAGAAAGACATAAATGTCAATATCCAAGAAGGACAAGGCACCCCAAAAAGAACAAATCCAAATAAACTTAGCCCAAGACACTGACTATTCAGAATGACAAATATCAGAGATGAAGAGAATATTCTGAATGCAGCAAGAGAAAAGTAAAGCATCACATACAAGGGGATCTTGGCAATATTAGGTGCAGACCTCTTATCAGAAACCATGGAGGAGAGAAAAAAGTGGTATACTGTATTTAAGGAACTGAAAGATAAAAACTGCCAGGCAAGAATTCTGTATCCAGCAAAGCTGTCCTTCATAAACAGGCTGAGTTCAAAGTCTTCACAGACAAACAAAAACTGATAGAATATGTTACCAAAACCAGAATTACAAGAGACAGTAAAGGGAGTGTGGCAGCCTGAACGGAAAAAAGCAAAGGTGAGAAACTTGGAGAAGAGTGGAGAAATGAAGATTTTTTTTTTTTAATTTATTTATTCATTTATCCCCCCCTTGCTGCTTGTGCTCGCTGGGTCAGCTAACCATGCCGTGCGGGCGGGCTTGCCTTCACCAGGAGGCCCCGGGAACCGAACCCAGGGCCTCCCATATGGTAAACGGGAGCCCTACTGATTGAGCCACAGCCGATTCCCAAGATTTTTAGAAAGTGTAAATTACAAGGTACAAGAAAAGACAGTAGTACAATATGACAACAAGAAAGCCTAAGGTCAAAATGGATGAAGTTAGTAATGCCTATACAGAAAAACATTGAATGTTAATGGCTACAATTCCTCAATCAAAAGACATAGACTGATATTATGGATAAAAACATATGAGCCATCTACCGTTGTCTACAAGAGATTCATCTCAGATGTTAGGACAAAGCCAAGTTAAAAGTGAAAGGTTGGAAAAAAGTATTCCATGCAAATTGTAGTAAAAAAAAAAAAAAGATCTGGAGTAATGATACTAATATAGGACAGAATAGATTTTAAATTCAAACTTATTATAAGGGATGAAGAAGGTCATTATATATTAATAAAAGAGGCGATTCAGCAAGAAAATTTATGCACCTAACCTCAATGCCCCAATGCCCCAAGATATATGAGGCATATACTGGCAAAGCTGAAGGGAGAAATAGATGTCTATACCATAGTAGTTGTAGACTTCAATACACCACCCTCAGTATTGGGTAGAACATCTGGAAAGAGGACAAATGAAGAAACAGAGAGCTTGAATAATATGATAAATGACCTAGACCGAACGTATATCTATAGAGCATTGCACCCCGAAACAGCAGTTTATACATTCTTTTCAAGTGCTCATGACCCTTCTCCAAGATAGACCTATGTTGGGTCACAAGACAAGTCTCAATAAATTAAAAAAGGTTGAAATTATAAAAACACTTTCTCTGACCATAAAGGAATGAACCTGGAAATCAATAATGGACAGAAAAAAGGAAAGCTCATAAATATAAGGTGATTAAACAACACAGTCTTAAGTAATCACTGGGTCAAAGAAGAAATTGCAAGAGAATTCAGCAAATATCTTGAGATGAATAAAAATGAGAAAGCAGCATATCAAAACCTATGGGACCACAAATGCAGTGCTGACATGGAAATTTATAGCCCTCAATGCTTACATTAAAAAAGAAGAAAGAGCTAAAATTGAAGATCTAACTGCACACCTAGAGGAACCTGAAAAAGAACAACAAAATAAAACCAAACCAAGTCGAAGGAAAGAAATAGTAAATATCAGAGAAGAAATAAATGAAATGGAAAACTAAAGACAATAGAGAGAATCAAAACAACCAAAAGTTGGTTCTTTGAGAAGATCAAGAAAATCGACAAACCAATAGCTGGACTCTCAAAGAAAAATAAGAGAGAAGATGCAAATATATATCAGAAATGAGACGGGGAGCATTACCACTGACCCCACAGAAATAAGAGAGATCATAAGAGGATACTGTGAACAACTGTATGACAAATACTAGATAATATAGATGAGATGAACAAATTCCTAGCAACACATAAACCACCTACACTGACCCTAGAAGAAATTAAAGACCTCAATAAAGCAATCACAATTGAAGAGATTGAAACAGTCATCAAAAAGCTCCCAAGGTTGAAAAGCCTGGGACCAGATGACTTCACAGGTCAATTCTACCAATACAAATCTTGCTCAAGCTCTTCCGAAAAATTGAATAAGAAAGAATGTTACCAAACTCATCCTATGAAGCCAATGTCACCCTAATACCAAAGCAGGTAAAGGTACTACAAAAAAAGAAAATTACAGACCAATATCTCTAATAAATATAGATGCACAAATTCTCAAAAAAAATACTTGCTAATCAAATCCAAAAGCACGTTAAAATATTTATACACCACAATCAAGTGGGTTTTATCCCAGGTATGCAAGAGTGGTTCAACACAAGAAAATCAACTAGTGTAATAAACTGCATTTATAACTTGAAGGAGAAAAATCATATGATCCTCTCTATTGATGCACAAAAGGCATTTAACAAAATACAGCAGCTTTCGTGATAAAAATATTCCAAAAGATAGGAATGGAAGAAAGCTTTATCAATATGATAAAGTTCATATATAAAACAACTATAAAGCTCACATTGTACTCAAAAGTGAAAGACTGAAAGCTTTCCCACTGAGATCAAGAACAAGACAAGGATGCCCACTGTCCCCATTATTATTCTGTATTGTGCTAGAAGTTCTAGCTAGAGCAATTAGACTAAACAAGTAATACAAGGCACCCAAATAGGAAAGGAAGAAGTAAAACTTTCACTATTTGCTGATGACATGATCCTATACCTAGAAAATGATGAAAAGTCCACAACAAAGCTACCAGAATTAATTGACAAGTCCAGAAAAGTGGCAGTATACAAGATTAATATGCAAAAATCAATAGCTTTCCCATACACTACTGATGTGAAACCTGAGGAGGAAATCAGAAAAAAAAAATCCATATATAATAGCGACTGAAACAATAATATTTAGGAATAAACTTAACCAAGGACATAGAGGACCTGTATTCAGAAAACTAAAAAACATTTCTAAAAGAAACCAAAGAAGACAAATGAATGGTAGGACATTCCATGTTCATGGACTGGGAGATTAAATATCATTAAGATGTCTACCCAAACTGATTTACAGATTCAATGAAATCCCAGTTTAAATCCCAACAAGCTTTTTTGCTGAAATCCAAAAGCCAATAATCAAACTTATTTGGACGGTAAGGAGTCCATAATAGCCCAAAATGTCTTGAAAAAGAACAAAGTTGGAGGACTCTTACTTCCTGCCTTTAAAGCATATAACTTAGCTACAGTACTAACACACACACACACACACACACACACACAAACAAACAAATCTGGGTACTGGCATAAAGAGAGACAGACTGACCAATGAAACTGAATCAAGAACTCAGAAATCGACCCTCACATCTACAATCAAGTGATTTTTGACAAAGCTGTTAAGCCCATGCAGCTAGACCAGAACAGTCTATTCAACAAATGGTACTTGGAGAACTGGATAGCCATATCTAAAAGAAAGAAAGAAGACCCCTATGTCATAACTTATACAAAAATTACCTCAAAATGGATCAAGGACCTAAATATAAAAACAATAACCATTAAACTCTTAGAAGAAAATGTAGGAAAACATCGTCAAGATCTTGTAATAAGCAGTAGTTCTTCAACCTTACACCCAAAGTACGAGCAACAAAAGAAAAAATAGATAAATGAGACCTCCTCAAAATGCAACACTTTGCACCTTGGAGGACATTGTCAAATAGGTGAAAAGGCAACTGACTTTATGGGAGAAAATATTTGGCAATCACATGTCTGATAAGTGTTTAAAGAGATCATGATTTTTAAAGAGATCATGCAACTCAACAATAAAAAGACAAACCACCTGATTAAAAAATGGGCAAAAAATTGAGGAAAAAAAAACTGTCCAAGGAAGAAAACAAATGGTGAAGAAACACAGGAAAAAATGTTCAACAACATCACTTGCGATTAAGGAAATGCAAAACAAAACTATGAGATATCATTTCATACCCATTAGACTGGCTGCTATTAAAATTCAGAAAATTTTAAATGTTGGAAAAGATGTGGAGAGATAGGGATGGCTATTAACTGTTGGTGGGGATGTAGAATGGTATAGCCACTGTGATGAACTGCTTGGCAGTTCCTAAGGAAGTTGAATATAGACTTGCCATTGACCTGGCAATATCATTGCTAGTTATATACCCAGAAGAATTGAGAGCAGTGATACGAATAGACATCTGCACAGATATGTTCACAGCAGCATTATTCATGATAGCCAAAAGTTGGAAACAACCCAGGTATCCATCAGCTGATGAATGGATAATCAAATTGTAGTATATACACACAATGCAATATTATGCATCAGTTAAGAAGAAATGAAGTCATTTAACATATGACCACATCGATGAACCTGGGGGACATTATGTTGAGTGAAGCAAGCCAGACACAAAAGGACAAATACTGTATGATGTGCTATTATGAATTAAATATACTATGTGAAATATAAACATATTATGTGAAATATGAATACAGGTAAAATTCCACATGTAAGACTGTTTTTCTTTGAAGCTGAACAAATGTAGGTTAATGCTACAAAATGTTAATACCAGACAAAAGAAAAATCATACTATGTGAAGGAAACCAGACACAGAGTACTACATATTGTATGATTGTATAAATATTAAATATAATCAATTTATAAAGATGAAATTAGATTACTGGTCATGTAGGCCTGGGGAAGGAATGCTAAGTGGTGTGAAATCTTACTTTTTGGAGCAATGAAATTGTTCTAAAATTTTTGAGGTGATGAATGTACAACATTGTGATTGCACAAAAGTCAATGATTATACACTTTGGAGAGATCATATGGTATGTGAATATATCTCAATAAAACTGTTTAATAAACAAATATATAATTGTGCAAGAATAGGCAGAAATACCAGCTATGTACACCAGGGAAAACAGAAAAATTGAGAGGTGAGAAATTTTCTTATTAGTTTATTTGTCTGTTTTTTTATTATTGTTATTATGAAACAATGAATAATAATGAAAATGCTCCAATAATGATTGAATGATGAATACACAACTATGTGATTAAACCAAGTACTATTTATTGTACACTTGGTATGAATTGTATGCTTTTTTAATATGTATTCAATAAAATTGATTTGTTTAAAAAAAGAAAAATAACTGTATAAAGTTATTTATTACAGTATTGTTATGTAATACAAAAATTAAAAGAGAAAAGGATGGTTAAATAAGTGATGATATAGCCATAACTGATATAAAATGGAATATTATGTAAAATGGAATAAATGTAATATTGTGCAAAAAAAGGAATGAGGGAGCTTTTTATGTATTGGTAAATTTATTTATGAAAGATTTAAATGAACAATTTAGTATATAAAAGTGTATGCATATAATGCTACTAACAGTGTTAAAATGCTATATATTTTATATACCTACACCTATATAAATATTATTTTTGAAAGTTGTTTCTTTTAGTCTATCTTTGGAAGAATAAAAGCAACTGAAACTCATGATATTCCTGGAAGAACAGATATTGATAGGAGGGAAAGTTTATACTCTATACCCTTTATGCCTTAAACTTTTTAAATTATAATTTTTATTAAGATAATTGTAGATACATATGCAGATGTAAGAAATAGTACAGAAAAACCCCTTGAACACTTTTCTCAGTTTCCTCCAATGTAACATTTTATGAAATTATAGTGTAATATTGCAATTGGGATATTTACATTGATTAAATCCATAGGTCTCACTCATATTTCTCCAGTTTTACTTGTACACATTTCTGCTTGTGTGGACGTGTGTGTGTGTGTGTGTGTGTGTGTGTTGAGTTCCTTTTATAACCTGTGGAGATTGATGTATCCAACACCACAGTCAAGGTAATGAAAAGTTCAAGCCCACAAGGATCCCTTGTCCTGCCCTTTTATAACTACACCTACTGCCCCCTGCCCCTTCTGCCCCATTCCTAACTCCTGGAATTCAGTAAATTGCCCTTTAAGTCTAAAAATTTTGTTATTTCAAAAAATGTTATATATTATGTACCTTTGGTTATTGGCTAATTTCATTTAGCATAATTCTCTGGAGATTCATCCAAGTTAGGGCACATATCAATAACCTGTTCATTTTTTTTTAATTGAGTAGGATTATATCTTGTGTATTTACTAGAATTTGTCTAACCTTTCACCTATTAAAGGCTGGTTCAGCTTTTGGCTATTACAAATAAAGCTGATAAGAACATTCGTTTGCAGGTTTTCGCATGGGAATAAGATTTCATTTCTCTGACATAAATGTCCAAAAGGACAATTGCTGGTTGTAGAACAATTTCATGTTTACTTTTATCAAAAACTGACCATTTGCAATAGTGGCTGTAGCACTTTACATTGCCACCAACAAAGGATCCAGTTTTACTGCAGTCTTACCAGCATTAGGTGTTGCCACTATTTTTATTACAGTTATTCTAATAGGAGTGTAGTGATATCTCGATGTGGTTTAATTTGCATTTCCTTGATGGCTAATTATGTCAAACATATTATACATATTCATTTGCCATCTATATCTACTTCAGTGAAATATCTATTCATGTCTTTTGCATATTTTCTAATTGAATTGTTTGCTGTTTTACAGTTGAATTTTGAAAGTTCTTTGTATATTCTTTATACTAGTATTTTGTCAGATTATGGATTACAAATATTTTCTTCCAGACGGCATCTTTTAAGACTCTTCAAAGAGCCTTCAGAGAGCAAACATTTTTAATTTTATTGAGACCTAATTGTTCATGTATTCCTTTTATAGATTGTGCTTTTGGCACTAAGTCTATAAAGGCTTTGCCTACCCCTGCATCGTCAAGATTTCCTACTGTCTTTTTTCTAAAAGTTTTATGACATTTAAGTCTATGATCCATTTTGGGTTAATTTTTATCTAAGTTCTTACCTATGGGTTAATTTGGAGAAAAATGATGCCTTTCCTATGTTGATGATTCCAATCTAAGAAAATGGTAGATCATCCAATTCTTTAGGTCTTCTTGATTTTTTCATCTGTATTTTGTAATTTTCAGCATACACATTATATACATCTTTTGTTAAGTGTATACCCTAATATTGCATTTTGGTGTGGAGTAAATGTAAACTGTATTTTGTTTTTAATTATTTCCATAGGCTATAGAATTGTGATTAATTTTCAAATGTTTATCTCGTATCCTGTGAATCTGCTGTAGGCACTTATTAGTTCTGAATGAGTTTGGGGTTTTGTTTGTTTGTTTGTTTGTTTTTATAAATTTCCTATTTTTAAAATTTACAATCATGACCTCTGATAATAAGGATAGTTTTATTTTTTCCATTCCAATATGTATGTCTTTTGTTTCTTTTCCTTGCTTTATTGCAGTGGCTAGAACTTCCAGGAGATGTTGAATAAGTGTGGTGAGTGCATACATCCTTGCTTTAGGGGGGAAAAGCATTCAGTCTTTCACCATGAAATATGATATTAGCTGGAGATTTTTTATACACACACTTTTCCAAATTGAGGTAATCCCTCTCTATTCCTAGTTTGCTAAGAGTTTTTGTCATGAATATATGTTAGATTTTGTCAAAAGATTTTTCTAAACCAATTGGTAGAATCATATAATTTTCTCCTTTACCTTGTTCATATGGTGGATAACATTGATTGATTTTTGAATGTTACATTAGTCACATATATCTAGAATAAATCCAACTTGGTAATGGTGCGTTGCTTTTTTATGCATTGAAAGATTTTGTTTGCTATCATTTTGTTAAGGATTTTGCAACGAAGTTCATGATAGATATTGGTCAGCAGTTTTCTTTTTCCTTTCTGTATTTGTCTGGTTTGAGTATAAGTGTAATGTTGGCCTCATAAAATGAGTTGTTCTCTCTTCTATTTTCTGTAAGAGTCTGTGCAAAATTAGTATTAATTCTTTAAATTTTTAATAGAATTCTCTAGTGACTACATCTGGACTTGGAGATTTCTGGAAATTTTTTATTTACAAATTTATTTTTTTTATATAATGTTGTAGATCTATTTAGATTGACTATTCCATTTCAGTTGGGTTTTGGTAGCTTTTGGTTTTGTAGAAATTTGTCCATTTCTTTTAAGTTGCTGAATTAATAATATAAAGTTGTTTATATTATTCCCTTGTTTTATTTTTAATGGATGTAGGATCTCTAGTGATATCCATTATATCATTTCTGATGTTGGTGGTTTGTGTCTTCTCTTTTCATTTTTGTCAGTTTTCACAGAGGTCTATGAAGTTATTTGATTTTTTCCCCAAGGTGCCAGCTTTTGTTTTTATTGATTTTCTCTATTGTTTATCTATTTTTAATTTCATTGATTTCTGTTCTTTATTCTCTGCATCCTTTTGCTTGCTTTGGGTATATTGCCTCTTCTCTTTTTTGTTAAGGTATACCTAATCCTATTGATTTGAGATCTTTCCTCATTTATAATGTAAGCATTTAGTGCTAATCAATTTCTCTAATCTCAGTTTTAGCTTCATCTTACATATTTTGATATGTGATGGTTTTATCATTCAGTTCTATGTAGACTTTTATTTCTTTTGAGACTTCCTTTCTTTCAATGGATGATTGAAAGTGCATTGTTAATTTGCACTCATTTAGAATCTTTCTGTTACTGATTTCTAGTTTCTCTCCATTATTATCAGGGCCCTCACTATATGATTTTAATTCTTTTAAATTTGTTGGGGTTTGTTTTATGGCCCAGGATATGGTCTACCATGGTGAATGTTCCATGAAAAATTTCTATACTGCTGTATTGGAATAAAATATTATTTATATAGCAATGAGATCCTGTCAGTTGATGGAGTTAAGGAGTTCTTCTCTTGCCTTGCTGATTTTCTGTCTAGTAATTCAACCAGTTGCTAAGACAAAGGCATTGAAGTCTCTTACCATAATTTGAATTTGTCTAGCTCTTCTTTCAGCTCTAACAGTTTCTGCTTCATATATTTTGAGGCTTTGCTACTTAGTACATACACATGTAGGATTATTATAAACTTCTTGAGGGACTGATCCTTTTATCAATATAGAATATCCCTTTGTGTCTCAGTTTTCTGTGCTCTGAAGTCTACTATTTCAGACACTATTATAAACACTTCTGCATTTTAAATTAATGTTTGCATGATATATCTTTTCCTATCCTTTTAATTTTCAACCTACCTATGTTATTGAATTTAAAGTTTCTTTTAAGCAGCATATAGTTGGCTGTATTTTTTTTATTTCCTCTGACTGTCTTTTGATTGGTATATTTACACAATTTACATTTTTTCATCAAAACTAAGAGTTTATTTTAAATATGCTACAACAGTCAAAACTGACAATTAGCTTACATTCTCTGAGACTTTTATGTTGTCAAAACTGATCAGAAATAATGTCTACATTATACACTAAACCAGAAGAAAGCAGGAAATCCAATAGAAAAATACACAAGGCATATACATAAGGAATACCACAACTAGCTTTACTTAACTTCTTTAAGTACCAGAAAAATTAAAAAGAAAAAAAATGAGATACTGCTTTACAGCCATTAGGTTAGAGTATAGAGTCAGACACTACAACATGTGGGTAAATGGCATCCTTAAGTTTGGTCTTACTGCTCTCCAGATAGGCAAATTACATTTAAAGAATTTTTATTTTCTTGATGCTTAAGTCTGCCATTTAATTAAATGTTTTCTATTTGTTTCACTAGTTTTCATACCTTTGCTCCTCTTTTTTCCTACAGGTTACTTGCACATTCTTTTTTAAGGACCCACCTTAATTTATTTATACTGCTTTTGAGAGCATCTTTCTGTGTAGTTTTCATGGTGGTTGCACTACGCATTTTAATATACCTATGTGACTTCTAACAGTCTATTGTTACCAATATTTTTACCCCTTAGAATGAAGTGTAGAGACCTTACTTCCATTTAGGTTCCTTTCCCTTTCCCACTGTTACTATCATTGTCTGAAATAGCAGATGCTATTTTAATTTTTTGTTTCAAACATCAAATATGTTATATAAAACTCATGAAGAGG
>JAKSZT010054416.1:27269624-27280577 GCA_026826555.1 Tolypeutes matacus
CTAGTTTTCCTTCATCTGTGAATATTTTTATTTTCTTTTAATTCTTGAAGGATAGTTTATATTTTATTTTCTCTTGTTTACTGTTTTGTTAGATGGTATAGCAACTGATTTTAATGTAGCCATTTCCTTCAATTACTGGAATTTAAAGCAACTTATACAAAATTTTCTTTAGTTCAATAATTTCATCTACCAATTTGAAATGCATAAAGATTATTATAAGTTGTTTAATTAAAAAAGAGATTAATATTTTAACACTTCTGTTTAGTACTTGGCAGGGATGATAGAGCATCTTCATGCTATATATAACAGTCATCAGTTCAAAGTATAAATATAATTGTCTCATATACACATAAATTAAATTTTCTGTGCTCTTACCTTGAGGTTTCTTTGGATGTATAACCTTTCCTTAAAGGAAATCAATAGCCAAATATCAAAGCTAGAGAATTTTACCATATTTATATATGTTTTGGGTGAAAGCTTTATTGTTATCATTAAAATTAATTAATTTTCATTTTATAACATAAATGTAAAAAGAAAAATAAACATCACTCTGATGCTGTCTTCTAGACATAAGCACTGTTTATAACACTGTTATTTTTTCTGATTTTGCCTTAATTGGATCATATTTTATCTGTGTACGTGTACGTGTATGTGTATATGTTGTGTTGTAAACACATCTTGGGATTTCAGTAGATAGATCATCATTGTTGTTTTAAGTATAACATAGTATTGCTTAATGGATGAATTGAATAATTGGTTTTCTGATGGAAATACAAATTGTTACTAAAATTTGACTCTTTAAAGCAATGTATCAATAAACACTCATATCTGCTGTTTTGCCAACATGTTTCATTATTTCCTAGTTTAAAAATCTAAGAAATAGATTTATTGGGCCAAGCAAATATATTTGTTAATTTCATATATAGCCAATTGCCCCCATATAAAAGAGGTAACAATTCTTATTTCCATCCGAACTACATGAGAAGTCTCATTTCACACCCTTACTAACATTCTATATTGTCAGTATTTTAAATTTGCCAATTAGATAAGTGAAATATTTGATTCTTTATTTGCTGCACTGTGAAGGCCTATTTAATAAACACATACACATAAACATGCAGACATTTTCACTAAAAAACTGTTGCTTTAAGTGAACCTATATTTTCAACTTGTATATTTACTTAATTTTAATAGTTTATCCAAAGCAAGTTTATTTTTGAGTATATCTTGATGTGGAAATTTCATTTCATTTTTTCAATGCTTAGATGCACCAATGTTAGTTATTTAATAATCTGTTTCTACTTCAACTAAGATGAAATGGCATCTTATAACTCCCCACTAATTCATTAGGTTACACTTTTTTTCTCTCTTCCAGTGCAATGATTTTTTCTGTCTATTTGTCTACCAGTCCCACTGAGGAAAGGTGAACACTTCAATGTCCAGATAATTGGTTCAATTTTTTTCTCATTTTGCTGTATGTGAATATCTAAAAATATACAAATATAGCAAAACAGCATAATTTTTTACTTATTCAAATCAAAGAGGATTCCATTAAGCATAAAAATAAATGCAGGGCTTTCAAATAATTTAAACTTCTACGCTTAATATGATTTTAAATTTCACAATGGCTGAGAGAATATTCCTGATTTAGACAGTTTTTTCAATTTAATTTAAAAATCTTAGACTAGAAAGCACTTGGGTAATTGATACTAGCTGTGATATTAAAGATTATAATCAGAAATGATAAGGGAAAATTAATGAATTTGAATTGGGTAAGATTATTTTCAAGCTATTACACTATCTGTAAGCATAAAAAATTCATAAAGGTTATAACTCTAAGAGAAGAGACGTAATACATAACAAGAAAAGCCGCCTTCTTTTAATTTAGACAGAGTATAATACAGAGCAGGAAAACTAAATGGGTTATATGAGTTCCTAAATGCACTCATTTCCTGGGAAATGGATATGGCTCAGGCAACTGGGCTCCTGCCTACTACATGGGAGGTCACTGGTTCAGATTCCGATGCCTCCTAAAAAAAGACAGTGAGCTGGTGTGATTGACAGGCAGGGCAAGCTGACACAACAAGAGACACAAGAAAATAGAACATAATGGGAGACACAACAAAGCAGGGAGCAGAGGTGGCTCAAATGATTAGACACCCTCTCCCACATTGGAGGTCCAGAGTCCAGCTCCCCGGTGCCCCCTAAAAAGACAAGGAAGAAGAGACTCAGCAAGTGAAAAACAACAAGGGGGTGGGGAGAAATAAATAAAAATAAATCTTTAAATAAATAAACGCACTGACTCGTAATGCATTTTTACAACCATGGCAAACAGAAATGATTATGCAAAATCTGCCATCAGGGCAAGAGAACCTCCCATGGGTACAAAGAGTTTTGACATGACATAAGACTGGCATCACTAGATTCAAACATTAAAAACCCGAGCAGGATATGCAGGAGGCAGAGAATTTCTTTCCCTGTCACCGTTTCATGTCTATAAAATGCAAGAATCTGAAAGAGACAGAAGTTCCACATGCACAGAATCCACAGGGCAATGTGCCCTGGGGTGCTATTGGAAAGTATGAGGCAATTAATTTACAGATAATTCTGCCTGTACTGTTTTATAAATAAATGGAATGCCTATGACAAATTTTCAGTAGCCCTTTCCCTTAACTTGTCAATACTAAATAAATGATGTATATCTTAAAATTTTAAGAAATAGACTAATATTTTTGCTTTTTTCTTTGTTTATGAAAGCTGATTAAATCAGTGGGACACTGGTGCTACCTGATATGGAATTAAGAGGATTGATTGTTAAATATTCATGAATTCTTCCAGTCAGGTGTTGAATCATTGCAAGCTTAAAATCAATCATTGTAGGAGGATTTACATCACAGAAATCAACATTACAAATAAGGCTGCCCCCTCCACCATCGGCTGAGGGACTGCCCCCAGCCTAAAGAGTATATATGCACTGTACTTCCTCAATAAAGCTCTCTCTCTCTTTGCTTCTTCCCCCGCAAAAAAAAAAAAAAAACAAAAACAAAAAACAAATAAGGCTGCCCCCTTCTGGCCCCAGAGAGAAGGTTTACCAGAACACAATTAATTAAAGGTACACTGGTCCACAATCTGATTTCTTTTAAGGTCATCTTTTTTTTTAGGCTCAGTTTAATTTACCACTTAAGAGAGCAGTTTGTTTTCCTTGTCTGATTAGAAAACATATTGTTTAAAATTGCTGTTATGTTCTAGTTCAATGGCTTCCAAGTATTTCTCTCCTATTCTGAGTCAGGCTGTGAATAAAATAATGAAGTAATGAAATAGAAACAAGTTTATCACTTCCATGAGGAAGAAAACTAAAAGAGGAAGTTGGGCATTCTCCAGGAAACTTACAGCTAATGGAGAGCCTCAAATTTAAAATATAGCTTTAAAATTCTTCCAGTCTATCCTGAGTCATACACAACTCTAATTAGGGGTAAGAGTTTTCTCATTGCAGACTCTATCATAACATTTCTTATAGTGTTCTTGATGACAGACTAAATTTGTACTAAACACCATGAGAACAAGTAAATATGAAGCCATATCAAAGCACTACAAAACTTTGGAGATACTGAAAATAGAAAAGTAAATATATTGTTAAAAATGTAAGAATAAAGACATAAAGACATCTATACTGGTTTGTGCAAACATCAATGTTAGCTGTATCATCTTTAGAATGCATTAGAATCACCAAGAGGCCTAACTAAGAAAAAGTTTCTGATTCAGTAGGTCAGGGATGGGCCTGAGAATTTGGATCTCTAACAAGTTCCTAGATCAGGGGTTCTTCACCAGGGGTCCACAGACCCTTTGAGGGTCTGTGAGCTTGAATTGAAAAAAAAATCAACTTATTATCTTTATTTTCTCTGACCTCTAACTTAAATCTAGCATTTCTTTCACTTATGAATGTATGCAATAAATTACAGTAATATTCATATCACATTAAGTGGCTGCCTATCTCGAAAAATCACTTATGCTCATCCATACTTTGAAATTATGATAATTGTTAGACCCGATGCTAGTTGAGTATCACAAAGCTATCTGCTGCTACATTCTGAGAAGGGGTCCATGGTTTTCACTGACTGGCATAGGGGTCCATGTAACAAAAAGGGTTATAAGAAGCCCTGTCCTAAAAGCTGCTGATGCTGCTGGTCAGGGGACCGTTTGAAAATCAACTCATCAACCACTACCCTAATGAGAGAAGGTGTTTCTTCTTTATGTTGTATTTTTAAAATCTATTGTAGAAGGGAACTCTTGATTAAATTACTTCTGCTAAGGGCCTTTGTAGATTGTGTGACTCAAGGTGCGTCTTAATTCTCTGACTGGAGTTTCTTTTTAAACAGAGCGCTGAAGGCAGGAGAGACAGAGAACAAAGCTGCAGAGGGAGAGAAACCCCAAGAGGCTGAGAGAGAGGTGTGGGAGGCCAGAGGTTGGGATGAGAGAGCACAGAGGCATGCAAACGGGACCTGGAGAGCTGAAAGAGATGAGGTCCAAAGAGGAAGGGAGAGAGGAGCCATATACCTGATTGCCTACAGCTGAGCTTGGAGAGAAAGTAAGCCTGGAGGAGAAGGCAGAGACCTTCAGAGCTGCTGTTATGCCCTGTCCTTTGCCTGGTTGCTCACAGCTGCAACTTGGTGAAATTGCATCTCTTGATGATGCCTTGATTAGGACACTTCCACAGCCTCAGAAACGTAAGATTTTAACCTAATAAATTCCCATTATAAAAACCAGCCCATTTCTGGTGTATTGTTCCCAGCAGCTTTTATCAAACTAAAACAGCACCTATGTCCTTTTTGCATGCCACTATTTTTTTTTTTTTTTTTAAATGGATCACATCCTTACTTGATGGCACCACAATATACTCCAGGAATATCTCTTATTCTAGCTCTGAAATCAACCACCTTTCCAAGGATTCCTGGTTTCTTTTATTAAAGAATGGTATTTAAAACCTAAGGTCCGGTTGATAGGTATTGGTCATTGTTTCTGGGGTGTCTTAGATGACAAGGCTAGAAAATATGTATTTGTATATTAATGTGTGTATTCAGATAAAATGATACTAATCTTTGCATCTATCTTTCTGTATATATAAATGAGTTCACACACAAACATGTAACTTCTGTCCAGAGCCACAGAGTTCATTCTAGACTTACTCCCTTTGCTTATTTGTAACTTCTTTCTCCAAAAGTGAGAAACCTGGCTCTCATTATCTATTAAATATTTAGTTATTTGTTCAACTCTAATTTATATACATGTATGTATGTGTGTGTAAGTATATTTGTAGTTCAACTAATTACAGAAATGCTAGGCCATAATCCTGTGAAAAACATATTTAGTAAGTTCCAAACAACACATAGGAAAAGAGAAGATACCTATAGAGAAATTTTATTAAATGTTTGAAATGAATAAAATATAATACACAACATATCAAAATCTGTGGAATGTGCTAAAGCATTGCTTAAAGAGAAAAAACAGCATTAAATGATGATGTTAGAAAAGCCAAAGGTATTAAATAAATAATCTAAGCTTATACCATAAGACACTAGTGAAAGAGGATGAAACTAACCCCAAAGCAGTAGAATAAAGAAAATCCCAATTCCATTTGATTAATTTCTATGTAAATATTTTCAAAATCACTCATTCTTTCCTTGTATTTGGGAAGTCTTTGGATGAGCCTGTCCATGTTTTCATCTCTGTTACTATGTTTTTCCATTTGCAGCATTTCCATGAGATTCTTTCCATACTTCTAACCTTGCATGCTGTCCACCTTTTCCACTTGGGTATTTAAAATAATAATGCTCTGTCAGTTCTAACACTGTATCACACCCAAGGCTGAGTCTTATGATTGCATCATCTTTCCTTTCATATGCTTCATAATTTTGTTGAAATCCAGACATCTTGTATAGACAATTGATACTGAAGTGAATAGCCTGTAAAAGGGCACCTTTCCTAATGTTAGGACTCTAATGAGGAGTTCTTAATTAAGGGCTGTTTAGTTTTGTTTGGTTTTAGGGAATTGTTTGATATTGTTACTCAGCACATCATATGCTTCAAAGTACTCTAGTAATATCTTGTTTTTACATTAGAAGTAATTTTTCTTTAAAAATTCAAATAAATATTCTTTATTAAAGAAAAAAAGGAATATTGTTAAGCAGCAGAACTGATGTTGTTATACTGCATGTAGAAGAAGAGAAAGGTGATTGAAATACTTGGTGGACAAGTACTTAACTCTGAAGTCATTAGAGTAAAAAACACAAAATTCAAAGCAATACAAATTGCAGTGCAGAAAATTGCACCAAAGCGAAAAAAACAACAGTCAAAAAAATATTGGACATTTCATAGTATTGCTATAAATGCTTGCTTGGGATTTTCTTTGTATTTTTAAAACTTTAGAATGTTAATTGAGCTTATTTACGTATTGTAAATTTGCAACAGTTGGCATTTACAATACACTGTGCACGCTGTCCATTTAATATAGCGTTGTTAAACCCATCCTTAAAAGCCAAACACAATGTGCTAGTGTTTTCTTCCTACCTTTATATTATTGCACAAAGCTGTTAGTCTATCAGTTTGCCATTAAACTTTTCATTTTCCCAGGAAGGCTAAAATTCATGTCAGTTACATTAGTTTATTTGGGCTTTATTCATGCAATGTGATCTATAGCCTTCCATTTTTCATAAACTACATATTATGGTTTCACACTGGGAAAGACATAGAGGACAATGAAAAATTCAATGAGACACTGGAGATTCTCTCAAAGTTGAAGTGAGAAGTCACTGTGTGGGTTATACTGTCTACCACTTTGATTCACAAATGAAGGAAAATGCCACCTTGTGATTATGGAGACCTCTTAGAATCAATGTGGAGGTTGTTTTTGGTAGAGTTTTTTTTTTTTTTGTTTTCCTCTCCCAATGCTTGATGTCCTTTCAGCTGTAGTCTTCGGTTAGCACTCTGCCTCAGGAGAATGCCTGCCTTTTGCAATAACTTGTTACACAATGCTTCTTAGCTTTGTTTGTTATTCACTGGTAGATGGACTGTTGGTGGAATGGTGGTAGGAAGTATGCCCAGTATATGTATGGAACATGTGGCCGGTGTTTCAGCTTCTCCCAAGACTGAATTCTAAGTCCAGCATGCCTGTTACCCTCCCTTAGAGTTAGATTTTTGTGGGGTTTGTCTATCTGTTCTCTTCTGCTGGCTGCAATGTAATTCACTGATGTGTTAAATATGGCATTTGTTGCTTTTCTTCCTGCAGGCTAAGACTTTGGTCACATAAGAGAGACAGACTTCTGGTCAATTATACTGTCTTTTAAAGTGGCTGCATCTCCAGACCTCCAGTTCTGTTCCAAAAATGAGACTTTCTAGGGACACTCCCAATTGTTAACGTGATCAGCCAGTGGGGATAATGGAAAAAAAAAACCTGCAAAGGGTGCAGACTCCCCCTATAATTGCACTGCCCAGGGTCTTCATGTCTTTCACCAGTATACACTAGACCTCTACCAATTGGCTTGTTCTGCTAGCTGGACTCTTCTTACTGGTATCCACTGTACTTTTTCTTAGTGAGTCAGTGTTTGCATATCATATCACCCAGCAGGCAACTGTCTCTCCTTAGATTCTGGGCCATGCAGATTTCCTGTAATCTAATCATTCTAATAGGTTAAGAAAATTTGTGAACTTGCTGTATGTCTTTTTTTTTAATTTTAAGTTTAGGAGTTATCCTTATTACAGGTCTCTATCTCTTCAAGAGGAAACAGGAAACCCAGGCTGTTACATAGTTTTGAAGCAAGTAATAACTGAGAGTGTACCTGCCAAACACATCAGGTGAATCCATTTGAACCAAAAATCTGATTATTTTCAAATTACCATTCATTTTCTGTACTGTACCAACTTGAACTTATCTACATAGTGCCTTGTTTCATTTTCTTATGAATAAATTGCATCTCATAAAAGAATGCAAATGTTTAAAGTGAAAAGCAATAATGTATATTAGTTTTGTATATCAACAAATGACATCTAATATCTGATTACATGGTTTTATCTTCTACTATTTAATTAGATTTCCCAACTGTTTAAATATATTCCCGTACATTTTTAAAAATGAACTCCATTTTTAGTGTAGTTTTATATTTACAGAAAAATTGTGAATATAGTACTGAGAGTTTTCACATACCCTGCATCCCAGTTTTCCATATTATTAACATCTGACTTTAGGATGACATATTCGTTATAATTATTGAACCAATAATGGCACATTTTTATTAACTAAAGCCCATAATTTGTTCTGATTTCCTTAGTTTTTACATAATGTTTGTTTTCTCTTCAAGGATCCCAGAGTACCACATTATATTTGGTCTTCATGTCTCCTTTGGCAATCCATAGCTATCATTGTTTCTAACACTTTGTTTTTGACGACATTGACGGTTTTGAGAAATACTGTTCAGGTATTAGTCCAATGTTTCTCCATGGGGTTACGGATTTTGGGGAAGAAATCCACAGAGGTACAGTGCCATTTTCATCACCCTATATCAAAGAATCATGCTATCAACACATCTTGTCTATTACTATTGATGTTACCTAGATCACCTTCCTGAGACAGGTGACATTGAGTTTCTCTTGTTTTCCTTCTTTTCCCTACTGTTCTATTTGGAAGGAAGTCATTATGTGAAACCCTTATTTAATGAATGAGGAATTGTGCTCCACCTCCTTGGGGACCAAGTATCTTAATAAATTATTTGGAATTCTTCTGCAGGAAAGATTTTTCTATATCCCCTTTTATTTATTTAGTCAGAAATTTATTTATATCAGTGGAGATTCATGCATAGTTATTTTATATTTCTAACCCAGTATGACAATAATTTTGTTGCTCAAATTATTCCAGTTTTAGCATTGGGAGCTTTTTCATTTGGCTCCTCTGTCTCTGACATACCCCCATCTGAGTGTGTGTATGTTTATCATTTCTTTACTTTCTGACACTACAAGATGCTCCAGGCTCATCTTGCATATTTCCAATCTCAGTCATAGTATGTATCAGCTGTTTCTCAAAAGAGTTCTGGTTCCTTTAAATGGAGAATGAAATGAAAGAATGATCTAGACATTGTTGTAAATATTAATTTTTTAAAATTCCAAATCCCAGTTTTTCATTGCAGGTGTATAGGAAAACAATTGACTTTTCTGAAGTATTAACTTTGAATCTTGAAAGGTTTTATACTCTCTTCTTACTTCCTGGATATTTTGAATTGTTATTGAGTCTATGGAATTTTTTATATAGAAAATCATGCCATCTGTGAATAAAAGCATATTTTTCTTCCTTGCCAATATCTGAAGATTTATTATTATTACTTTAAATTATTGGACTTTATTTTTTGCAATAGTTTGATTTATGGAAGAATTGAACAAATAGTACAGAGAGTTTTCATATTACCCCATACACAAACACAGTTTCCCCTATTATTAACATCTTGCATTATTACATTTTCTTGTACTATCTCCAGTGTGATGCTGAATAGAGATGACATAGTTGCCTTGTTTCCAAATGGGGTAAAGCATCTAATTTTTACATTAAATATGGGGTTTGTTCAAGTTTTTAAAAAATATATGTTCTTTATTATTTTAAGCAAGTTCTCATATATCCCCAATTTTCTGGGAGTTTTTTTTTATCATGAATGTGCACTGGAATTTGTTAAATGCTTTTTCTGCATCATTTGATATGATCATATGTTTTTTTTTTTAGCCTGTTGATGTGATGAATTATATAGCTTCATTTCCAAATATCAACAACCTTAAATACCTGGGATAAAATTCCAGTTGCTCCTGGTATTTAATTCATTTTTAAGTTGTGTATTTGTTTTTTTGCTAATGTATCATTAAGGATTTTTGAAATTGGGTAAGCAATATTTGACTTTTATTTTCCTTTCTTATAATGTCATTCTAACTTCATAGACTCAGGAATTCTTGGCTCTAATTCTATTTTCTGGAAAAGATTGTAGAATTAGTATTGTTTTTTCCTTAAAAGATGTTAAAATTCAACAGTAAATCCATCTGGGTCTGGTGATTTCTCTTTTGAAGTTTATGAATAATTTATTCAATGCCCTTAATAAATATGGGCCTATAGATTATCTATTTCCCCTTGCCTGAATTTTGGTAGTTTGTATCTTTCAAGGAATTAGTTCATTTCATCTAAGTTATCCATTTTTTTTTTTTTTTTTTTTGTATCTGTAGATGTATAAGTGGCATAAGCTTAGTGGCAAGGCTCCAGGATGTGTAAGTTCATTGAGGTTGGTGGGCCACACTATGGGAGATGTTTGTGTTGGATGTGGTGGGAGGTGTGGGAGGTGGGCAACATGGGAATCCGAGTGGGTTCCGTATAATATTTTAGGTAATCTAAGCACCTCTTAAAATATATGTATATATATATATATAAAATAACATTTTTGTAAGCAAATACACATATATGCATATATATTTATATATCATTTTACAAATGTTTGTATGTATTGTGAGAATTTTGATTTTTACCCATAATAAAAAAAAAAAAAAAATTGCTTTAGTATCCTTTATCTTCCCTGTTGGACTTCCCTAATAATTCTTTAAATAGAATCTATGTTTTTCAACTGTTTCAACTATATTTTAGTTTCCTAGAATGCTCCAGGAAAATACCATGAAATGGGTTGGCTTAACCAATGGAAATTTACTAGTTTACAGTTTTGAGGTCATGAAAATGTCCAAATCAAGATATCAAGGCAGTGAGTTTTTCCTGAAGACTGGCTGCTGGTGATCCTGGACTCCTCTGTCCATGTGGCAAAGCACATGGCAGCATATTCTGGTCTCTCCCTTCTCTTCTGGGTTTCATTTATTTCAGCTTCTTGCTTCTCTGGCGTTCTCTCTCTCTCTCTCTCTCTCTCTCTCTCTCTCTCTCTCTCTCTCTCT
>JAKSZT010054416.1:27280587-27547741 GCA_026826555.1 Tolypeutes matacus
TCTCTCTCTCTCTCTCTCTCTCTCTCTCTCTCTCTCTCTCTCTCTCTTTCTCTCCTTATTCATCCTATTTACAAAGGACTCCAGAAAGAATTCATTCACCCTGGGCCATGACTTAACTGAAGCAACCTAATCAAAAAGTGCTGCTTACAATAGGTTTACACCCATAGGGATGTATGAACTTTAAGAACACAATTTTCTGTGGTACATGTAGTTCCAAACCACCACAATTATCAAAGAATGGCATCATGTTTAAAGTGCTTCACAGTTTGTACTTTCAAATACCTTCACAGTTTTCTGGCCTCATTTTTTACTGTCACTTTGACCACAATGTCCTCATGCAGAAGTCTTGCCCTTTCCCTGAGCTTGTCATGGAAATGTGTACATTTGAATTTTTTCACAGTGCTACTGCCTCTAACAGAAAGAGTTTTTCTACTCTACCTGGCAAACTCTTATTCATTCATTCAAACATAGCTCAAGTTTCAACTTTTGTGAAAAATTATTTCCCAATTTATCCTAGTAGTTGGTTTAGCTATATGAATTTCCACTGAAGGTTGGCCATACTTTTGTAAGATCACTTCACATTTCATATTTTTTATCAAGTTTCATGTTTTCTCTCCTACTAGAATGAAGGAGAAAACTTTGAGTCATTTGTATATTATCAGAGATTTTCTCACCCTATGAATTCAATAAATGATATTTTGAAAGATTAATGTATTGAATTTAAACAAATCTCTTCTTTCTCTATACTTGTTACTTCTTTTCTAACATTTCTGTTATAATATTAAAACAGTTTACAGACTTCAGGATATAACAACTAGATCAAATATAAACAGAATTAAAATATAAGGATTTTTTTTTTGTTTTCAGAATATTAAACTGACACCCAATTTATCAGCAGTAAATGCAAGCTGATTTTTCTCACTACTGTGACATCAAATTAGTATATTGAAAACAAAAATATTTCACAAATGTACCCAGGTTCATTGGGACATTGTCTTTAGAAGCAAAATGATGTCAGTAATGTTGCTCTATTATTTATTTTCTCCTTTATTATAAACATTAGTACTTTATATTTTAATTGTTTTACCTGAAATGTTAATAAGAAGTGGTTCAGAAGAAACTATTACCTTTTGAGACTTTCTTGGTTATCCCAAATCTCATGAGTACATAAGATAATTCATTAGATATGATAAACAAATGAAATGATATTGGGAATTCAAATGGTATTCTAGGATTACCAAATATACATTTACCAGAAGTGATGGAAGTCATTTATCTTCAGTTCTGCTATATTTAAATGTATATTAGCACATATTCTTGCATGTTTCATTTATTTTCTTGAGTGTAAATAGATACACGGCAATAAAAATTTTTAATCTTGATATTTATTTGTTTGTTTTAGTATACAAAGGTACAACGCAGAGAGTCTAACAGCTATTTTCTATGCCTTGAGAATATCAACTAAGTATACTCCTGGCTCACCTGGACATCAGTTTCTTAATGATGTTGCCACTCTTAGAATGCTGCAAGAATCATTGTTAGGGGCATGACCTTTATCCAAGAAAAGTCTTCTGTCTGCGGCCCTTTTGTGACCTGCAGTCAGTCATGGTCATCCTGACATTTTCCCATGGGCTGAGGCTCTCACTTGCTCATTTTTGCACCTGGGGTCCATTTGTCTTCTGCTGTCATTTTCTGTCTACTGATGTCAATGTTAACATTGCTGCAAATAGACATTGCCTCAAGAAAACACACAAATCATTTCTGGTTAAAAGGAGACTACGTCTTTGCTAAAACTGCCTCTACATCACTGTCTATGACAATTGCCGACAAGATTATTTTTCATTTGTACCCCTGGAAAAATAATTCTTCCGCATCCTGAGCATCCTTTAAGTCAGTAGTAAACATAAATAGGTTATCAAAAGAAATCACATTCTAATCTTTTATAATGTGCTTAATAGTATACTCCAATATAGCTCTATAAAAAGATTTTCTAGGAAGAAAAATGGCAAAAATACATTCTGAAAGGCTGAGTGGGAAATAGATTAAGCATGTCTTTGATTACACTTCTTTAAAAACAAAGTATAAAGTCACATTTTATAATAGGTAGTAACAATTGAGAACTTTAAAAAGATGAATTTTCTTTTTATTTATGCTTCCTCATAAATGAGTCAGCAAGATGACTTTTTATGTACTTATTTTATTAACAGACAGTATTTTTACCTCTGAATATAATTTATTTTATTTTATTTTATTTTATTTTATTTTATTTTATTTTATTTTATTTTATTTTAAATAAAACTGCTTTGAAAGTTGCATTTCCTACTCTTCATTCCTTTATTCCTTACCCTGAATATTAGAAATGACCTTATCAGGTGGGAAGGCATTTCTGGTACACTATTGATAGATTTGATGAGTAAATTTGTAGACCCAGGAAAAGGAATTACTAGAAAAGGAGAAATTATAAATCAAAGTTTAAAAAGGCAAATGAAGAAAGACTCATGTCAAGTTGGGAGGAGATGCAAATATAAGCATAACTAAAATGATTATTCTTATTAAGTAAGGACACTTGATTTTGAGTTACATGTATATAATAATAGAGGCAAGAAAAGACAGATCTTGGTGAGGAAGAAAACAGTCAAATAAATATAATTTTTCCTTAATTTCTCAAATTAAAAATGATAGTATTTTCTGAAGTTGAGGTAATCTAAGAGCTAAGTTTGTGTACTTGATATTAGTAATTTTCATGAAACTCTGTAATGAAATCATGTGAATAAAATGATAGCTGATCAACTTACAGTTGATTGAAAAACTGAGATATTTGATTGAAGATAGACAATAGGGCTATATAACTTACACCAAAAATCTTGCAAGTTGCAAATGGGAATGAAGAAATATGACATTGAAGCTTAGGACTAAGGAGGTAGGGAAGAGACTTCAATGAGAAAAAGGAGCTATCATTAATTTTACTTATTATTATATTATAAATGTAATATTTTAATAATATATATCTACGATCTTTCTAACAGATGTTCTCACAAAGTTTTAATTTACCTGCTGTACCTTTCCTTTAGAATCAAATTACATTATGAATTGTAGATACAATTATTATATTTATGTTCAAGTAATCAAATAAATGGTTCTCTTGTAGGTATTTAGTATTTCACATCCAATTTGTTTACTAACTATACACTAAATATTCTATATATGCCAATATTACTACTTTATCCAATATCATTATCCTCAAATTGTATATATCCTAATCATGGAAATATCTATATATGAATAAAAGTTTCAATGTAGTTACTTGTTTGACTTTTTTTTCCAAAATAACTGAATATCAAAAAGCACACAAAGGGGAAGATGGAATCAGATAAGGCAAGCAGGGCTCAACTCACTCACAAAAACAACAGAAAAGAGCCAAAAGTTGTCCAAAGGACAACAGACAATAGACAAAAATTGGCCATTAGAGTAAATTCACCAACATATTCAGATACCTAGATATCAACAAAAAATTACAAGCCATATTAGGAAATAGGAAAAGAAGCACAGGCAAAGGAACAAACAAAATATCATCAAGAGATACAGGATTTAAGACAATCAATGATAATAAATTATCTGCAAATAAAAGCAACAGACCTTATGGGTATGAAAGAAATGATGGATTAGATCAAAAATACATCAGAGACACTGAGAGCAGATACGAATTCCTTGAAGACAGAATTAGTGATTTCAAAGACAGACATCTGAACTGGAAAAGAGAGGAAAACAAAAGGAGAAGAGAATGGAAAATATTGAACAAGGAATCAGAAAATTGAATGACAATGTGAAATGTACAAACAGATGCATTATCAATTTCCCAAAAGGAGAAAAGAATGGGAAAGGGGCAAAAAGAATATTTGAGGGAATAATGATTGAAAACTACCTAACCCTTATGAAAGACATCGATATCAATATCCAAGAAGGACAACACACCCTAAATACGATAAATCCAAATAGATCTACCCCAAGACCCTTACTATTCTGAATGACAAATATCAGAGATAAGGAAAAGATTCTGAAAGCAACAAGAGAAGAGAAAAACATCACATAAAAGGGAACCTCAATAAGATTAAGTGCTGACCTCTCATCAGAAACCATGGAGGTGAGAAGAAAGACGTATGATCTATTTAAGGTACTGAAAAAGAAAAACTGCAGGTAGAGAATTCTGTATCCAGCAAATCTGTCCTTCAAAAATGAGTGCAAGTTCAATGTCTTCACAGACAAACAAAAACTGATAGAGGGAAAATGGTGATGGATTAAGAAGCAGAGCTCAATGCTCTCAGAAAAACAACAGAGAAAGAGCCCAAAGCTATCTGAGGGACCCACTTTGGGGGTCAGCAGACCAGCGCAGTGCTACACAACTCCCAGGAGCATGAGGGGCAGAGAGACGAAGAAGCCAAAATGAAAAACATGAGTTACCACCCCTGCGGGGACTGGGAAAGGGTCCCTCCATCCACCCTCAATATATTAAGCTGGGGTAAAACCCCTGGCTTACTGCAGCTGACTGAGAGGGAAACAGACATCTTCCTTCTTGTCAACTGTTTCAACGGAAAAGGGAGGGGGAATCAGGGGGTTTTCTCCAGTGAATTTGGCCAGCATAACCTGCTTTGAATCTCCATTCTGGAGATTCAATACAGCAACACAGGAAAGCCCAGACTGAAAAACGTACATGGAAAGATCTGCTGAGAAGCACCATATCCTGGTCATCTGGAAATTGCATGGACAGATACTGTTTATGGTACTCTCTGTATCCTACCCCAGGGAGAAAATCTACACCCCATTAGTAAGTCCCTGCCCTGATTTTAATAACTTAAGCCAGGCAATTTTAGAGACTTAGAATAAGTTGAATCAAATATCAAAGAAGAGCTGTGGAAAAAAAAAAAAAAAACATAGTAAGGAAGAGAGAGAAACTGGCCATCAGAGTAAATTCACCAATTCATATTCCTAGACATCAGCAAAAAATTAAAAGCCATACTAGGAAACAGAAAGAGATGTTCCAGTCAAAAGAACTAACCATATATCCTGATGAGATACAGTATTTAAGATAATTAATCAGTGATAATCACATCAATTTCCTAAATCACTTCAAAGAATTTAAAGAAAATATGATAAAAGGAATAAAGGATATTAAGAAAAAAACTGATGAGCATAAAGAACGAGTTCAAAGCTTGCAAAGAAAAGTAACAGATCTTATGGAAATGAAAGACATGATGGATGATTTTAAAAATACGTTAGGGTTCTCTCTGCCTAGAGAAGCCAGCACCAAATATTGGTGTGTATTTCCAATTTTATCTTCCATTTATCAGCAAGCTCTGTTCTTTCCCCTATTTCCCAAATAAATCCGTTTTACTGTCCTAAAAAAACTACAGTAGAGGCACATAAGAGCAGATTTGAATTGCTCAAAGAGAGAGAATTAGTGATTTCAAAGACAGAACATCTGAACTGGAAAAGACAGGAGAACAGAAAGGGAAGTGGGAAAAAGATGGAAGAGAATCTCAGGAGAATTGAATAACAATGGAAAATTTACAAATATTTGTGTTATTGGTGTTCCAGAAGGAGAAGAGAATGGAAAAGGTACAGAAAGGATATTTGAGGAAAAAACAAATGAAAACTTCCCTACCTCATGAAAGACATAAACATCAATATCCAAGAAGGACAATGCACTCCGAGCAGAATAAATCCGAATATACCTACAACTAGACACCTACTATTCAGAATGACAAATATCAGAAATAAAGAGAGGATTCTAAAAATAGCAAGAGAAAAGCAAAGCATCACATACAAGGGATATTTGATAATATTAAGTGCTGACATCTCATCAGAAACCATGGTAGTGAGAAGAAAATTGTATGAGGTATTTAAGGTACCAAAAGAGAAAAAGTACCAGCCAAGAATTTTGTATCTGGAAAAACTGTCTTTCAAAAATAAGAGTGAGTTTAAAGTCTTCACAGAAAACCAAAAACTGATAGAATATGTTACCAAATGTCCAGAGTTACAAGAAATATTAAAGGGAGAGCTGCAGCCTGAAAGGAAGGAAAACAAGGGTGAGAGATTTGGAGAATAGTTTAGAAATGAAGATTAGTAGGAAGGGTAAACTAAAGGATAAGAAGACAGGCAAGAGAACACTATAACAACAGAGAGCCTAGGACAAAATGAATGAAGTAAGTAATGCATTTACAGTAATATTTACAGTAATAACATTCAATGTTAATGGATTGAACTTCCCAATCAAAAGACATAGAATGCTTGAATGGATAAAAAAAAATACGAGTCATCTATATGTTGTCTACAAGTAACCCAACACAGACTTAAGGATACAACCAGGTTAAAAGTTAAAGGTTGGAAAAAGGTATTCTACACAACTAGTAACCAAAAAAAAAGCTGGAGTAGTGATACTAATATCTGACAAAATAGATGTTAAATGCAAAACTGTTATAAGGTCATTATATATTAATAAAAGGGGCAATTCAGCAAGAAGAAATAAGTATACTAAATATTTATGCACCTAACCTGAATGCCCAAAGATACATTGAGGCACACAATGCAAAAGCAGAAGGGAGAAATGGATGTGTCTGCAATAAAAATTGGAGACTTTAATAAACCACTCTCAGTATTGGATAGAACATCTGGATAGAGGATAAATAAAGAAACAGAGAGCATGAATCATATGATAAACAAACTATACTTAGCAGACCTCTACAGAGCTTTGCATCACAAATGAGCCTGATATATATCCTTTTCAAATGGTCATGTAACCTTCTCCAAGATAAATATATGTTGGGTCACAAAACAAATCTCAATCAATTTAAAAATATTGAAATTATACAATACATTTTCTCTGGCCATAAAGAAATGAAGCTGGAAATGAATAATGGATGGAAAAAGGGAAAATTCATAAATATATGGAGATTAAACAACACACTATTAAATAAGCAATCAGTGGGACAAAGAAGAAATTGCAAGAGAATTCAGCAAATATCTTGAGACAAATGAAAATGAAAACAACATATCAAAATCTATGGGACAACGCAAAGGCAGTTCTTAGAGAGAAATTTATAGCCCTCAATGTTTACATTTAAAAAGAAGAAAGATCCCAAATTGAAGACCTAACTGCACATCTGAAGGAACTAGAAAAAGAACAACAAACTAATTCCAAACCAAGTTGAAGGAAAGAAATAGTAAAGATCAAAACAGAAAAAAAATGAAATAGAGAGAAAAAAAAAGGAGAGAATCAACATAACCAAAAATTGGTTCTTTGAGAAGATCAACAAAATCTACAAAACTTTAGCTACACCGACAAAGTGAAAAAAGAGAGAGGACACAAATAAAATCAGAAATGAGAGGCAGGACACTACCACTGACTCTGTAAAAAAAAAAAAAAAAAAAAAAAAGAGGTAACTGAATGCCAAAAAAACTAGATAATGTAGATGAGATGGACAAATTATGAGAACCACGCGAAACACATACACTGACCCTAGAAGAAATAGAAGACCTCAACAAACCAATCATAATTGAGGTGATTGAAACAGTCATCAAAAACTTCCAGAAGATGAAAAGTCTGAGACCAGATGGCCTCATAGGTGTATTCTACCAATCATTCAAAGAATATCTATTACCAGTCATGCTCAAGCTCTTCCAAAACACTGAATAGGAAAGAATGCTACCAAATTTATTATATGAAGCCAGCATCATCATAATACCAAAACCAGAATGATAGTATGAAAAAAATTATTAAAGACCAATATCTCTCATCCCACCCACCATATCCATGGGATATAAGCCCTCTCTCACTTGGAGTTGGAGTGGACATCACCATCCTAGTCCCCTCAGGATTGGGGGAAGAACTATGGACTAGAGTGGACTTGATGGTATTCTCTTGTTCACATATGGTGATTCTAGCAATGCAAGAAATTATAACAATGAGGTGGAGCCAGTGGCCACTTGACACTTTTGGGGTAGGGAGGGGATGAGCAGTTGAAATACAGGGGCTTCTTTGGGAGTTGGAGGTTGTCCTGAATACTGTTGTGGCAACGGATGTAGGCCATTTTAAATCAGCACACACCACTCAGAACTGTGTGGGAGAGAGTGTGGTCTACAGTGTGAACTGTGGTCTATGGTTGGTGGCAAGGCTCCAGGATGTGTAAGTTCATTGAGGGTGGTGGGCCACACTGTGGGAGATGTTTGTGTGGGATGTGGTGAGAGGTGTGGGAGGTGGGCAACATGGGAATCCCAGTGGGTTCCGTGTAATATTTTGGGTAATCTAAGCACCTCTTAAAATATATGTGTATATATATAACATTTTTGTAAGCAAATGCACATATATGCATATATATTTATATATCATTTTGCAAATGTTTGTATGCATTGTGAGAATTTTGATTTTTACCCATAATAATAATAAAAAAAAAGACCAATATCTCTAATGAATAAAGAAATTCATTAGAACCAAATCCAAAAGCATATTAAAATACTTATACAACAAGATCAGGTAGGTTTTATCCCAGGTATGCAACGATGGTTAAACACAAAAAAATCAGTTAGTGTAATAAACCCCATTTATAAACTGAAGAAGAAAAATCATATGATCCTATGTATTGATGCAGAAAAGGCATTTTAAAAAATACTGCACACTTTCTTGATAAAAACAGTCCAAAAGATAAGAGTAGAAGGAATCTTTCTCAATATGGTAAAGTGCTTATATGAAAAACCTACAGCTAACATTGTACTCAATGGTGAAAGACTGAAAGCTTTCCCGATTGGGTCAGGAAGAAGACAAAGATGCCCACTGTCACCATTGTTATTCAATATTGTGCTAGAAGTTCTAGTTAGAGCAATTAGTCTAGATAAAGAAATAAAAGGCACTCAAATAGTAAAGGAAGAATTAAAACTTTCATTATTCACTCTTGATATAATCTTATAACTACAAAATCCTGAAAAATCCACAACAAAGCTACTAGAATTAATACACAAGTTGAGTAAAGTGGCAGGATACAAGATTAATATGCAAAAATCAATAGCATTTCTATTCACTACTGATGTGCAGTCTGAAGGGGAACTCAGAAAAAAATTGCCATTACAACAGAGACTAAAAAAATATAAAAATTAAGAATAAACTTAAACAAGGACATAAAGGACCTATATTCATCAAACTACAAAATTTCACTAAAATAAACCAAAGAAGACTTAAATAAATGGAAAGACATTCCAGGTTCACAGATTGGAAGACTACATGTCATTAAGATGTCAATTCTATCCAAAATGATTTACAGATTCAATGCAATCCCAATAAAAATCCCAAGAGTCTTTTTCGCAGAAATTGAAAAGCCAATAAACAAATTTATTTGGAAGGTTAAAGAGGCACCAAATAGCCAAATATGTCTTACAAAAGAAGAATGAAGTTGGAGGACTCTCACTTCCTGACATAAAGCATATTACTTAGCTACACTGGTGAAAAAAACAAAAACAAAAACAAAAAAAACAACAAAAAAAAACAGCATGGTACTGGCATAAAGATAGACAGATTGACCAATGGAACTGAATCAAAAACTCATTGATAAATCCACAAATCTACAGTCAAGTGATTTTTGACAAGGCTGTTAAGGCCACCCAGGAGGGCCAGAACAGTCTATTCAACAAAGGGTATTGGGAGAACTAACTACATAGCCATATCCAAAAGAAAGAAAGAGGACCCTTATCTCACATCTTATACAAAAATTAACTCAAAATTGATCAAGGACCTAAATATAAAAGCGACAACCATAAAACTCCTAGAAGAAAATCTTGGTAAACATCATCAAGATCTTGTGGTAGGTGATAGATTCTTCAACTTTACACCCAAAGCATGAGCAACAAAAGAAAAATTATATAAATGGGACATCCTCAAAATTAAACCCTTTATCACCTCAGAGGACTTTGTCAAATAGGTGAAAAGGCAGCTGACTTATTGAGAGAAAATATTTGGCAATCACATATTCCATAAGTGTTTAATATCCATGTCTTTTAAAGAGATCATACAACTCAACAATAAAAAGACAAACTACCTGATTAAACTAAATATATTGTGTACTAAATATATTATAATCTCATGACATTAATAATTATTTTATAGGTCACCAGACAATAGAAAGAGAGTAGAGAATGGAAAGCTAATGATTAATCTGTGCAAAACTGGTAAAAAGGTAGCTTGTAAATATTTGGAAAATGAATGGAAATGGTGAGAGCAGATCATGGGTTTGTGACTAGCAGAGCTATTTTATGGGTATGATAATGGTTGAAATGGAAAGTCTAAGGACATGTGTATTACTGGAAGGAAAGCTAAAAAATGTAACATGGGACTGTATAACATATTGAAATATGTGAAATACAAGTATGGGTGATATTGCAAATATACTGTTTTTACAAAGCATAAATACAAATAAACTAGAAAGAATAAAACAAAACAACAGCTATGTACAGCAGGGGAAGCACAGAGAGACTGAGAGGTGATGAGTTTTGTTTGTTTGGTTGGTTGGTTGGTTTTTGTTTTTTAATATTATTATAATTAAAACTAGAATAATGAAAATGCTCTAAAAGTGTTTAAAGTGATGAATGCTTAACCATGTGATTATACAAAATACCATTGATCGTACACTTTGGATAGATTTAAGCTTTATTAATATATACAATTAAAATTGATTTGTAATAAATAAATAAATATCAAATGATGAAGTTAATTTACTCTGATAAAATATGACTACCGAGACTCACCTAGAAACTCCATTTCCTTTGTTTTAACTATAAATTAAGTATACAACATTGTAGTGATAATAAAGTAGACTATATGCTCAGAATGGTACTTTCACTTCAAAATTATTAGGTCCTGAATAAAACCAAATTTTTATTCACTGCTGGACTCAAAGAAAGTAAGGAAAAACTCTCTATAATGTGCCCACACCCCTTCCCACATGACAAATAAATAAATAAATAGATAGATAGGTAAATAGACAAATAAATAAATGTATGTGTAGGAGAAGAAATGGCAGTAAGCAGAGAGCAAACACGAGAGGCAGGGGGATCTTGAGATGAGTTCTGATACCAGTGATGCTATTAATGAGGTGGCCAGACCTTGGCCATTTTAACTTGAAGGAAATGAATAGGAGTCTGCATTATTAGACTGAGGACTTTCAGGGAGACATAGGTAGAGCTAGGGAGTAATTATATGATGTCACCAAGAGAAGTATATAAAATTCAGAAAAGTCATGGGAGAATAAAAATACATTTCTAATGATCTCAATTTAAAAAAAGAAATTATAATGCAAATTTGAAAAAATTTAAAAGTGAAACATAATTTTAACACTATTGAATTTTGTGGAAAGCAGTGAAGTTGGTACGTAAAAGGAAATTTGTAACTTTAAAAGCTTAAATTAGAATAGAGAAAATAATTTTATAAGAAAAATTTAAATGGTTAAAATTTATGAACTGTGTCCAAATTCAGAAGATGAGCAATACAAGTAAATAACACAAATAATATTAGAAGATATAAAAATAACAAAAGCAATGAAAAATAAAGCAGACACTCAGTAAAGAGAATTAACAAAACAAAACTAGAAGGGTATAAGAAAACAAATGTTTAGTGACATTCAAGAGGGAGAGGGTGGGAAACAGAGATAAGAGACAAAGAGAGAATACACCTCAACATTATCAGGAATAAAAACATGAGCAGAAAGACTACAATGACCAATTTTATATTGGTGAATGTTAAAATACAAAGATGGAAAATTTCCAGCAAATATTACTTACAAAAACAACATCAAAATAAAGAGAAAGCTGAATCAACTAATAAATTGAAGCAATAGTTTTCGAAGGCTGCCAGCCAATATTCAAGGACAGATTAGTTCAGTCGTACTAAAACCTTATTCAGAGACTAGAAAAATGATAAACTGCCTGCTCCCACTATTTCTATGAGGACCATCTAACTGTGTGTGATACCAGAACTACATAAGGAATGTTGGAGCAAGCCTACCTTACTTATAAATGTAGTTGAAAATATATATGCCAAAGAAAACAGACAGCCATTTGAAAAATCCTCCTTTGTATAAAAGTTTAATATACAAGGGTCACATTGCATTTATCCTAAAAGTTCAAGGAAATCTATCATTAGAAAATCTATAACTGCTATTTACCACAGTTGCAGATTCAAAATACAGTTATATCTTGCATCTACATTACATACGTATAAATTACATATGTGTAAATTTTATGCATGTAAATTACACAGAGGCACACACACATATAAAATGGGAGAGAGGCTATCCACTAGGAGTTATGGCCATTGGCAAGGCAGAAGGACAAGGAGAGAAATCAATACCCTTACTTCTCTTTCCATTCAGTGGGTGGTAGATCCCATTGGTCAAAACCAACCAAAAGCCAGAGGGCAAAGTTGCTGAGCTATGCAGTCAGTAGAGGTCAGCTTGCTAGACACAAGTAGGGAAGGAATGACCTGGTGAGATATGTAAATAATAACTCGCACACTGCAAGCCTCATTATTCAGTCTTCAATCTTATCATTTATTTGAATTAATGTTCAACAAATATTTTCTGAAAAGATGGTAAATATTTTTTTCTGTCCAGATAGTCTCAGTCACAACTACTCAATTCTACTACGTAGCATAAACACAGTCATTCAGTCATACCCACACCTAGAACCTAAACTGCAATATCATCTATAATTAGTGCTCATTATATAAGGTAGCAGAGGGAGTTAAGGGTAGATGAGAGAAATTATTATTATTATTATTTTATTAATAACTATATTATTAATAAATTTCCACCTTCCATTTCACATACCCTTTAGCCTCTTCTATAGCATCTGTTTGTCAGGGCTTTCAATTATTACCATGGGATCTTGCTTTCATTGGGTTGTTACAGTTTCCTATGGACCATTATTACTGGACCTGAGAGTATAAGAGACATCTCATGAATCTTCTAGGTTCAAGATAGATACTCTTGTCTGCATTGTGTCCCAGGAACCCAATTCCTCAGTCAATAAGGTGACTTCATTCTATATTTAGAGAACAGATGAGGGATCTCCAAAGTAGCTTCTGGCATTCCCATCTCTGACCTGTTTTTGGGATTCCCTGGTGAAAGTTTCTTTCCCCTGTCATCTTTTTAAATGCCCAAGATTCTTCTTGAGGCAACTGGGAGGAAGATTCATGCTATACACATATGACCCTATTGCAAAGTTCTTCTTCAAAGTGATTTATCCATAAAGGACCTCATGCCCAAGGATTTTACTATTTTTGCCTTGCCTATTTTACCTTATGGAAGGAAATTAAGTAAGAGAAAGGGATCACCACAATAATGTCTTGAGTGAAAGTTTATCACTGTAGGATGATTTTATTAACATTGACATCTTGGAGTTCAAATCTATGGCAGTATTTTTCACTGTCATCTACAGTCTTTGGGGAAATAGCATTACAAAGATTTTCAATAAATGTCACTTATGCTAGCCCTCTCATTAATGCACTTCATGATGTTTTGATGTAGGGAGTGTTCAGAGATCACTACATGAATAGTAAGAGGATACTTTAATTAAGGAATAGTAGAAACATTCCAACATTTCTGATTTCTGATTCTTAGAACTCATTTTTCTACAAGATGACAGGAAGCTCACTGGCTTAAAGATAGTGCCTCTAAGACTTTTTCATGCATACAAATCTCCAGGGGATATTGTTGAAATGCAGTTTGTAATTCGGTAAATCTAGAATGGGACCTGAGATTTTGCATTTGTAAAGTTTCCAGATGATGCTCCCAGGTGGTTTTCTCACCATACATTGAATTGCAAGACATTAGGCTACTGTTAAGTCAAGTCTTTAATTAACCAGTCTAGTAGATTGTCAACACCACACCCAACACATTGCAACCCTATCACCAGTGAACCCTTATCATTAGATTTGACCTGATACATTCGTATACATTATATTTAATGGTTCTCTTATAATCTATGCCCATTCTTGCTTCTAAGAAACTTGCTGATATAATTAGGCATTACCCTACAACTTCTATTTTGTATCTTCTCCTAGAGTGAGCCCAGCACTTTTTCTGAGCTGTGCTGAAACCTAAATCTTAAAGGGAGCTTGAATCAGTGAAAGGTAGTGAAAAAATAGAACCTCCTTTTGAGGCAGGTCAGTGTAGGTTGTTTTCTGCAAGAAAAGTCTGTTTCTCTCAGAAGGGATGGGAGTGGTTTGCTTTCACTAGCAAAGAAATTTCAAGGGAATTTGGGATGTCAAAGATCTCAGCTTTGACTGAAGCCTGTTCAAATTTCCCTATTCCAAGTCTCAGAGTCCCATTTGTATATAAACAGCCTACTTCCCTTAGCGTGTTCTCCATTAGGGCTGCACACTTAAACAATTTAACATCTCTGTAATCTTTATAGTCAGGCTCTAGGCTAGATCTTCAGATTTGTCTGCTCTGCCCCTTCAGGGTATTTCCTTAAGGTTACCAAAATCTTTCTGATGCTTGGCTTGTGCTTTGAGTTGGGAATTCAAGGTTTGACATTCAGTTTTTTCTTTAGGTATACTCTTAAGGACAGACAGCAAGTTCATCTCAAAAGTCTTTGTAATCATCTGTTGTCATCATTCATTTGTCACTACAGGGACTACATGCTATAGTCACTTAAAGTCTCAAAGCTTTGTTTTCTGTCTGCAAACCATCCCATGATAATTCATCATCATTTCAGTGATTTGATTCTACTTAATACTACAGCTAACTTGCATTACATTTCCTACCAAAAATGTAGTTAACCAAGAGCTTATCAAATATTTGAAAAACAAAAGCTCAGAATCTCATATTATACCTGGGGCAATTTTCCCATCAGCATTATACTTCTAGGCTCCCTCAAAGTTGACCTGTAGTGTGATCCCAGTTCATATTCTGCTAGCACTAATGGATTGAACCAAAAAATCCAATTCCAATATTAATTTAAGCACTGTATAATTAACCACACCATTATACTAGCTATCCATTGTTTCTTGATAATCTAAGTAATTTATATGCTATAATAATTATTCTAATTTTGGTAATCTGTCATAAATACAGAGATCATCCAAAATAATAATAATAAAAAAACACTTTTGGAAGAAAAGTGTTAAATTAAGAATGATTTATTACAACATAAAATAGACAGTAAAAATGTTTAAAAGCTATATAATATATTATAAAATTTTAATACTTTTGGGCTTGCCTTAAAAAAGATGGATAATAATTTAAACAGGTTACATATGAACTACAAGAATGAAAAATAATTTAAATAAAATAATATGCAAATAATATATGCAAATTTGACTTTAGATTGTGGAAATATGCATATTGTTTTATTTTCATTTCTATTGTTCGTTATTAGTCTGAAGAGAGAATAACTTAGAAGTAGCTTTGAGAACTCTATCTATATTTAATTGCTGCTCCTTTAATTAACCTTGCTCTGCAAATTTTCCTTTCTCAGAGTTTCTAGGGCTATGGAAATGTCACTGACTTTTTTCTAAATCTTACAAAAGTGTTAAATCATGAAGTACTGTTTCCTAAGTCCACTCAAGGTCCAATTCCTTTTAATAATCCATGAAGTTGCAAATGCAGCAGATAATTATGTTTCTCTCAAGATAGCAAAGCCCAAAGATCATTCTCTTTAGGTCATAATTGAAACAACTGTACCAAAATATTGAAAGCTGAAACATTAGTAAAATAATTCTGTCTTATCTGCATTGTTTCTTGCACTCCAACCCATGTTTCCATTGTGTTTGGATAATTAATGTTAAAATAAATACACTTTTAGTGATTTCCTAAATAGTAATGGATTTTTACTGTGATGGAAAGAACACAACATTTAAGAGAAATCAAAGGATTGTAGAACATGCGGTTATTTTCCTTAATGGAATCAAATAGTGCAAAGCTTGGTGAGTGATTAATACAATTATCTTGTAACTAAAGGTGATTCCTCCAAATAACAATAGATAAACTCATCTGAGGTTGGACATATACAACTTCAGGTAGTGACAGCAAAAGGAGCATTTTAATTCCAGCTGGCCAGGTCCTTTGTACCACAGCCCTTGGGAAGATTATTCCCTCATTACTTCTTTCAAGTGAGTACACTCAAATCTATCCAACATTTCCATCATTCCATCATGCTTTTTTTTTGGTTTGCACACAGATAATGACCCAACCCACCACATTTAGATAAGCACCCTTCCCTCAACTCATATTAACAGATATATGGGACATCTCTTGCACTATTTTGAAGCCAGATGTATCATTTCTAATTTAAGTGGATTGATGCTGGACCCAACTGAATTTATGCCTTGTTTAGTACAAAGAAATGCAGTCCTTAATGGGCAATTCCAAAACTTATGGTCACTTGGTTCTTCATGGTCAAATGTTCCATTCTAACAGGGCCCAAAAACACAACAAAAACTTTTTCCAGTGAATGTGTAATTCTCTGTTCAGATAAAGAGGACTTATACCTGAAAGACAGGGATCTATGCTGCGATTCTAGTATTGGGGTTTGCCATGAAAGTCACAGTGCATCAGTTCTCACTATTGACTCCTCTAATACAATATAGTTGATGATTCTGATGGCTCAAGTGGCAAGACTTGGGATACAGATCCTGATCATGAATTCTTTTTTTCTCAAGAACATACTCAAAAAGACAGCCTTTCATGTTACTCATTATATGTGCAAGAGCAGTTATTTTATGAATGTTTTATGTTGCCTCCAAAATCTGAAAATACCCAAAGTCTTTCATACTTCCTTCTTTGAAGAAGCAGCTGAAGATGCAGCAAGTTATCTTTTGCTTTATAGTTGATGTTCTAGGTTCCTTTGTTCACTGGACCATGAAAGCTTTTACTGAAGTGGCTAATCCTTGAATCTTTGTAGCGTTTATTTCCAGCGTGCCAGAGTACCTGTAGTTTAACAAGACTCCCAGCTTATAAGGCATCTGTTGATTATCTTGCTAGATAAGCATGGTGTGATTGATGTAAGCGATCAATGTGACATTCTTTTGGATGTCTAGATAGTATGTATGTCTTTGAACTATATTATGAAAGAGTTGGGTAGAGTTAACAGCTCTGAGACAAAAGTGTTAATGTGTATTTTTGTCTGTTGCATATAAGAATTTTTTCTGGTGTTTTGTTGAGGTAATTTCCTCAGCCTTGTGTTCATCCATTCTTGCTTTTAAAAATTATATTATGTGTGGTGATGAACATCCTTTTTTGCTGCCCATTTATTTTTTCACTGTGGAAACTCTTTATGGGTCAAGTCCCCTTGTCTTCCATTCCAACCTTGCTGGTCATTATGATAATTGTAAATCCCTGTCTTTTGTATATCAAGCATTGCTATCCAATGTCAGTTGGTTCAGGACTTATAATCTCCACTGGTATCAACAAGTGAAATCAGCAACATCTTCTTCCTCTACCAGACTACCGCATATAGCCACTGCTCAATATCTTAGTGATGCTGGTGCCCCTCTCACTAGCACTTTCCTAACAGTTTGGTGACTGGTGAGTCCTCTGGACCATCCTATGAAACAAATCCCCTGGTGGCACATTTGGCTTTATGACAAAAAATCTGCTTCCTAGAATCTTTTGAACCTTATCTGTATCTGACATTTTACGATTGAATAGTATGGGCCATTTCGTTGTCCAGGCTTCTAGAGGCCAACCTGGCTCCAAGTTTTCATCATCCTTTGGATTCCTTCTGAGAATGTTAAATCCTGTATCGTGATAAAATGTCCTTCTTCTGTGTTCAATCTCATGTTCTAGTCCCATGATAAAACACCCTCAAAATCCAGTATCACGAACATTTTCTTGCCTCCTTCTGCCACATGTTGGACGTTTATTACAGTTCCTTTCAGGTATGTTACCTTTCTTCCCTTATAAGGATTAGCACATGCCAGGCTGGGTTTTGCTGTGACAAAACCATAGTTATTGACATGGAGAAGAGATGGCACAGATCCTTTGGCAGACACTTTTTGACTTGTGGGGCAGAAACCTTGACATGGTCTTCCCACGGGGAGAAAGTAGATTCTTTATATAAATAATAAGGCATATGTTTATTTAAATCTTGCATATCTCCCTCTGAAGTAACTTCAGTATAAATAATAACAACTTTCCTACCATATCTGAATTTAAATACTCATACATTACAAACTGCCAATAGTATTTCAATAATTATTCTAATATTAGTTGAAGCCAAATTAATGTATTATACCTCATTGTGTTATTTTTTAAAGATTTATTTATTTATTTATTTCTCGCCTCCCCTTTTCATTGTTTTGCACTAACTCTCTGCTCTGTGTCTGCTTGTCTTCTCTTTAGGGAGCACCTGAAACTGATCCTGGGAACTTCTGGAGTGGAGAGAGGCTACTCAATCTCTTGCACCACCTCAGCTCTCTGATCTGCTGTGTGTCTCATTGTCTCTCTTCTGTGTCTCTTTTGTTGCGTCATCTTGCTGTGCCAGCTCTCCACATGGACCAGCACTCCACATGGGCAGGCAATCCTGCATGTGGCCAGCTCCCCGCATGGGCCAGCTTGCTTCTCCCCAGGAGGCTCCAGGAATCGAACTCTGGATCTCCTGTATGGTAGACAGGAGCCCAATCACTTGAGCCACATCTGCTTCCCTGTGTTGTCTTTTAATATGAAACTAAGCAATGTTTTTGTTTAGCTTGTTCATTTTAATATTTAAACTAATGCCATAAATAGGTACATAACAATCATAAATAAATCCCCAAAAGAGTGAATACAACAATGCTAAAGAGTTCTGTTTAAAAAACCTGATTCAATACTCTTGTGTGTGATCTATAATCTTTTATTGATCTACTTGCAATTAATCATTTGTAGTAAGTAATCCAGTAATACAAATCAGTGAGCTAATACATGTCAAAGTAAGAATTACTGATAAAATATTGAAGTAAAATATTTCTTATTCTACATGTAGAATAAATATCCCATTCAATTCCACTCACTACTTCCTAAAACAAATGTGTAAAGAAATCACTACATAAAAACTTAATATATATGATTACACTCTGAAATGGAATTCAAGTAAGCAACAACATATATCATTGTTAAAAAATTAAAAATGGGTAGAAGGTTAAATAATACAGGAAAATCTCTGTCTTTTATTTTCCCAACATGGCTCAGAATTCTCACACATATTTATTTATTCACTAAAACGAGATTTGGATAGTTGGATGTTGCCTATAGATATTCGGTGTAAAGTTAGAAATCTATATAGAGCCCATTTATGTCCATGTTTTGGATACTGAATTGTAGTCTCCTTGCTGTTCTAGTTGCCTCAGAGAGAGCTAAGTGATTTAGCCCAGTTCAATTTCAACAAGTTGATAACTTTGCCCTTGCACATCAGTTATCTTGAATCACAGTTGACTCTGTTAGGTGCTATGTCGTTCCACATTTCACTTTGTTTGTGCAAAACCCAGATTAGGTTTAATTCTTTCTGACCTTCTGTGCAAGCTGGGTAGTTCATGCAATATTAGAAGAAATTAAGGATCATTTAAGCAGGATTCAGCTCTAATTTATGGTGAAGTATTGGTACATGTGGTCTCTGGCTGCCTGCTGAAGTTAGTTTCTCTGAAATCAAAACCAAACCAAACGTGTAATGTAAGGTAAAGGAGCAACCAGAGAACATTGAAAAGTATCAATCCCATATATTTTATTTTTATATTTTTATAATATAGAATCAAATACCATAAGACTTTTATGATTGATTTGAACATGGAACATTGAAAACTGGCACTTAGATTTTTGTGTTTGCCAAACCTAAATCTGTAAGGAGACAGGATTAGAAGTGAGCAAATAATAATTTAAAATAATAATAATAATAAATTTCGCTCAGCCTACTGTGTATTTAGGTATGTATCCTTGTGAAATTATTTTACACTCCACACAAAACATTCTTGAGCAAATGCAATGAACAGGCTTTGGTTTTGTTCAGGACTGCAACAGTTGTTTTTTTTTTTATTATATTTTTTTTAAAGAAGATTTGAGACAACATAAATGTTACATAAAAATATAGAGGGCTCCCATATCCCCCCCTCCTTCCCCCTCCCACACTTTCCCCCATCAACAACATCCCTCGTTAGTGTGGTACATTTGTTACAATTGATGAACACATATTGAAGCATTGCTACTAACCATGGATTACAGTTTACATTAGGTTTACACTTTGTCCCACACAATTAGGTAAGTTATGACAAAATACACAATGGTTTGTATCCATCACTGCAATGTCATGCAGGACAACTCCAATGTCCTGAAAATGCCCCCATATTACTCCTATTTTTCCCTCTCCCATCCCTCAGAACCTCTGGTGGCTACTGCCTTTATTTTTTATTTTATTTTATCTATTTATTTATTTTGTTTTATAAAAGATACTTAGATTTCATAAATGTTACACAAAAAATATAGGGATTCCCATATGCCCCACTAACTACACCTCCCACACCCTCCCACATAAACAACATCATTCATTAGTGTAGCATATTCATTGCAATTGATAAATGCATCCTGGGGCATTGCCACTGAGCATGGAGCATAGCTCACATTGCAGTCTACACTCTCTCCCACATAGTTTTGCATGTTATGGGACCATATAAAATGGCCTATATCTGTTATCGCAATGTCACTCGGGATGATTCCCAAGTCCCGAAACAGCCCCCTTATTACAACAGTTTTTCCCTCTCCCTGCTCCCAGATACTCCAGTGGCCACTGCCTCCACATGAATGTCATAATTTCTTCCATTGCTAGAATCGCAATATGTCTATAGTAGAATCCCAGTAAGTCCACACTAGTCCATAGTTCATTCCCCAGTCCTGAGGATTCTGGTATGGTGATGCCCACTCCACCTCTAAGTGAGAGGTGGCTTTGATCCCATACAGCTGATAGATGGGACTCTCTTGCTTGCAGTTGTAGGCTATCTCCTTTCCTTGGTATGGTGGTTGTAAATCCTCACGTCCTTGTTAATTGTCCTGGGTGAGTCCAATGAACTGGAGAGTAGGTGTTGCCACTCTGCTGAGGGGCCAGACCCAGCTGGCACAGGAACAGCTCAAATATTCCAGTCTCTTGGATGTACACCTACAAGCTCCAGCACCAAGTTTAGGTTTAAATAGAAAGGAAAAATGAGTCATGTGTAGGGAAGCCATAATTGAGTCCAACTCTGTCACTCTCAGGAAGACAAACACCAAAGGAGGGCCCAATGGCAAGGCACCAAACTCCAGAGCTATCTGACCTGACCATAGGACTTGGGTGTCTCCAGAACCCTCAGGAGTCCCACTACTTGGGGTAGTATACACTTTGGCAGTCTATGAGATCCTGCTGAGATGTGCATAAGTGTTATCTCTAGGATGACCTCCTGACTCACTTTGAAGTCTCTTAGCCATATAAATTCATTTGTCTTTACCTTTTCCACCTTTTATTCAAGGTCTATTTCCAGTTGCTTTGCTAGTTGGTGCTTGGTAACAATACCACAGGGCCAAGGAGGCTCATCCCTGTGAGTCATGTCCCATGCTGGGGGGAAGGAAATTCATTTATATGCTGAGCTTGTCTTAGACAGAGGCCACATTTGAGCAACAATGAGGCTCTCAGGAGGCAACTTTTGGGCACCTCACAACACTAGGCTAAGTTTTAATTACAAGATCAAAGGCTTGGGGAATTCTGGGAACATGGCCATTGGGGTTAGACATATAAATCTTAGCTCTCACTAAAACAACAAAGAAAAAGTCAGAGGCTGCCGTGGGAATGTGTTTTGGGGCACAGCAAACCAGGACACTGCTTACCAACTTCCAGAAGAGTGAAGGTCAGAGACACAAAGAAGCCAAAACTAGTAATCGTAAGTTTACTCCCAGCTGCCGGGAAGGGCTCTCTTCCCCCACTCCAGGATTTAAGGGAGGGTAAAACTCCTGGCAAATTGTATCTAGCTGAGAGTAGAGCAGACATCTACATCCACGGGAAGTGCTCTGAGTCATCTAGGAGGGTACTGGACAGATAAGGATACCAGGAGTAATTGGGGGATGCTTACCTTGGTGACTTGAAGGGGCACACATACCCTGCCCTCAGGGAGGACAGACTAGGTGGAGACTCTGGCCCCCTGATCCAAAGGGGTGTGTGACAGCAGATTCCCTGTGAGGAAGAAGGGCCTAGGAGAGTGGAGAGTGATTTTTTTTGCAGCGAGTTTAGCCAGCTGGACCCCCCTTGAATATCGGAAGGGACCCCGACTCGGCAGGGAGAGGGGAGGGGGATCACCCCTGGCTGGCGGTCATGCCCAGCCACCTAGGTAGAGGGAGGAATTATATCAGAGAGGAGGCAGAGACAGGCAGGGATCAGCACCACTCCAGCTGACTGCAGGGGATCTCACCTGCCCTAGGGAAAAGGGGTGGATAGACTTCTGAAAGGTAAATCAACCTGAGAACTGAAAATAGCTCAGTGGGAGAATTCTTGCCTGTCACATATGAGGTCACTCAATCGATTCCTGGCTATTTCTTATCCACCAGATTATCAGGCATCGCGTTGAAACTTTATGACAGGGAACATATAGACATTTTCTTTGTATTAGCTTTAATTGGATCTCTTATTTATAGAAAAAAAGTTCATTTTCTTTTATTTCCCTTACTTCACTCACTAAAACCCAGTTCAAAACCTGCAAAGGGCAGGCTGCAGGGTGAGTGATTGAGGAACACAAGCAGCCTGAGAAGATTTTTCCATGTTTATTATTACTTTTTTCTTCTGTCTTTTTTTCTTAAAAAGCGAGTTGCTGCTGTCTTGTTTCTTGCTTGTTTTGTATCCTCTCCCTTTCTTTTTCTGCTTGCTTATTTTTGCCTTTTCTCTCTTTTTCTCTTCTGGTTACTGATCTATTCTACCCATGCTATTTCTTTTCACTCTTTCATCTTTATACCTTTTGTTTTCCATTGTTGTTCTTTCATTTCACCTCTTTTATTTGATCTCCAATTTTTCTTGTTTATATTTCTCCCTCTCTCCCTTTTTCTCTGTATACTTTCTCTTTTTTACTTTTTCTTTCTCTCTTCTCTGTTTTCTTTCCCCCTCTTCTCACCATTCCAGCATTTTAATTCATTCTATATATTTGTTTATCAATTCTGTTTCTTGTTTCATTGTTTCAAGTCCACTTTCCTAATCTTTCCTAATCTTATTCCTCTGTGCTTCTTACTCATGTTAATTTTTCAATTTCCTAGGTCTTGTATGTTTGCCTTCCTGCCTTTTTCTAATACCATTACTATTTTTTTTTTATCTTCCTATCTCTTTCCTTTTATCTGGTCCTATTTTTTTTTTTTTCTTTCAAAAGAATATAGGCAGATCTCTCACACAAAAAATGGCTGGGTGGGGTCAAGATCCTGCCCAAGTGAGCTGTTTTGGGAAACCACAGAGCAGGAGGCTTCAGGGCATCAGTCTTGAGGGAGCTGGATGAAGAGATAAATTCTTCAAGGTGCTGCTGGCTTCTTTCTTGGTTACTGTGTTTCCTCTTCCTTGATTTCCCCTTTTCTGTGTATACCGATTTTGCATATCAAGGCTATCTCTTTTCCTTCCCTCATCATTCTATCTTCTGCTCTCTGTTGTTGTTTTTACATTCCACCTTCTTTGTTTAGTCTCTAATTTTTCTGGTTTTTATTTCTACCTCATCTATTCTGTTTTCTTTCTTTTATTAACTTTTTTTCTTTTTGTCTTCTCTCTTTCCCTCTCTTCTCATCATACTGGCCTTTTAATTCAGTCTATATATTTTTCTCTATTTGGTTGCCCATTTCATTGTTGGTACCCCACTTTTCTATTCCTATTACTCTACACTGCTTCCATGAGTTAAATATTCATTTTCCAAGGTCTTAAATGGTTCCTTTTCAAATAGTTACTATTATTATTACTATTACCCTTTTACTTTTCTTACCTCTTTCACTTTCTCTGGCCCTAATTTTTTTCCTCCAAGGGAACATAGCCAACAGCAATGAAATAGAATAAGAAGAACAAAGTGTCAAAGAGAAAACTTAACACACACACCAAAACAGCAATTAAATAAAACCCTAGAATAAAGAGAGAAGCTAATCAACTGAATAAACCCATCAAGATGACCAGAGGACAACAAAAAATTACAAACCACACTAAGAAACAGGAATACATGGCCCAGTCAAATAAACAAACTAAAAACCAGGAAGAGCTGCAGACCATTGAACAACTAATCAAAGCTATCCAAACAAATATCATGGACCAACTTAATGAAGTGAAGGAAGAGATAAAGGATATTAAGAAGACACTAGGAAAACACTGAAGAAATTGTAAAAATACATAAAAAGAAAACAGATATGATGGTGATGAATGGCACAATCCAAGAAATCAAACAGATACTGGAAGCACATAACAGTAGTTTTGAACAGGCAGAGGAAAGATTTAGTGATGTGGAAGACAGTTTATCTGAAATCAAACAGATAGTAGAACAGATAGATTAAAAGAGAAAAAATCCAGCAGGGACTTAGGGATTTGAATGACAACAAAAAATGCACAAACATATGCATTATAGGCATCCCAGAGGGAGAAGAGAAAGGAAAGGGGAGAAAAAGAGTGTTGTTAATTGTCTTGGGTAAGTCCGATGCAGTGGATAGTGGATGTTAGCCACAACTCTGTTGAGATTCAGTCCTCAAATGGCATATGAACAACTGGAAGATGTAAGTCTCTGGGTGTGATGGTTAGGCTAATGTGTCAACTTGGCCAGGTACTTGTGCTCAGTTGTTTGGTCAAGCAAGCACTGGGCTATTTGCAATACAAAGACTTTTATGGTCTTTAGTCATTGGCGAGTTTACTGCATACATGGCTGACTATATTGGCATCAACCAAGGAGATTGTCGTCAGCAATGAGTGGTGCTTTATCCAATCAGTTGAATGCCTTAAAGGAGGAAGTGATTTCAGCATTCAGAGAGAATTTTGCAGCTTGTTTTTGGACAGCCAATGTCTCCCGGAAACTCATTCAGGACCTTCACTGGATTTTCAGCGGAACCCCTGGTTTGCAGCCTGCCTGCCTACCTGGACATGTGCATCCCCACAGTCACATGAGAGACACTTATAAAATCTCATACTATTTACAGATATCTCCTGTTGATTCTGTTTCCTTAGAGAACCCTGACTAATATACTTGGACACATATTTAATGTTTATTGTACTAATTATAGGTTCAAATAAAAGAAGCATAAGAGCCTTGTGTAGGAAAATTACAAATTTGTCTAACTCAAATATGTTGGGGAGTATATTAGTCAGCCCAAAGGGGTGCTAATGTGAAATACCAAAAATGGGTTGGTCTTTATAAAGGGTATTTATTTGAGGTAGAAGTGCACAGTTACCAGGCCATAAAGCATAAGTTTCTTCTCTCACTAAAGTCCATTGCCACGTGTTGGAGCAAGACAGCTGCTGACGTTTGCCAGGATTCAGACTTCTTGGGTTCCTCTCTTCCCGGGGCTGCATTTCTCTCTGGGCTCAGTGCCTCTGTTTCCTCCACAAGGTCAACTGTAGACTATGAGGCTCTCTAGGCTTTGCTTCTCTCCACAAGACCAGCTGTAAACTCTCAGTGAACGGCTTGTCTTTATACCGGAGCCTTCTCTCCAACATCAAAACTCCAACATCAAAACTGCTACTCAAAACCTGCTGCAACTCTGTTCTTTGCGATGTCTTTTATATTTTCTTCCCCCACTCACCAAGGGGTGGGGCTCAATGCCCTACTGACGTGGCCCAGTCAACACACTAATCATAACTTAATCATGCCCGGATTAACAGATCAGTTTACAAACATGATCCAATTATATTTTTGTAATTTATAATTACATCAAATTGCCCAATGGCTACAGGGGGATAGTTTATCATATTTTCTAAGGTAAGGCCCACTAACAGGGTGCCAAATTCCTGGGGTTGTCTGCCTTACCTATAGTGTCCAGATGTCTCTAGAGCCCTCAGGACACCCCTGTTTGAGGCACTGCTTACTGTGGCACTAAGTGAGATCCTCCTAAGATGAGCATAAGCATGACCTCTGGAATGACCTCCCAACTCACTTTGAAATCTCTTAGCCATAAAAACTCATTTGTATTTAATATTTACCCCTTTTGATCAAGGTCTTTTCTGGAAAGCATCATTAGTTGGTGCTTGGTAATAATTCCTTGATGCCAGGGATGCTCATCCCTGGGAGTCATGTCTTACACTGGGGGGAAGGTAGTGAGTTTATGTGCTGAGTTTGGCTTAGAGAGAGACCACATTTTAGAAACAAGGAGGCTTTCTTGTTTAAGGAAGTAACTCTTAGCCAATATATATTTCTAGGCTGTTTCAATTTCATAAGAATGAGGTTTCTAAGCACAAGCATCAATATCAAATGCCTGGCATTTTGCTCTGTTCTTCGCTAGCCACTGTCCATATACTTTATGTGGCAGGACTCCCCAGGGTGGGAATCCAATAATCAATAATTATTCAATATTCAATAATTCAAAAATCTGTCGGTTATTCTGTGGGTCTCTACCCACTGAGACAACACACCATGACATCTTAAACACATTCATATTCCATAGAGGTTTGCCCCGGTGCAACTCTCCCAATACATCCTCCCACCACAGATACACTGCATCAGTGATCCTTCCCTGCCACAGTTGCAACTCTTCTGCAATCCAAATCTCCCCCAAAACAAAGTCAAATAAATAAAATTAATAAAAAATAAAAATAAACAGAAAATAAAGTAAAAATTTTGCATTGTTTTTCATCTCTGTAAGATTTGTTATCCTTTATGTACTATGACAATTTCTTCTGTATGTTCCCCCAATATCTTATATTTTTTCACTTTATTTTCAAAGAATCTTTAGATTACAGAAAAGGCACATAGAAAATATAGGGGATTCCCATATACCCCAATCCCACCCCCTCTCACACTTTCTCCTATTAATAACATCTTACATTAGTATGGTACATTTGTGACAATTGGTGAACAAATATTGAAGCATTGCCACTAACTATGGTTAAGGTTTACATTATGGTTCACATTCTGGACTGTACATTTTTATTGGTTCTAACTAAATCAATAATGGCCTGTATACATCATTGCAAGATAATGCAGAACAATTCCAATGCCCTAAAATGCCCCATGTTCTACTCATTCTCTCCCTCTCCCCTCGGATCTCATGGTAGCTGCTAATATGCAATTGTTGAAGAATAAGGGTCATAGTTACGTGCGTTAATATTGAGAATTTGACATATTGGTCCATCTTCTTTTATTAGGGACTGCCCATGTTCTTGCCCCTCTATTGAGAACATTGCAGGACACTTTAGGATGGGAGTTTAATATTTTCTTGTTTATTGTATACATCTCCAACCACTGTGTTAACATCCTATGACAAGATGAACACTTTCATATTCCATAGAAGCATGTCCCAGGTACACCCTTTCCCACATAACCCCACACCCATGATGCCTTGCACCATTAACACTCCCCTGCTGTATTTGCTAAAAGAACATTCCCAATATTGTGGTTTTAAATACATACTTAAAATTCCTCTGAGTTCACCTGTCCCTCCAGCCCTCCCCCCAGTTCCACGGACAACCTACCCAAACCCCTCAACCCAGCACCAATGCCATTGACATCACTCCCTGCACCACTATCAGCCCCATCCACTGCCAAAACCATCCCCTCCTCTACCTTATCATAGATTTTGTCCATATTAAACATTGGCTTAGCACACTCTACTCCCTTTCTGTCTTCTGATAACCATTTCCAGATTCTAGCTATGTGAGTCTGCTCAATTTGCTTAAGTTATATCAGTAAGATCATGTAATAGTTGTCCTTTAGTGACTGGCTTGTTTCACTCAACATAAGGTCTTCAAGATTCATCCATATTTTCCCATGTGTCAATACTTCATTCCTTTTTACATCTTAGTAATATTCCATTATATGTAAATCTAGCAATTTGTTTATGCACTCATGTGTTGATGGACACTTGGGTTGCTTCCAACTTTTGGCAATAGTGAATAATGCTTCCGTGAACATTGGTGTGCACATATATGTTTGTGTCCCTGTTTTCAATTCTGGTTCTATGCTCAGCAGCAGGATTGCTGGATTACATGGCAGCTCTATAGTTAGTTCCCTGAGGGACCACCAAACCATCCTTCACAATGGCTGCACCATTCTACATTTCCACTAGCAGTGGAAGAGGGTTCCCTTTCCTCTACATCCTCTCCAACACTTGTAGTTCTCTGTTTTTTTGATAACCACCAGTCCAATAAGCATAAACTGATATGTCATTGTAGTTTTGATTTGTATTTCCCTAATAGCTAGTGATGTTGAGTATCTTTTTATATGCTTTTTAGCCATTTGTATTTCCTCTTTGGAAAAGTGTCTATTCAAATTTCTGGCCCATTTTTAAATGGGTTGTTTGTCTTATTATTTTCAAGATGTAGAATTTCTTTATATATGCTAGATATTAGGTCCTTATCATATAAATGGTTACAAAGTATTTTCTTACGTTGAGTAGAATGCCTTTTCACTTTCTTCATAAACTCCTTTGAAGCACAAAACTTTAATTTTGAGGAGATCTTACTTATCTATTTTTTCTTTCATTATTTTTCTTTGGGTGAAAGTTCATGAAATCATTTCCTATTACAAGATCTTGTAGCTGCTTCCCTACATTATCTTCTAGGAGCTTTATGGTCTTGGCTCTTATATTTAGATCTTTGACACATCTTGAGTTAATTTGTACAGGGCATGAGGTGGTGATCTTCTCTCATTCTTTTGGATATGGATATTTAGTCTCCCATTTGTTGAAGAAGCCATTCTGTCCCAGCTGAAAAATTAGCTTGGTGGCCTTATCGAATATCAGTTGACCATATATATGAGGATCTATATCAGAACTCTCAGTTTGGTTCCATTGGTCAGTATGTCTATCCTTGTGCCAATACCGTGCAGTTTTGACCACTGTAACTTGGTAGTATGTTTCAAAGTCAGGTAGCATGATTCCTCCAATTTTTTTTTTCTTTTTCAGTATGTTTTTGGCTATTTGGGGCCCCTTGCCCTTCCAATTAAATTTCATGATTAGCTTTTCTAATTAGGTAAAAATGCTGTTGCAATTTTAATTGTGATTGCTTAAATCTGTAAATCAATTTCAGTAGGACAGATATCTTTATGGTGTTTAGTGTTCTAATCCATGTACATGGAATATTCTTCCTTTATTTAAGTCTTCTTTGATTTCCTTTAATATTGAATAGTTTTCTGTGTAAAAGTCCTTTATAGTTTTAGTTAAATTTAATCCTATATATTTAATTCTTTTTGTTGCTATTGTAAATGGAATTTTTTTCTTGATTTCCTCCTCAGAATGCTCATTATTGGTGTACAGAAATGCTACTGATTTTTGCATGTTGATCTTATATCCTGTCACTTTATGAACTCTTTTACCAGCTCTATAAGCTTTGTTGTATTTTTTCAAGGCTTTCTATGTATAGGATTGTGTCATCTGCAAATAGTGAAATTTTTACTTCTTCTTTTCCAGTTTAGATGTCTTTTATTTCTCTTTCTTGCCAAAGTGCTTGAGCAAGTACTTCTAATACAATGTTAAATAAGAGTGGTGACAGTGGTCATCCTTGTCTTGTTCCAGATATTGGAGGGAAAGCCTTTAGCATTTCACCATTGAATATGATGTTAGCTGTTGTTTTTCCATATATACCCTTTATTGTGTTTAGGAAGTCTCCTTCTATTCCTATCTTCTGAAGTCTCCTTCTATTCCTATTTTGTTAAATGCTTTTTCTGCTTCAATAGAGATGATGATGTGATTAGTTTTCCCTTTCAGTCTATTAATGCTGTGTATTATGTTGATTGATTTTCTTATGTTGAACCATCCTTGCATACCAGGGATGAAACTCACTTGATCATAGTGTATATTTTACTTGATGTGTTGTTGAATGATTAGCAAGTGTTTTGTTGAGGATTTTAGCATCTGGTTTCAATAAAGAGATTGGTCTGTAGTTTTCTTTTCTTGTGGTGTCATTATGTGGCTATGGTATTAAGGTGATGTTGGTATCATGGAAGGGGTTAGGCAATGTTCCCTCCACTTTTATTTTTTGGAAGAATTAAAGCAGGATTGGTTTGAGCTCTTTCTGGAATGATTGGTAGTGTAAATCTGTGAAGCCATATGGATAACTTAGATGAAATGGACAAATTTCTAGAAACAGACAAGCACCCAATACATTATTGAAAGAAGAAATTGATGATCTTAACAGACTAATCACAAGTAAAAAGATTGAATTAGTCATCAAAAACCTCCCAACTAAGAAATGTCCTGCCATTTTTAAAGCTTTGTCTTCCTAATTCAACACTCACCCAGTTACTGTAACCCTTTATCTGTGTTCTCAAGATCTGAGTTAGCTGAATCTCCCAATTTTTGCTCGTTGCTCAAAGATTTTGTAGGACAACCACATCCTGGAGCACCTTTCACTGCCATCTTTGACTGTAGTTTTTATTTAAATATTTTGAATTTCATAATTTTCCTATTTGCTCTCTCAGTATTTTTTGCATCAGAGCTATTATTTTGTATCTGCAAAATAATATGAGTCAAGGTTATATATAATGCTTAGGCATTTAGCTAAGCAGTTCCATTGTTCTTTTATGGATCCTAATTGTACCAATACATTGTGGCACTATGGTTATGAAGTCCTGTCTTAGATCTCTCCCTCTGTACAAATAACTTGTCATTTGAAAAATACTGACTATTAACTGTGACTTTGCAAAAACAACCGAAGTGCCTACTGTAGAGATAGCTCTATAATTCTTATTTCCTAAACAAAAGGGTCAAGGTTTACCTGCCAAATAGGGATGAGTCATGTCAGCAAATCACCTGCTGAGAGAGAGAGGGAAAGAGAGAGAGAGAGAATGAGAGAGATAGACTACTACACACACAGTGACGAATACACAGAGAAGAAAACCTAAAGACAGACATAGATATTGAAATAACTTTTTAAAAAAAAAGAAAAGAGGAAGAGGGTCAAATGTCATGCATTTTTATTAAAATCAAATATTACAGTAGAATATAGTTATATATGATTCTCAAAAACAGTAAACCTGAACATGGGAATACTCTGAAAATGGTTCTGCTCATCTGGCTATCTGTCCTTTGCAAATAAGTATCAACTCTACTCTCTCAGTGTTAATTTGTCTTCTTGTAACAATAATTAAAAGTTTTATTTAACATATAAGTAGAAAATATAAACTGAATTGTTGAAACAATTGCATAGACACTTAAAATATTTTGTTTAGGTATTTAAAGACTACATGTATAATTTTCAAAAATTTTCCACCATGAACTGGGGAAACCTCTAGTGACAAATGAGACTGGCATTGTATGAATTTCTATTTCCTCATTTTCTACATGTGACTGGCCCTTTCATATGGATTCATGCTACTTTTGTTCCATGCTTGTCAGATAGTTTGAAAATACCAATTTTACTTAGTCCAATTGATAAGTCACAGTCAAACTTGTGCTTGCAAAAATCAAAGTTCAAAATTATAATATAAAATTGAAGTCAAGGAGTGCTGAGCACAGACTTCAAGCATTTAGTGCACTTTCTCTCTACTCACCACCCTTCCCAACCTCAAACGTACACACGCACATAGATGTATTTACTGTTACACCATGAAAGATTAAATATTCTTCTTAATATAAATAAGTAGAAACATGGACAAATTATATACAATATATTTTCAGACATTGATTAACAAGTAGTGTGGGGATGTCATCTCTGAAAGAATGGAAACAATGCAGAGTTTGGGTAGGTTAAATTTTGCTAAGTAAGGTACAGAGAGGAGAAGCTACAGAGATAGAGCTCCAGAACTCTAAGTCTTTGGTGGAGTATGGATCTGCTCATGTCTGAAAGGAAACTGCTCTGAACAAGGATAAGACATATGGAAAATTGTAGACCAGACAATTCCCAGAGTTCACACAAGTTAGAAAAGATTTGTTTTCTCACCAGCCAGAGTGAAGAGGCTAAGAATAAATGAGGTATGAATACAGTCCTCAGACATATCATGCCTTAGTGCTGGGGCTAAATTAGTCCCAGACTATAGTCCACTTTGTTCCCACTTCAAAAACATTTTAAAATGTAAGCCTCAAAATGATCAAACTGTTCAACTATTGCCTCACTCATTACCAGAAAACAAATCCAACACTCTAAACAAATATAACAAATTCCAACTCAAAAAAATGTAAAATCATAACATATTACAACTAATAAAAAACCAGTAGCCATGCAAAGAAATAGGAAAATCCCAAATCAGGAAAAATATAAAACTTTAGAAAATAAAACAGAAATAACAAAGATGACATAATTAGCAATCAAGAACTTTTAACCAGTTATTTCAAATCTTATAAATAATATTTATAAATACATTTATTTAAAATTAGTTTATAAATAAACAAATCTTATAAATATGACTTATAAATTAACATAACGAGAAAAGAAATGGAAGATAAGAAAAAAGTTCCAAATGTACTTCAGGAGATGAAAGTATATAATATCTGAAATAAAAAAATACACTTGATGTGATTAAGATCAGGCACAATAATGAAGAAGGCATGGTCAATAAATTTGAAGAAATAACAATAGAAACAATGCAAAATAAAAGAAAATGAGAAAAAAGAAGACTGAAAGAGAATAAAGAAAAATTCCCCTCAATAACCTGTTGGAAAAGGTTAAGTAGTCTATCATAACTGGAGTCCCAGCAGAATTGGAGGGGGAAGAGAAAAAAATATCACTTGAAGAAATAATATCAGGCAATTTTCTAAATTTGATGAAAGCAGATCCAAGAACCCCAAAGAATCCTAAGCAGAACAATCGAAAAGCAAATCATTCTAGGACATACTGTAATCAAATTGCTGAAAATCACTTGTAAAGGGAAAAGATTTTAAGCAGCTATAGTAAATAAGACCCTGGCCATACAGGATTAAAGGTAAGAAAAACAAACTTTTTGTCAGAAGCCATATAGGCCAGGAGACATTAAAAATAATTTTAAGTGTTAAAGGACAAAAAAAATGAACCTATAATTCCATATTTTGTGAAAATATCTTTCCAAAGTAAAATGAAAATATTTTAAGAGATTTTAAAAGTTGAGATAATTAATTGCCAGCCAAATTGCCTTAAATTTTTTTAAAGAATTTTTTTCAGGCAAAAGGAAAATGATAGCAGATGGGAAATTGTATCATCTATACAATTCTTCTGAGGACCAATATCTATCTGATTTATACATATTCTCAGCCTTATTTTCCACTAGCAGATCCTGACTAAATATCAGTGGACATTTTCATTGGGGTCTTTAAAAGTTCTGCCCGTATTTTCCACCTTTCACCAGCCTTTTTTGCAAGGGCAGACATTCCTATAGGTAGAACAGCCATTTCTCTGGGTTTCTGTCTTTCCCTAGATCATGGTCCAGTAATTTTTCACTATTGTATTAGCTCTCTGATGTCTTCAACCTGATTTTTTTTTAAATATTATTTTTTAGATTTTTAGTTGTAATCAGTTTAAAAGAGTGATTCAAATTACCTAATTTGTCATCATTTGAAATTATTTTTCAAATATTTTTATTAATCAGTAGTGCTCTAATAAAACTATAAAATTTACAATTAAGAGAAACAAAACAGCATTCAGCTTCTCACTTCTCATCTTTGTCTTGATCTCAAGAGAAAGTTTCTTTCAAATACTTGAATGGTTTTTACTGACATATTTGTAAATTGCAGGCTTTCATTTGATTTGGGTGTATTCATTTTAGACATTTTCTATTGGCATCACATTACAACCTCTGCTACTACCTTTCCAATTTCTTACTTTCCAATGTACAATTGCAGCAATTTCATAATGATGGTTATGACAATATTATTTAATGTGGAGTCAAGCATTATATTTCCTTTCATTTATTACTTATTGTTGTTTTCTAGTTAATAAAGGTTTTATCACCTGTAATCCTATACTCCCCAATGTGGCATTGAGAACTTTCTCCTAATATACTTTGTCTTCAAATTCCGTTATGGTCTGGTTTCTTTTCAGATTCACTACAGGCTTGTCTTCTTGGAAATTCTTTTCATCCCTACTCATTAGATTCTCTTTATCTTAGATCTATTGGCTTGTTCTTTCTTGATTTTATCCCTTATTTTAAGCAAAACAAACTCTCTGGTATGTTAAAAGAAAACCTGTATATGAAGTAAAGTGTTTGAGACACAGCAAATTTGAAAAAATGCCTTAAAAGGAAAAATAAAAATAAATGAACAAACAAAAATCTTATATCTATTGAGATGTTGACTTGGAAAGATTTGACTTGATGTTCCTTCAGATTTTTAAGGTAACAAACATCATCTACCTCTGCTGCTAAGAAACTATTTCAGTTTCTATGTACTGCTATCTCTTATTCTCTCTTTCTGAAAATTTCCCTGTTGCTGTGAAATTTCATGATAATGTAACTTGAAGTAAATTAAAAAGAAAAATATTTTCATTGGTAAGATACTCAATGGTCTATTTCAACATGGTTTTTTATGTTCATAATTCTGGAAAATTGTCTTGTATTATTTATTTGATTTACTCCCAAGTTTTCTAGTCTCAGGTTTTGGAATTCTTATTGAGTATGGGAAACTCTATTTTTTAATTGTTCATCCCTTCATTTTTTAAATTCCATATTCTATGAATCTCCTAGAATTTCAGTGATGGTTGGTGATTATGGCTGTCCAGACATATTCAAAACTGAAACTTTAAGTGATTGGAAGTTGTGTGGATTTGTGTTTTGGCAGCAGGGGGAGAGGATGTTGGTCAGAATGAGGGTGGAATGAGACTTTGAGGAAGAATCTTACCCGCCTCCTCCAGTAATCTTGGAGATACGCTGCAGAAGGAGGCTGGCAGGTTACCATTCACTTAGTAAACTGGATTTTAGTCTCCCTGTGTTCACTCAAGCTCATTTTCCTGTCCCTTTTTGTGCATGATTTCCCTGAATCTGAAAATTTGCAGTAAAGTAAATTCTTTGTCTCTTTTCAGAAAGGGGGAGAGAGAGTTGTATCACTCCATGAAATGTGGGAGAGGATTTGGGGTCTCTTAGCTCTTAGACCTTCCTACAATATCTCAGGATTCCCCCATCCATCTCAATGACACTTGGTGCCCATAATTTCTGATCCTTATTAGTTGTGTTGCCCATTTCATGTACTTGCTTTTGCATTTTGTACAAACTTGATATTAAACTTTCTTAAATCTGGTTATTTCTCTACATGCTTTCAACCGTCTAAAAACTCTGTTGATAGCTGTGACAGTTATTTCTCACTTCTTGTACTTATAAATAAATTTTTATTATTATTTATTATTTATTTATTTATTTCATTAGTTGAATTTATTGGATTTAAAAGCATATTTCAAATTCTTTACATTTTACCAGAAGTCATATAAAATTCTATTTATATTTATCCAAGCTCAAATCATTAAGAAATTTTTCTTCCTTTGCTGCTTCTCCATTGAGCATAACTTACTATTCTGCTGTGCATTTGAATGCTAATTATTTATAAATACATTTCAAAACACTTTTTCAGTAATGAGACTTTAGCTGGTATCCCATTCTTAATAAGAGCATTACATTTCGAGAAATTTATTAACAGAACAATTTAGTGTGGTGGAGCAAAACTAATTCACCTATTGGAGAGACTAATTAAAATGTTTAATGAATTATACTCAATCCATGCTTAAGAAGTAAGTTCAGTGTGATTATATAAGTATAAATATTAAAAGGGAAGAAACTTGTTTTTATAATGACATAAATTGTTTAAATACAAATTATGGAAATAGATTATAAGAAAAGAACATAATATAGAAGAAAATAACTCCCTATCAGTATCATCTATCAGATCTGAAAATAGGTTTTTCCTGGAAATAATAATATCCTGGTAATCCCATGTCCTTCATTACAGAGAAGTCATGAGTAGGGCCAAATACATTCTAAATTTATAGCATTATATACTTTAGAATTTTGTTAAAACTTTAAGTTATGCTTAAACTTTTGTATTATTTAGGGGAAAATGGTTTGATTTGGTAAAACTATGTGTTTATAAAATTTGTAATGTGATGGATAATGTCTTTTTTCTCAACCAGAAACTAGAGTTCTCTTCATAATTAAACTTATATTGAGCAAAAATTCAATTTCAATAATTTCAATATGCCACTCTTCCTAAAGCAAACTTCATTTATTATATGTCAAAACCACTATAAATGTGTGATATTAAGAGTGCAACACCTTCATGAATGATTCACTGTTTGGTATATTAACTTGTGAAAGGAAAATTAAAGCCATAATTCTTCTATATCTAACTTGAAACTTATTCTTGTATAAGGAAAAGATAAATGACTCTTTTTATATGTCATATATATTAAATAAAAGAATGCTTAACAGTCAAATAAAATAAACTTAAAATGGTTAAAAAAAGTAATTTCTAGTATTTCCTTTGCCCTAAAACATGTTTTTAAAAATTCTATTTCATATCAAAGGAATATTCTGTATTCTTATATATTAACAGAAATTTTATATAACTATTGACATATAAATTAAAATTTTGAATGATATAAATTTAAGTTAGTCCAGCTTAGGAGTCCTTGCATTAGGAAAGTTAAAGCTACACTGATAAACATTTATTAAAATCTACTATTTGATTTTATATAAGTAGTTTAAAAATGATAGAAAATATGTAATTATGGGGTGTAATGTGCTTTTCTTTCATCAGTCTTCTTCTCATACTAGATCTAGTCAGTTACCCAATTCTGCTGATTCTTTCTCAAAAGAGACCAGACTATTTCTTTTTTTCATTCTTTTACGTTTCAAATGATTTCTTCCAGGCTAAATGTTCTGAAGTATCTCTCCATTATCCAAAGACAGAGTCCAAAATCTTTGAAATCATTTTTAAAATCGTCTACAGTAAAGTCCTTAGCTAATTCTCCAAATTCACATCCAACAAATTCATCACAGGTTTCTTCAATCAAGTTTAAGGACATCACTTCTTATCTGAACAAAACATATTTCTCAATTCTGAATATCAGCACACTGCACAAATTATGAACCCATTAAATATCTGATGAATAAAAGAAAAAAATGAATGAAATTTGGCTCCACTATCTCCTGTCTTGTAAAATGTTTCTTGTTCCAATTATTCACTCACTTACCTACCTTTCCTGTGTTCCAGTAACATTTTGCAATATAACAATATGGTACTTATAACCTTGTTACAACTAACTGTGTAAGGATTTATCACTAGCCCCCACTAGACTGTAAACTTCTTATAATTAGTTGTTTATTATTTGTCTTTTAATTGCTTGCCTTCTGGGTCCTGTTGGTCTCAATTATTTATTGTTCCATAACAAACCACTCCAAAATTAGTGGCTTATAAACGCCATTTTATTGTTCAATATACTGTGGATGAGGAATTCAAGTAGAGCTTCATGAGGATGGCTATTCTCTGCTCCTGTGGTGTTGGCTGGGGCAACTGGCTAAAGCAGGAGGATACCTGAGTCTTCATAAGTCTGGGACTGTAGCCAGGATGGCTGCAATGCTGAAAGACCTTTCTTTCCTCAGAGTTGATTATCCTTCAGGGCTTCTTTCTCCTATGGTCTTGCATTGTTTTATTCTTCAGGGCCATTATTGCCACAACTCCATCCCCAACAGAACAGTCTGGACTGCTTTACATGGTGGCTGAGGCTTCCTAAAGAGCAAGAAAGGAAGTTGCTCAAGAAAGGAAGTTGCAGGGTCTCTTAAAATAGTCTCAGAAGTCAAATCTGCCTCATTCTATTGAGAATTATAGAACCACACCATATTCTAAGGAGGTAAATGGGTTCCACTCTTTGATGGAAGGAGTGGTAAATTCCATTGCAAAGGAGCTTGCAAGATGGGAAGAATTGTTATAGCTATCTTTGGAAACAATCTTCCAGAGGCACTTAATACTTGATAATTAATTTGCTGCTTATTTTTCATCTGAAAAAAAATTAGAATACTTGATTTCTAAGACATATTTTCATTCTAAAATATTTAATAAACTCTTTGAACCTAATGGGTATGTTTAATAAAAAGGAAGTATGACTCTACTTGTCTTTTCTAAGACAGATCTGGGCTGCTTTTATAGGAAGGATAATAAAGGATCAAGACAATGATAAAGGTAACATCACTCTTTCTTCACTTTGAATAAAAATTTAAAATGAATATCCTACGCTGGGAAAATTTGATTCAAAATCTCTTCTTTTATTCCCATCGGCATAATTCAATGAGACTGGCTTCTCTAATATGAAAGTTCCAAGTTTTGATATGCAATTCCCCAAGAATGACATTGTTAATTCATAAGTTAATAAGCAAAAACCTTGGTAATTTGTAACATTAAAGAATTTTAATATTGATATTTCATTTTTCAAAGTGTACATGTAATTATCTTAGATAAAGAACTTCTATTTAATCCATAAATTGTGTTTAGTTATAATTGTGGAATGACTGCAGTTTGTGATATGATAGTGATTCTTTTTTAATTTTCTACATGAACACTTTCAATAAGCTTGTATAGTTTTTAGGACTCCTTTATCTATGTAATGTTTGTTAGGTTATATTTGTCAGGAAGCATTTTTGCCAGTTGAATTTAATGATAAAATTTGAGCATTATTTTGCATATCTATTTACATTTTATTTTTTGAGCAATTGATTTTATTGAAATTTTAAATTATATTGGTATGTGACCAAAAGGGAACACTTTCCTTTTACCATGGTTAATTATGAGAAACACTATGCTTGAATAGTTCAAGTTCAGACAGTGGGGACTTTTATAGTAGCTGACCTATTCCTGAGTGCTTACTTCCTCCTCAGAATGCATTATTATTTATGTTATGAACATATTGAGCCATTTTGACAAAAGGACAGGATTGACTCGTAAGTGGAGAAAAAGTGCTGGACTTGTAGTCTCCCCCATTTTAATAATGAGTTGTAGGAACTGTCTGCCTTACTGAGGAATACATTAATCCATACACCATACTTGATGAATAAATAAAAAGTTGGATATGATTTAGGAGAAATTTCTCTATAAATAAATGTCACTTGAACAAGAATTTTCCTTCATATATTTTCTTTCTGTGAACACAATCGTGTAGCCTATGTTTCAAATCACTATCTTTACACATTTTTTACAAGTGAACTGGTTATTTTTAATTTCATAGAACCCTGCTTCTGGAGATGTTGACATCTTCACATGAAACCTCTGGAGGAAGCAGAATTTTTGAAAGCCAGACAGCAATTGAGTTACTTGCAGAATTTAAAGCCCAAGATTTTAGGATTGATAGAAACTCCAGGTAACAGAACTGTTTACTAGCAGATTAAGATCTGAAAGAGTATGGGAGCTTGTCCCATTAGTCTGAAGAACTCCTTACCTGCAAACTATCCTACTATGTTAATATCAATTCAGAAGGAGAGGAAAGCTGCCTGAATATCTAGAGGAGAGTAAATTGCAGAACTTCAATTCCACACACTTTTTTTCCTTGCAAATTGTATGTCTTATGCTACCATTATTTGGCTAAATTTTCTTTCTTGTTTCGTTTTTTTTAATAAATTAACAATACTTATATTTATATATGCATTAAAATGTAATCATGTAATCTCTTTAATTATTCTCATGATAAATTTAATATTAATGCTAATATTTTATGTCACTAGACTAATATGCAATTCTGAATGTAAATGTTTATATTTTGCTAGGAGTTGGTGAGATAAAAATGATATCAACTTTGAATAAAAATTATATGAAAATAGTTACTTCTACTATTTTAAAAACCTTAATTAATTGTTAAAATGTGTGAATATCAATTGTAATAGATATAACTTCGCAATCTCTTGAGAATGTATTTGCACATCATTTTGTTCTCATACATTAATTATAGTAAGAGTTCATCATTTTAGAGTATAATTACAAACTCTAAATTTTTAATTATAAGATTTTTAGAACTAAAATAATCATTAATAGATGGCACAATTATTTCCCCATGAATATTAGACTAATGTATTTTTTGACAATATTAAAATTTTATTTAACAGTTGTAAACATGATGAGAGTATATATTCAGATTTTTTATTCTGAAAGAACTCATTGAAACACATCAAATAAAAAATATTTGCTATGATAGTGATATTGGTTTGCCTTATCTTTATTTCATTCCATAGGAATACTTATACCTAAAAGATAGTTTGTTGTATTTCCATTTGATAAGTATATAAGATATATAAATGGGTATTTGAGAGTATATGTGAATATATGTATGTATATGAAATGAGAAATAGAAGGATAGATGGAAGATATACATCTGAATGATATTATTGATGAATAAATTATCTATACTTATATAGCATTCAGAGCACAAAACAGGCGTTTAGGTAAATTAAGGTTTATAACTGAGGGCAGCCATATAGCATATAACATAACAGCATATAATCAATGGGTTAAAGATATAGAAAAGGCAGTTTTGTAGAAGCAATCTGGAAAATAATTACATTCGAAAAGCATAAATATAAGGAAATACAATATAGAGACTATATTGTAAATTCCACTATGTGATGACCAGTAATATTGCATTTAATCACTTCTGAAATTGAAAAGGCTCACTATTTAAAAAATTCCAATAGTCACTGTGGTGCTTATTCATGAATAAGGTATGGCCCATTATTCAGCACAACTCTTAGGTGTTTAGGTGTTTATACACATGCATACATGATAGAAAGAGAGAGAGAGAGAGAGAGAGAGAGAGAGAGAGAGAGAGAGACTGTTACCATACTGATACACGTTGATAAATGAGTAAGCTTGTGTTTCATAGAGCTGAGATACAAACAAAATAAATTAAATTTGGGGGGGGGGATGCACTAAAAGAAAATCCATTAGGGTGGCAGTCTACCTTCTTGTGACTAATCTGAGTGTGGAGTTTGGTATAAAGAATTAATTGAGAAACAAGTGCTGCCTTCTTCTCAATTACTTGTTTAAAATGTAAGCTTAATAAAGTCCCTGCTATCACAGGGCTAGAGGTATAAGGGGACTGAAGTGTTACAGAAATACTGGTTACTGGAGCCAAATACATCTAATTATCGAATTCAGGACAAATTTGCCTATATAAGCTCCATTTTCCAACATCTACTTTGGTGAAAAGGCATTTTTTAAAATCTTATTTGCTTTATTCTTTTCATATATTTCCCAGTTGCTTAATAAATCAAATGGAGAAAGTGTTCTATTATGGCTTGCTTGAACATCTCAACTCTCAACAACAATTTGTGTTGTTGATGTCATCTTCTTCACAAAAAGTGGTGTATTGTGTACATTGATAGTAAGCCCTATCTGATGGCTCATTTCACACCTATGATCCTGGCCTAACTAATATAAGTTCTTATGATTTGTACTTCTAATTGTCCATTTACTAGAGATTTTTAGATTAAAACAAGAAAATTCAGAGAATGAAAATGTCTCCTGTACCTGCATCTAGGATCAAGAAGAATGCTTATATGATCTTTTTTGAATATTAATACTGTAGCTTTCTCATGGTAAATACTGATCCCTATATTTTCCTTAGAACAAACTAAATCTCACTCTGAAGTTACCATTATTCTACTTATCTGTATATATCATGTGCTTATTTGGCCTCAGATGGGATCATTAATCCAAACTACGGAAAGTGTACAAGAAAACATCCAAGACTGGATGCACACTTTTATCCTATGATCAGTAATGCATTTAATTGAAAATGACAAGTCTGTAAGAAAGTTTGGTTACTTTACAACTTACTTAGATGCAAGTTTAATTTCTACTGTTGTACAGCATGACTCATTTTAACATGGATTTTCTCCTTTATTAATATATTATTTATTTTTTCTAAAATATACTTAGATTACATAAAAAATTACATAAAAAATATAAAGGATTCCCATATGCCTCACTTCCCACACCTACCACTTTTCCCTACATTAACAACTTCTTTCATTATGGTGATATATTCATTGAAATTGATGAACACATTTTGGAGCGTTGCCACTGAGGATGGAATACAGTTTACATTGCAGTCTACACTTTCTCCCACTCAATTCCGTAGGTGATGGTAGGATATATAACAGCCTGTAGCTGTCGTTGCTATGTCATTCAGGACAGCTCCAAGTCCTGAAAGTGCCCTCATATTACACCTCTTTTACCCTCATATTGCCCGCAGCACCTCCAGTGGCCACTGCCTCCATATCAATGAAATAATTTCTTCCATTGTTAGAATCACAATATCTATAGCAGAATACCAGTAAGTAAACTCTAGTCCATGTTTCATTCCCCAATCCTGAGGATTTTGAGATGATGATGCCCACTCCACCTCTAATTGAGAGGGGGCTTTGATCCCATGTATCTAATGGATGGGACTCTCTTGCTTGCAGTTGTAGATTCTCTCAGTTCTATGGCATGAGTGTTGGCCATCCTACTTGTTAGGAGTCCTGGGTAAGTCCAATGAACTGTAGAGTAGGTGTTGCAACTCCGCTGAGCCTCAGGGCCCAGGTGGCACATGGACAGCCCAAAGATTCAAGACTCTTGGGCGTACACTACCGACTCCAGCACCAACTATAGGTTCAAATAGAAGGGACAGAAGAAGCATGTGTAGAGAAGTCACAACTGGATCCAACTCTGTCACACTTAGGAGCACAAACTCCAAAGTAGGGCCTACTGGCAAGGCACCAAACTCCCGAGCTATCTGCCCTGACCAAAGGAACTGGGTGTCTCCAGAGCCCTCAGGAAGCCCCACTATTTGGGGTAGTATCCACTCTGGCAGTCTATGAGATCCTGCTGAGATGTGCATAGTGTTACCTCTGGGATGATCTCCCAACTCACTTTCAAGTCTCTTAGCCATATAAACTCATTTGTCTTTATACTTTCCCCCTTTTATTCAGGTATTTTTCCTGTTGTATTGCTAGGTGGTGCTTGTTAGTAATCCCTTGGTGCCAGGGAGGCATATCCCAGGAGTCATGTCCTACCCTGGGAGGAAGGTAATCCATTTATATGCTGAGTTTGGCTTAGAGAGAGGCCACATTTGGGCAACATGGAGGCTCTCAGGAGGTAACTCTTACATGCCCTACAACACTAGGCTAAGTTGTAATTTCAAGAGTAAAGGCTTATAAGCATAGTCATCAATATCAAGTACCCATCAATGGACCATCCTTCACTAGTCATTGCCCCTGTACTAGAGGGACTGTTGTTGTTCCATTAGAGAATGTGGCAGAGCTCCTCAGGTTGGGAATTCAATACTCTTTCAGTTATTTTGTGAATCTCAACCCACTATGACAATGCCCCATGTACATTTGAACACATTTATATACCTTATATGTAAGCCCAGGTAAAATTCCTCCCATGAATCCCCCATCACTGACACCCCACACCAATGATCTCCCCTGCCACAGTTTTAACCCTTCTGTGATCCAAAACTTCTTCAAAAATGAAGCCAAGAATATCACCAAATATAGTTAATAGAAAAATGAAATAATAATGATGGGTTTAAATGTAAGAAATAAAATACGTAATAATTTAGAGAAACTAAATTAAAATTTAAAAATTTGTATATTAAAAAATGAAAAATATTTTTAAAAAGTTTTTTTTTATGTTTTGCCTTTCATCACTGTAATATCTGTTGTCCTGTATGTACAGTGACATTTTCTTCCATTTCTTCCCCAGTGTCTTACATTTTTTTGTTTTTCTTCAAAGAAGTTTTAGGTCACAATAAAGTCACATACAGAATATAGGGGACTCCCATATGCCCAACTTCCTCCCCCTTTTCCCACTTGCCATATTAATAATCTTTTTACATCTGGATGGTACATTTGTTACAACTGATGTTAAAAAAAAAAAAAAAAAAAGGAAACATAGCAACTAACCATGGTCAATGGTTTACACTATGGTTTATGTTTTAAACCATACACTTTTATAAATTTTTGATGAAATTTAACATGGCCTGTATCCAGCCTTGCAAGATCATGCAGATCACTTCCATTGCCCCCTAAATGCCCCCCCTTCCATCTATTCTATTCCTTCTTCAGATAATAAGTCTCAATGAAGATAAAAATTACTATCCCAATGTATAAACTAGAAAACTAGGAATGATTAATTAGCTTGTTCAATGGAACATCGGTCAACAAGAAAACACAGTATTTAAAACTATGATATCAAATAATGCTTCTTCTTTTTATAACCTATGATAGATTTTTTCTGTATTGATAAAAATTTCCTATTCTTGGTGGAAAAATAAAATAATCTTTAGAAACCACAAACAATCTCATTGATATAGCTGTAAAGTGACTTTTTTCTTAATTTTTCCCTTTACTACTTAGTTAAAAGCCCAAAAATCTAACTAAATGAACATCAATAAAATATTTATCTAGAAAACAAAAATAATGATTTAGGAAGAATCAATTAAATATTCATTATTCTTTCCTCATATTAATTCTTCTTATCCTCCCCCAAAATATGCATAGTTTAGTATGGTAAATGGGTCAAGTTATATCATTTTTAATCTCATTAAAGAGATTAAAAAATTAATTAAAACATTTAAGATCTTATTTTTTTTGATTTATTGAAGTATATCAATCATACATAAACAATAAGTTTATAGTTATGAACTTACAAAAATATATATATAACATTAGATAGGGTTCTCATACCTTACCCTACAACAATATCTTGCACTGTTGTGAAACATTTTCAACTAACGATTAAAGAGCATTCTCAAAATATTACTACCAACCAAAGTATCTTATATTTGGTGTATTTTTTGCCCAACATACCCTATTATTATTATTATTTTTACATCATTTATATATGAACATACATAAACAATAAGTGTACAGTAAAATTTGTGAACTTACAAAGCAAACATTCAGGGATCCCATACATCAAACCACTACCAACACCTTGCATTGTTGTGAGACATTTGTTACAAATGATGAAAGAATATAATCAAAATCTTACTACTAACTATAGTCTTTATCTTACATTTGGTATATTTTCCCCCCAACCCACCCTATAATTATTTTTTAAATGTATTTTTGACAGAAGTGGTAAAGTTACAAAACAATCATACACATGTGCAGAATTCCCATACAACACCCCTCTATCAACACACCACACTGTGGTGGAACATTTGTTACAGATCATGAGATAATATCATCAGACTATTACCAGGTCCATAGTATACATTTGGCACACTTTCTCCGTACTCCCCCATTATCAGCACATTACATCGTGGTCATAGGTGCATGAATATTATATTATTAGTGTTAACCACAGTCCATAGGTCACTTCATTTGTATTTTTCCCATGCTTCTCCACATTCGCACCAGCCTGCAATAGTGATGTACATCTGCTCTAGCTCACAAAGGAAACTCTTGCATCTGTACCATCAACCATAATTATCATCCACCTCTGGTTTTACTGTGTTATTCAGTCCCAAGATTAGTCCCTAGCTTTCTTTCAGTTGGCATTTACACCCCTAGATTACCTTTTCAGCCACATTCCCATTTATAATCCAGCTGTTACTTCACTATAATGTTACCATCAAATATATATGCATTTCCACACTTTCACAGTAAAGTTAATTAAAACTTCTACATACATTAAACATCACTAGTCCATCTCAGTCCTCCTCTTATCTCCTTTAAGAATCCATCACCTTCCACAAGGTCTTGAAAATATTTTCCTACATTTTCTTCTAGAAGCTTTATGACTCTTGCTTTTATATTTAGGTTTTTGGTCCATTTTGAGTTAGTTTTTGTATAAGGTGTGAGATAGGGGTTCTTTTTCCTTCTTTTGGCTGTGTATATCCAGTTCCTTCAACACCATTTGTTGAATGGACTGTTCTGACTGAGCTGGGTGGGTTTGACAGGCTTGTAAAAATCACTTGACCATAGATGTGAGGGTCTGTTTCTGGACCATCAGTTTAGTTCCATTGGTCTGTGTCTGTCTTTATGTCAGTACCATGATATTTTTACCACTGTAGCTAGGCAATATGATTTAAAGTCCAGAATTGAGAGTCCTCCAAATTTAGCTTTTCCTTTTTAAGATGTCTCTGACTATTTGAGACCCCTTACAAGTCCAAATAAATTTGATAAACATGTTTTCCATTTACTTAAAGAATGCTGGGAAGAGGCTGTGGCTCAATCAGTAGGGCTCCCGTTTACCATATGGGAGGCCCCGGGTTCGGTTCCCGGGGCCTCCTGGTGAAGGCAAGACTGCCCGCACGGCATTGTTAGCTGACCCAGCGAGCACAAGCAGCAAGGGGGGGATAAATGAATAAATAAATAAAATCTTAAAAAAAAAAATGCTGGTGGAATTTTTATCAGGATTGCATCGAATCTGTATATCAATTTGTGTAGAATTGACATCTTGATATTTAGTCTGCCAATCCATGAGCATGCAATGTTCTTCCAATTATTTAGGACTTTTTTATTTCTTTTAAAAAGGAATTGTAGTTTTCTGAATACAAGTGCTTTACACTGTTAGTTAAGTTTATTTATAAATATTTGAATCTTTTAGTCAATACAGTAAATGGATTTTCGCCCTGACTTCCTCCTCAGATTGTGCATTACTAGTGTCTTTTAAAGTCTATTTCACCTGATATAAGTATAGCTACTCTGTTTTTGTTGTTGTTATTGTGCTTTTTGTTGGTTGGATTGTTTGTTTGTTTTTGGTTACTGCATGCATGGAATATCTTTTCCCAGACTTTCACTTTCTATCTATTGGTATACTTGGGTCTAATGTAAGTCTTTTGCAGACAGGATATAGGTGGCTCATATTTTATTATCCATTCTGTCCATCTGTGTCTTTAGACTGGGGAGTTTAATATATTAAAATTCAATGTTATTACTGTAAAGGAAGTTCTTATTTCACCCATTGTGATCTTTCAGTTTTATCAAAATATTTTATTTTCACCACTCTTTTGGGACCTTTAGTTACTTTTACTGATATAATCTTCCCTTCTAGACTCTCTTCCAAGGCTCTCTGTCCTGTCTTTTCTTTTCAGGTGTAGCACACCCTTTAGTATTTCCTTCAAATCCAGTTTCTTGGTTACAAACTCTCTCAGTTTCTGTTTATCTGTGAATATACTAAACTCACCATCAGTTTTGAAAGACAATCTTGCCAGATATAAATTCTTGGCTGGATGTTTTTCTCTTACAGTATCTTTAATATATCATACCACTCTCTTCTTGCCTACATAGATTCTGATGAGAAATCGGCAATTAATCTTTTTGGGTATCCTTTTTATGTTATGTTTTGCTTTTCTCTTGCTGCTTTCAGAATCCTCTCTTTGTCTGTGGCATTTGACATTCTGATTAGTATGTGTCTCGGAGTTGGTCTATTTGGATTTATTCAGATGGGAATACATTGTGCTTCTTCAACATGGATATCTATGTTCTTCAATAGGGCTGGGAAATTTTCTACCATTATTTCTTCAAATATTCTTTCTGCTCCTTTTCCCTTCTCTTCTCCTTCTGGGACACCTATGATATGTATATTGGCAGTTCCCTTGCTGTCGTTTAGTTCCCTGAGAACTTGTTCAATTTTTTCCATTTTTTGTTTCATCTATTCTTTTGTATGTTCACTTTTGGAGGCCATTTCTTCAATCCTTTCTTCTTCCTCCTTAAATCTACTATCATATTATTCCAGTGTATTTTTAATTCCATTTATTGTGACATTCATTCCCATAAGATCTGCTATTTTTCAATGTATGCTTTCAAATTCTTTTTTGTGCTCATCCAATGTTTTCTTAATATCCTTAATTTCTTTAGCCATCTTATTGAATTTATTAGGGATATTTGTTTGAACATCTATGATTAGTTGTCTCAACTCTTTTATGTCTTTTTTTGCCCTTTCTCCCTTGCTGGTTGTGTAGTAGGAGCTAAGGATGTAGTTGGTGCTATAAGCTGTGGAGGCTCAATCTGCCCGCATTGCCCAAGGGACTCATGAAGCTTCTCTCAACTTTCTCCCTTGCCAGGGGTAGGGACAGAGAACACCACTATGTGTAATAATCCAAGTCATGCAGGCGTAGACTTTAGTTGTCCAGAGAGACTGATGAAGCTTCATGCCACTTTCTCCCCTGCTGGGGACAGGATGGAGCTGCAGATGTAGGCAGCAATCTATGCCATACAGGTCTAAAATGACCACAATTGCCCTGGTAGACTTCTGACCATTCAGTCTGTGTCAGCTAATTGCTCCTGCATTTACCCAGATAGACTGGTGCAGGGCCTGCCAACCTCCTCCCTGCTAGATGTGGGGCTGAAGTGTAGCTTAGGGCTACAGTCCATTATAGGTGAAAGAAGCTAGTCCTTAGTGTCATTATGATTTTCAGTCAGCCTGGAAATCATGCCCAGGGTGGAGCCAAAATGGTAGCCATCAACCTCTTTCTGACTTTGAAAGATTCAAACTTTAGCTGTTCTTAAGGTTATATTTTAGCCAGCTGTATTTACTAATCAGTAGCTGAAGTCGGGGGCCAACTGTCTCTCCCTCGCCTATTTTTGGGAAAGGGAACTTCCAACTCCAGCCACGAAATAGCTCCTGAGGAGGTTTGTGCTGCCAGAGTAGGGTGATCACCAGCTTCTGAGGCAAGACCTGTATTTTCCCGGAGATACTGGTGCAGGTCCCCCCAGCTTCCTCCCTGCCAGAAGTGGGGCTGGGATTTAGGCTAGAGCTGCAGTCCCATCTGGATGGAAAGAAACCGATCCCTACAAGCACTGTGATTTTCAGTCTGCCCCTCTTCCCCTCGTGCCAAAGGGTGGAATTAAAATGGTGGCTACTGGCCTCTTTCTTTGTTGGCCAGGTTTAAAGTTTAGCTGTTCTTAGGATTGTACTTTAGCCCGCCAAATTTATCAATCAGTAGCTGAAGTTCCTGCTCAACTGTCTCTTCCTTTCCCATTTTTGGGGAAGTGGAGCTTCCAGTTCCAGTTATGGAATAGCTCCTGAGGTGACCTGTGTCACCAGTGGAGAATGGGCACCGACTTCCGTGGCATGGAGTAATGTACTCACGAATCTTCTCTGCAATGAGCAGTCTCCTCCTTCCATTCTTTCAAGGATGTTGCAGGATGCTCTTCTGGTCTCCTGGAACCCCCAAACAGGTGCTTTAGTTAAATCTGGGTGATTCCTAACTGCCCTGTAGCCCATGCTGACTCTAGGAACTCTTTACTCTGCTGCCATCTTGCTGGTTGTTTCTAAGATCTTGTTTTTTTTAATGACTATATTGTCCCATTTTGCTTTCTTCTAACTTTTGGGTTTTTAAGCAGTACTTAATTGCATGTATGTCACTGAAGTTATTTACCAATTTTGAACTCAATCACTGTATGTACTCTTTGCATATTACTGATTTTTCAAAATTTGCATGAAAGAAATCATAATCTATTTCTCTAATTTGAAATTCTTATTCTCAAATGTGCACAGCTTTCTTGGAGATTTTCCTTATGCAATGGAATCTTATATTACCAATACCAAAATATGCTAAAATTAAATACATATCATTTAAATTGAAAAAAATCTATTAATTTATCAATCAATAATATTTATTTTTGATGGTAAAGACTTCTATACATTAAGATGAATTTTACTAGTCTTCTGCTTTAGTCCCAAATATCTATAAAATGGTTAGAAGATAACTAACCAGGAAAAAAATGCCTGAATAATCCACAATTTATACAATTATCATCAAACACTTCAAGAATTAAATGTTTATATTACACAGGTCCAATGAATACATTTTGAGAATATACCTTTAACGGAATTTTTCTGGAAACTGTGGTATAATATATTGGTGATATCAAAGTGAAATGGTCAAACAATTAATACTTCTGTGAAATTAAGTGCAACTCTAAACAACTCTGTCAATAATCTCATCACATTGAATTTCCACTGAAATTTTAAAGGGTGTCTTTTTCACTGAATGTTCCACATCACCTGTCTGTTCAGCAGATATTACTTTGTGTATCCTGTTTGCATTTTACCTGCTACCTCTGCATGACACATTTGCTATCATATAGTGATATTTTCTTATTATATTTAGGATGCCTAGCTTTCTCTATTGCCCGAGACTAATGTTAATATAGTTGTGTCTTGGTGATAGATAAAAGCATTTGGATGCATCCACATTGCCTCTAGTTAAATCTACTTTAAATGTTCATAATGGATGGATCTACCATCGAATCACATCCTCCTAGATTATTCAATTAGCCTTGTAATAGGAATTTGAAAGATGAGTAGCCTTCCTAATCAAAAGACAATATTCAAAATGCAAATATTTCCTTTCTGTGTCTAGGTAGAACTTGGATAGCAGAACCTAAGAGCAAGGTTTGCTTTTAGAATGTGAAAAGATTTCTTTCATGATTTCATCACCTTGAACATTTCTATTTGTCCAACTTCCTGCAATCCTTTTATACTGGTTTCAGTCATAATGGAACACAACTTCTCAGTGTTGAATAAAAACAAAAACAGAAAAATTAAACTGCCTTACTTTAATATTTCTATTCTTATTGCCAGTTCATCAAAAATTGATCTCACAGAGCAGTTGTTCTATTACTCCCTGGAACAATACAGAAGTAGACTTGGGGGTATCTGTTATTATGTCATTTAGTTCTAAGTTATCCTCTAGGAGATATCGAACTCCCTTGGCTGTTATTGATAAAAGAAACCTTTGACATCATTATGATCTAAAAATTTTACAAATAAATAAATAGTTTCCAAAAACAATTTAGATTTTTCAGCATTTGGAGAAATGGAAATTTATTTTTCACTCATAACCCCTTTTTGGGTATACATACAGTATCCACATTTTTGTGATTTTTCTTATGGTTTTCTATTTTTATGTGTCGTTAGATTTTATCCAGAAAAAAATTTACTTTTTAATACAAAGAGGCAACATTAACCTACTACAGAAGAGTTTATTATCTCCTTGCATATATCCTCCAAAGAAAGAGACCCTTTGGATTTCAGTGTACATTAAAAAATAAATATGAACAAGAGATTTAAGAGAGGAACAAACAACTTCACATCATCAGAAATTGAATGGACACTGCTCCATAAAAAAAGGCAAAAGTTCAAGAAAAGTATTTTAGGATTTAAGCATTTATGAACAAAAAAAAAAATTTAAAGCTTGTTTTTGATTATTGAACATTAGGATTCAGATGGCAAGAGTAAAATAAGTATCAGATTGAATTTATCATTTTGCTACATAATTTCACAATTATCTTCCCTTTGAACAGAGCCAGAAAAATTACAATCTCTACGTTTATGCCTAAATTTTAGCAAGCATTGATCTAAAATATCTCAGAAAGACAAAGAATTATTTTGATTTATTGAACTTTCCTCCCTAAATATGATAAAGAAATTAATTTATATTTATTATTTCATCATTTTTTTATACATTATCTTAGGAGGAAAGTGACCAATTGGAGAAAAGTCCTTCCTTCTGATGCATTAACATTAAGGAAGAGAGTGACTGTGAATAATTGGAAGAGTGATAATATTCGCATAGCTATGTGTCATGACCACAGACTAGTGCTTATTACACTTGGTATGTTATATTTATCTTCTTTAATAATACACTGAAATGCACAACAATTATTCTTGCTCTCCCTACGACAAGGATAATGGGCTTTCCCACAGCAAAACTCTGGTCTGTCTGGAGCCATTATCTCTGAATTTATTTCAACTACCTCCATCCGAAGGGAAGGCTGTTTGGCTATGTGAGAAGGCAGGGGATAACTCCAAAAAGTACAGAATTACACACACGAAGATATTGTACTAGTAAATTAATTGTGAATGAAAACTCCAGTAATCTTGCAATGAGGGAGAAGATACATGCTTAGAGCATTAAGTCTGCCAATCATTTGCATTTCTCTTTGCAAAGAAATTAATTAGAATATAATTTTGCAGCTAAATGAAAAGCTGTTATGTCAAAAATATTATTCAATATTAATTAAAATGGTTGCAATCTTCAGCTCTCTTTTGAATTAACTACTAAGTTTAAAGGTTAGAAAACACAACCAAGTGATTTCTAAATTTATACACAGAGGCATATATACATATATACTTTTGAGGAATAATTCTTGCCATGTAACTAGAGCAAGTAAACATCAAAGAAGTGATAATACTTTATGGTACTCAGTTTATGGTAAAAGTAGGGCAGAAAAAGGCACAAATCAGCTAAGAGCAGGATGACGTGATTGCGCTCTTAATAGTAAAAACAAGTGTAATTTACATTGTAGCAGAGATGTCAGTTTATGGAGTTCAGTAAATCCATGTTCTTCCAAGCCTTACAGGAAAAGTTAAGATTCGACTATGCATAAGTTTTAGTAAGCCCTGAGGTGAGTTTTAACTTCATGTTGAACTCTAGAAACAAGTTCAAGTGTGTAATTATTAACTGTTTAGAAATACTGCCAATGGCTCTATGGACCCAATTATTCTATTAGGCAGTTTCTTATCTGCTACTAAGTTATAGAAATATTCTCCTATTTTATATGCTCTAAATTGTTTTTGTCATTTTGCCCATTGTGAGTTTTGGGAAAATATTAAAAACAATCAAAATTAGCAGCATGTATGTGCATGCTTGTGTGTGTTCATGTGTGTGTGCACATGTACACTCTTTCTGAGTACATTTCCTTAATTCTAGGTCTTAGATATATTTTAAGTTACCAAGGTTCTGTTTTGAGTCCTCTTGGATCCTTGGAATATTATAAGATTCATTCTTGAGACCTAACTAAATGTGCATTTTCCAGATTTCTTAAACTACTACTTCTCCATTTCATTCTGAACAAGACCTTGCAAACCAAAATGCCTAGAATAAAACATGTAATTCATATAAGCTTGTCTTTTACTTTTCAAAGGTTTACTATTATGTATAGGTATACCTTATAGTGAATCATGTGTTAAAATTTGTGGGGACCCATAACATTCCAAGTGGAAATTTACAGTGGTAAATTTCTAGATGCCTGAAATTTCTGAGATTATAGTTATTTTTTAGGTTAGAAGGTATATCAGATATCATTTATACATCTGTGTTTTCAGTCCTGCCAAGCACCATGCTTTGAATATCTCAAGTACAAAATATAAATGGGCTGAATTAAAGAGTAGTAAAACATAGTCTTGAAATCTAAAAGTTTGTATCATTAGTAAAATTATGTATTCTGTAATTCATTGGAGTCATTGCTAAAGCCAGTACAAATAGGAATCATCAATACTTTGAAATAGATTGTTCTGTCAATAGCAGATGGAGTTGGAAAGGTGGACAACAAATGCTTTCTCTTATTTTGGATATGGTGAAAAGAATAGACAAGTCCAGAGCTTCGGTATTACTGGGAAGAACTATGTAGAGTCCTAAGTAGTCAAAAATAGGGAAGAGAATGGACCTTGGGAACAAGCTGTTTGCTTTTTGTTTGTTTGGGTTTTTTTTTTTTTTTTTTTTAATTCATGCTTATTGTCAACCATATGCCTTTTGAGTTTCTATGTCGTATGTTATGGGAACACAGGCTCAGGCACAACAAAGACTTTCAGCAAATAACTGTTTTATTACTTACATAACACAAAGTGTCCAAAAGAACAGGTGAAGTGATTCCACCACTGCTGGTCTCCCAGGAAGGCTAATTGCTCAGGTCATTGTCATGTATGGCAGCTCTACAAGTCCCACATTGCATCAGAGGAAAAAAGAATCTGTGCTGCCCCAGAGTATTTATAACATGCCACCCCACCCCCACCTCTGAGAGTTCTTGCCTTGATAAACACCTGGAACTGCTTGTTCCCAGTTTTGGGTTGAAGGTAGGGTCAGAGCACTCCATTAGACCCAACATCTCCCCCAGGCTGCAGAATGGAAGCATAGTGAAAAATGAGCACCCAAAGAAAAGGAGGGAGAAGGTAGGGGAGACTGAAAGATGGCTACTAGACATATCTTTGACTTCCACAGCAATGCCTCTGTGTCACATGTCAGGCATGACAATGGATGATTAGATGACTTCATGACCCAGGTCCTCCCCTACAAAGTTGTTAGCATTACCTATAGACTTGTCCGTATAAGAATGAACCCACTTGACAAACAGTTCTATCAACTACAGACTATCAATTACTTTTTTGACTGTTGGGTTACTATTTTTCTTAATAGTTGTGAAAACATGAGTGGAAATTTTCCCCAAGAGTGAGCCTATTCAAAAGATAGTTGCATTTCCATGTATCTTACTATTTCTCACACTCAAGGCATGTTTGTTTTGTCCTTAAAACACAGCACTTTTGATAATATCAATATCATACTGTAAACCGATACTTTCATGCAAGCTTTCAAATTGTGCTAAACTTATATCTATTATTAGTGGAAGACAATGACTAATTATCTAACTTCATTCTACAACACACTGTAAAAGCTTTTAGACAGATTGGAGTATAATCAAATTATAGATCACATCAATTCGAATCAAATATCTATGCCTTCACATTCTAGCTTAAAGCAAGCTGGCAGACCTAGCAGTAACCTTACTCCAATTCATAATGAGCTTCATTATGCATGCTAAAGAAAATCTCTATATAAGATTAGGGAGCTCTGTGGCAATGATTTGGCATGACTGACTAAACTCACAAGGGAATACATGTACAAAGGCTTAAAGACTGGGTTGAAATGAATTTTTATATGCCAAGTGAATTGAATCATCATACCAATATAAAAAAATATGCAGTACTTCCTTATTAAAATCAGCCATGCCACATACTCAAATAAGGTATTATATTGCAATTACAGGCCAAATAGTAACACTGGCTTAAGTTTGATTTTTCATTTCTCCTAAGTGTTGGAACATACTCTTCTTAATTTATGACCCCTCCCTTCACTAATAATATACTTAGTGAAAAAAATCATTAATAGCAATTTAAGTAGTTTTGAATTAAATCTATTACTAAAATATGAATTATGCAATATAATGATTCTAATCCAAGCCTTGCTAAATATTAGGTATATTCATTGTCTTTCAATAAGGTTGTATTAAGGAAACAGTTTAAACAATAACCTAAGCAATTTAGTGTGTTTCTAACATTAAAATTACTTTAAAGTTTTGGAAATTTGACCAGTATTTGTAGTTAACTAGTTGTAAGTTGATATTCATTATATAAAGATCTGATAATTCTTTGTAGAAATAGAGGCTTATTGATTATATATCCCAATTTTTGTCTCATGGAATAAGTAGCAAAAGGAAGGTGGGATATACTACTATGGAATTATTGTATGATAACCCATTCTTCCCAAAATACATGGAAAACATATATCTATAAATGTCAGTTTAATACATAGATTTAAAAGCCAAAGTAGAATTCAGTAGTGATATTATCATAGTGATCCACTGATTTTCATAGCAGATGAATATGCACTGATACTATGTATTTCTTTATGCATTCATACATATATGTGACTAAATATTTCTTCCACAAATTAAGTTCAAATGCAATTCTTTCTGCTTCCTAATCTATTAGTATTCATGTAATTCAACCACTCAAATTATACAAATTCTAAAATACATTTAAAAAAATCTAATATTAGCATCAATGCTTTGCTTTAATTCTCTACTTGATACGTGCTGATAATGGTTATTTTGCTTATTTGAATCCATATGCAGTTATGAAGAGGAAAATTTCCTTACATGACTTCCAAGATCACTGAACAATTCTTAAAATAAATTTAAGAACTGAGCACAATAGCTTTGTTTTGTAAATATATTTTAACATCTTTAAAGTGCTTAATCATTTTATTATTTTAAAATTGCCTACAAAATGAATAGTTTCACCCAAGTAGAGAATTACCTAGGAGTAGATAACATGATGCATACTTAGTTTTAAATGGAAGTTGTTGACATTTGTAACAGAAAAATCAAATGAAGTAACTCTGTCTTGAATTATTCTAAATTACCAATCATCAGTGCCCGTTAGGTAATGGCTTCCTATTAAGGTTAATGGAAATTGAATGTAAATCTCCATGAATAAAATTAAGGCTCTACTGATACAACAATTACTTAGGGCATAAGATTCTGTGATATTCACCCTTTAGAGAAGCAAATGTGCTTACTAGAAGCAGTAGGCTAATAACAAAACAAATTTTACAGTAACACTTAATAGATATGGCCAAAAAAAGGCCTGAATTCAGGAAAACAATTTAGTCATTAGACTTGAAAGCCTCTGAAATCAGTGTTGCATGCTGTTATCCCTAAAAGGCCATTTTAGGTGAATGTGATATGGTGAAATAATCATGTAGGAAAAACAATTGGGAATATTTCAGTTTCAAAACAAATGTATTATGGTTCTCATTCAAAATAACTTTTTTTCATTAGAGAGATATGAATTGTAACTTCCTATTCTTACTTCATCTACTTCTTTTTCCTCTTCCAATTTCACTCCAACCTCTGAATTTCCTTAGATTCTTTAGATTCTACCTTGTGTACATTGAAAGAAAAAATCCCCCCTTACCATTCTACATCAACTCTCCCTTTTCTCTCCTTTCAAATTTCACTGTAATGTATGAAAAATCCAACTGTTTGGTGTTAAATGAATATTGCTGCTATTCTTGATCAGTTTCAATGCTCTCTTCCCTGAACTTGAAGAACTAGTGTAATTACATCAATTTCAACTCAATCTAAAGGATATTCCACAAGCCAGCCAGAGTTTTCTTTCTAAAACTAACATTTGATTATATAATTCCCCTTACCAAACTTTTAGAGCTTTTATGATCCAAACACCTTTACATTGCATTCAAGGCCTTCTACCATCTGGCAATAAATTTTCTCTCAGATTTCAATTGCAGTTTCTTCCTTGTGTTCTTATTTTAGCAAAATCTTTCTGTTTTCTTGGGTAAGAAAAGCATTTGTAGCATCAAAAATCAAGTCCTGCAGTGTAGGCACAAAAATGGTGGAGTGGGAAGTTTTACAAATTGCTCCCTCACTAGAGAAATGAAAGAACTAGAAAAAGAAATTGCAATTTAGTACATGGTAACCCTAGAACCAGAATGGACATTTAGAAAATCTAAAAGGAGTACCAGAAGAAGCAAAAGGCTTCCAAGAGCTCAACATTTTAGTGAAAGCCCAAACAAATGACCAGCCCCCACTGCTCAGCCCTGCCGCAAAGGCTGCAAAAATGGATTCTGGAGTTACCAGCTTCAGTCAGGACTGGCAGAGTTCTTTAAAAGTTGGGACTGAGGGAAGCGGCTGTGGCTCAATCAGTAGGGCACCCGTTTACCATATGGGAGGCCCGGGTTCGGTTCCCGGGGCCTCCTGGTGAAGGCAAGCCCGCCCGCACGGCGTGGTTAGCTGACCCAGCGAGCACAAGCAACAAGGGGGGGGATAAATGAATAAATAAATAAAATCTTTAAAAAATAATAAATAAATAAATAAACTTAAAAAAAATAAAATAAAATAAAAGTTGGGACTGAGGGTTGAGGTTAGTCTGGGAGATTCCAGCATGGAAGCTGACCTTAGTTTCAGCCCTCTGGACTTGTGTATCTAGCTTCCCAACTGCATCCACCTGGATAAAAAGAGCAGTGCACCTTCTTCCTTTGACTGTTTTTGTTGTTGCTTAGCCAGGTTCCATGCCTGATGTGCCCCCCGCCAAAAAAAAACAAAAAACAAAAAACAATCTTGTGATACTGGGATTTCAAATAGAGAAAGAGATTTATTATAGAGATCTATGTAAGGAAGCAGGAGGCAAAACCTTAGATCTGTCTCCCCAAACTGGAGACACTCTAAGCATCTTATAGTATTCTGGTAAAGACATGATTATGATAATAAGTACAGTGTTCTAAGGTGACAGAATTTGGAGTGGAATTTTGGTTCAGACATCTTAGTCATAGGTTGCATATATGAAAATAGCAAACTTGACATGATGATGGGAGTGATTTTTAGTAATGTAATGAGATTATAGGTTGCTATAGGTTAGGGTTCTATGCTACTGCACATGTCTAGATGGCCAATTCTGACTGAAACTGGCTTTAACCAAAAGAAGAGAAATAAGAACTGGGGTGGATGATGCAAATTTCTTTATTAATAAATATGAGTGGTTGTTAGCAGGATCATAAAAATAAGGGGGCAGGTATAAGGTCATAAGCCTTTGCAATTACAAGAGAAGGCATCTGGTTTACAGTTCAGTATTTTCTGTATATAAGGAGATTAGGACTTTAGTAGACACAATTAATTCTTGGTTACATTGTATGTATGTGTATATGTGTGTGTATGTGTAGGTTTGGGTGTTTCCTTATCTGGCAGATCCCTTAGGCCCCAGCATAAATTCTGGCTTCACACTTACGTTTACCAGGACTTAAAGACTGAGTGTACCTTTTAGATAGTTTGGGCTTCTTCTTTCTCTTTTGTTGTGCTCTCTAGTCTGACAGATCCCTGAAGGTTCAGCTCAGACAACAGCTTGGGTTTCTTTCAGAAACAGTATCATGGGGCCTTACACCGGAATTCTACTGGGACATTAAGAACCAGTGTACCTCTTTTTCTTTTACTGTTTTTTATTTGTGGGCTTTTTTCTATCTCTGTTCTGGCAGAACTCTGAAAGACAAACAGGAATGCTGGCCAAGGTTTCAGCCTCAACTGAAGCATATCTGGTTCCTGCCAGTACATAAATGAGACTTGCAGAGGCAGTGCACTTCATTTTTTCTTGTTTCTTTGATCAGTGGGGGTGTTGTCCATTTTTAGTATTATTTTCCTTTTTTCTTTTTCCTCCTGCTCTGTTTCTTCCCTTCTTTTTTTTTTTTTCATTTCTTCTTGTTCTTAGTCTGGTAGATTGAAGAGTGGAAGAACTTGAGTTCCAGAATGACCAGAAAATAATACTCAGAATGTCTAGGTCTCAAGTAAAAATTATAAAACATGAAAGACTACAAGTGTGTATAGCAGCCAAAGGGAAAAGATAATTAAAAATATTCAGGAAGAAGTTCATTCTCTGGAATTTCTAATCAAAGATTTTAGAATCACTCTCATAAATAGTATCAATGAGCTAAAGGAATTCAGGAAATTACTATATAAACAAAATGAGAATTTCAACAATAAGATTGAAATTATAAAGAATGACCAAATGAAAATTCTGGAACTGAAAAGTACAAGAACTGAAGTAAAAAACAAACAAACAAGAGAGGGGTTTAAGAACATATTGGAGGAAGCAAAAGGAAAATAAGCCAACTTATAGGCAAGGCAATTGAAATTATTCAAGTTAAGGAGCAGAAAGGAAAAAGAATGAAAAAGAAAATGAACAGAGCCTGAAGAACAAGTAGGGTATCATCAAATGTACCAACAAAAGCATCATAGGAGTCCTTGAAGGAGAAAAGAGAGATTAAAGGGCCAGAAAAAATATTTGGAGGAATAATGGCAGAAAACATCCCAAATCTGATAAATGATATGAATATACAAATCCAAGATGCTCAATGAAGGCTGCACAGGATGAGCCCAAATAGATCTAGAATAAGACACATTATGATCAAACAGTCAAATGCCAAAGATAAATACAGAATCTCAAAAATAGCAATAGAGAAGCAACATATCACATATAAGGGATTTCTCAATAGCATCCACAGAGGCCAGAAGGTAGAAGGAGGACATATATAAAGTGCTGAAAGAAAAAAAAAACAAAAAAAAAAACACCGGTTTCTTGAGAATAATATACCATGTAAAGCTGTGCTTTAAAAATGAGGGAGAAATTAAGACATTTTATCACAAAAACTGGTGGAGTTCATTATCACTACACCTGTCTTAGAGGAAATGGTAAAGGGGGCCAATCATGTTGAAATAAAAAGACACTACACAGTTTCTTGAAACAGGAAGAAGAAATAACAATCTCCAATATAAGTAACAATATGGGTAAATATAAATGACACTATTATCTCATGTTTTATTTGTAATGCCAACTTTTAGTTCTTACGAGGCTTAAAATTTAAAGGAATAGAAAAGAAGTATAAATCTTTGTTACAGGGCACACAATGCATAAAGGCATAATTCATGATAAGAACAACATAAAATGGAGGGACAGAGGGATATAGGTATGGTACATGTGTAGGCTATTAAAGCCAAGTTTGCATAAACATCAAATAAATTGTAATAGATTTAAGATGCTCAATATAACCCCTATGGTAACCTTAAAGAAAATATCTAAAATAAAAAAAATACACAAAAAGAAAGGATATGTGTTTCAAAATGGCTCATTATAAAAGATCATCTAAAATAAAACACAATAATATAAGAAAGGAGGGGCAAAAAAGGTAAAAGACAAAAAACAGCAAAATTGCAAAAGAAAATCTTACTTTCTCAGCAATTTCCTTTAATGTAAATAAACTGAACACTCCAATCAAAAAACAAAGATTGACAGAATAGATAAAGTAACATGACCCAACTAAATGCTATTTACAAGAGACCCATCTTATTTCTACAGGTAAAAATAGGTTGAAAGTGAAAGGATGGAAAAAGTATTGCATGTAAATAATAATCAAAAGATAGTTGGTGGCTATATCAATATCAGAAATAATAGACTTAAAGTCAAAAATTGTTACAAGAGACAAAGAAGGGCATTATATATTGATAAAAGGGTCAATTCCACAAGAAGATATAACAATTATATATGTCCATAATCACAAACCCCAAATAACATGAATCAAACATTGAAAAAGTGAAGAGAGAAATAAACAGTTCTACAAATAAAAAGTTGAAGATTTCAATAGCCCACTTTTAATACTGGATAGAGTATCTAAACAGAAGGTCAATTAGGAAAATAGAGGACCTGAAAAACATAATAAACCACCTAGAGCTTTATGACATATAAAGAACACTTCACCCAACAACAGCAAAATACACATTCTTTTCATGTGCACATATTCTAGGAGAGACTGTACTTTAGTACACAAGAGAAGTCTTAAATTTAAAAGTACCAAAATCATAAAAAGTAACTTCTTTGAATGAAACTAGAAATCAATAAATCAGGAATATTAGAAAATTTTAAAATCTGTGGAAATTAAACAGCACACTCTTAAATAATCAACAGGTTCTTGAAAAACTTACAATAGAAACTAGAAAATACTCAGAGAAAAATGAAAACAAAGACACAATATAGCAAAATTTATAAGATGCAGTGAAGCCAGTGCTCTGAGGGAAGTTTGTTGCTATGAATACATATTTTAAAAAAGAAGATCTTCTATTAATTACTTAACTTGACATCTTAAGCAACTAGAAAAAGAAGATTGAAGTACAATTAAAGTTAGCAGAATAAGGTTAATAATTATGATTAGAGTGGAGATAAATGAAAAAGAGAATCTACAAACAACTGAGAGAATAAGCAAAAGAAAAGTTGGTTCTCTGAAACCATTCAGTAAAATTGGCAAACATTTAGTGAGAATGTAAAAGAAAAAAGGAGAAAAAATGCAAATATCTAAACTCAGAAAGGAAAATGGTGTTATCATGATTACTTTACCTTACATAAATAAGTTTATTACAAGAGAATACTATGAACAATTTATGCCAATAAATGAGATGATCCAGAAAAAAAGGGGAAAAACGTACTAGAAATATATCAATTAGCCAAATTTACTTAAGAAATAGAAAAATATCAACAAACTACTAGTAAGTACAGAGAGGGAATCAATAATCAATAGTCAAAAATCTTCCTCCAAAGAAAAGTCCAGAGCCAGAAAGCTTCACTGGTGCATTTTACCAAACATTTAATTGGTATTAAGATTTAATACCAATACTTCTCAACCTTTTCCAAAGAACTCAAGAGGAAAGATCACTTCCTAATTCATTCTATGAAACCATCCTTATCCTGATTAAAAAAAGCCTGGTAAAGACATCCTAAGAAAAGAAAATTACAGACCAACTTCTCTTATGAAATATGAAAGCAGAAATCCCTTTAAAAAAGAGTAGCAAATCAAATCTAATGAATATTAAAAAGATTTTACACCATGATCAAGTGTGATTCATCCCAGGAATGCAAGGGTGATTCAACATATGGAAACCAATGTAATTCACTACATAAATAGAATGAAGAGAGAAAAAAAACTTACATGATTACATCAGTTAATGCAGAATAGGCATTTGACAAAATCTAGCACCATTTCTTGATAAAATTTAAAAAAAACACTCATAAAAGTAGGAATAGAAGGGAGTTCCCTCAATATATTAAAGGCCAATCATGAAAAACTCAAAGCTATTATCATTCACAATGGTGAAAGACTTAAAGCTTCCCCCTAAGATCAGTAATGAGATAAGTGTGCCCACTTTCACCATTGTTATATTCAGTATTGTACTAGAAGCTCCTACCAGAGCAATTAGGTAGGAAAATGAAATAAAATGTATCAAAACTTGAAAGGATTAATAAAATTATCTGTATTTGCAGAGGACGTGAACTTATAAATAGAAAATCCGAAGGAATCCACATGAAAGTGCTTGTACTAATAAATCATATTGAGAAAAAGAGAAAGAGAGACAGAGAGAAAGAAAGAAAGTTGGGAAGGAAGGGAGGAAGGAAGGAAGAGAGGGAGGGAGAGAGGAAGGAAGGAAGGAAAGAAGAAAGGAAGGAGAGAGGGAGGGAAGGAGGAGGGGAAAGAGATAGTGAGACAAGTAGAGGAGAGGGAAGGGGAAAAAAAAAAAAAAAAAAAGAAAAGCAAGCATCAATCTACTTGCCCAGGAGATATTTTACAACAATATTTAATGATTGAATGAATGTGAACATTTACATTTTTCCTGAAATTTCTGTTCGGATTATGTAGAACATGTATTTTCTTACATTTACAAAATTAAATTTTCTACAGCAGATATTAATAGCCCAAATCTGATAAATTGAAATATGCTAAAGGTAAATACATTTTTAAAGTAGTAATGAGTTGATAGATTATGTTACTGATTAGTCTAAATAGCCCATCCAATAATGTTTTATAAGCAATCATTAGCAATTGAAAATGATGAAATAGAAAATAAAATACCATAGAATTCAAAATACAACCCTTGTGCCAATCCATTTTTGTTTGTACTTGTATTGGTTACAATGGAATCAAAGAAAGAAATGCCTTAGGAAAAAATGCAAGAAAATAATTTCTATAAACTAAAAAATAAATTAGTATTCCAACAAATATTTATTTTGAGTATATAGTTTTTTTTGCTCCTTTGAATTGCTAAACAAAGGAATTTAAGCTCTCTGCCAGAACAAATCTTGACCTTTCTTTTTTTTTCTTTGAATTAATTATGATTTCTTGAAATGATCTCACTTTGCATGTTCAGCATGAATAATGTAACTCATTTATTTATTGCTTCTATAATTACTCTGTAATTACCTGATTTACAATATTGATAAGAATAGCAAATCTTGCAAAATAGCATTGTGAAAAGAAATATCATTCTCTGAGAGTGCCTACATGGATAAAAGTGCATTATAAATAATATACCTAATAATTACATTCTGTTGAACTCACTCTAGTCACAAATAGTCATGGATAAATCTAAAAAGTGTTATGCTAAGTGATAGAAGTATATTTTAATTTTATTTTAGCAGTAAATATTAATTTATATTTATACATTTACTATATTTTGCTCCTTATTTCTTCCTGCATGTTTGTACGTTTATCATCTTACTTCACAGCACTTTTTAGGATTTCAGATAGTTTAATAAGTATATGCTGGTTATGAGTTAATTTGGTTTTTGTTTTATGAAAAGTGTTTTTCTTTGCATTTATTTCTGAAAACGTTTGAATGACTATAAAATTCTATGTTGTCACATACTTTGTTTCTGTACAGGCATACCTAGTTTTATTTCCCTGTGCTTTATTGTGTGTCAGAGATATTGCATTTTTTTACAAACTGAAGGTTTGTAGCAACCTTTCATCAAGCGAGTTTATCAGCACCATTTTTCCAACAGTATGTGCTTATTTCATGGCTCTAGTCATATTTTATAATTCTCACAATATTTCAAACTTCTCATTATGTCTGTAATGTGCTTTGTGCTCGGTGATCTTTGATGTTACTGGTGTAATTGTTTTCGGGTGCCAGCAGCAAATTCTGCCCATATAAAATGGCAAGCAATCAGTAAACATCGTGTGTGTTTTCATCCTCTCTTCTCTGGCCTCCTTGTTCCCTGAGACACACAATATTGAAATTAACTCAATTAAGAACCCTACAATGACCTCTAAATATTCAAGTGAAAGGAAGAGTCACATGTCTCTCATTTTAAATCAAAAGCTGTAAGTGATTAAGCTTAGTAAGGAAGGCATATTAAAATCCTAGATAGGCCGAAACTGGGCCTCGTGAGCCACAGTCAAGTTGTGAATGCAAGGTTGTTTTTTGTTGTTGTTATTTGTTTGTTTAACCTATTTAAAACTATATTTTTTAAAAAAAGATGCAAAGGTAATATACCAAGTTATTAACAATGGTTGAGCTTAGGCAATAGAAATACAGTTTACATTTTTTCTTTTTCAACCTCTCTGTAGTTTCCAATTTTTCCTTTCTTTTTTTTTTTTTATCTAGATTTTATTTATTTATTCATCTATCTCCCCCCTGTTGCCCGTGCTCACTGGATCAGCCAACCATGCCATGCGGGCGGGCCCGCCTCCACCAGGAGGCCCCGGGAACCGAACCCGGGGCCTCCCATATGGTAAACGGGAGCCCCACTGACTGAGCCACAGCCGCTTCCCACCAATTTTTCCTTGAAGAGCATATTTTATGTAAATGTGAATGACACCATAAACACATCTTAAAATAGGTGGGTATATTTCTATTTTCTAAATTTACCATCCCAAGCTGACAAGATATAGTGATTTCTAGTCAAAATTAATGTTTTGTTCTCTCAAATAAACCCCTTCCACACTTCTTTGTCAGCTCTCATCTCTGGAACCAGTGTCTAGAAAGGCCTTCTGCTTTTCATATCAAGAGCAATCATTGTGACATCATAAATTCATTTCTCTTGAAGAAGGGGGGGTTGAAGTAGCCCTATAAGTCAAGGCTCTCACTTCCAAATCTATTCAAATATACCCAAAGTCAATTTTTGTCCCATTTCAGATCACTTCTGAAGGCAAAGTCAAAGCCTTGGGGGCTGGAGATGGGGGTCACCAGGGGCCTCAGGGAATAAGCCCTTTACAGTTATTGGGAGAAATAGCCCTTCCTTGACTGTTAAGGCACAACCTCTTTCACTGTGGAACCCTCAAGATGGAAAATAAACCTCACACCACACAAAAATCTTTCCTATACTTTCTTTCTCCACATCATATTTCCACATCCACACAGCTGGGCTAAACTATACCAAACCTTCCACTCTGGGGCATTTTTATACCACAGAATAGAAGAGACCAGAATACATGCCTGGAAGGCCAACCTGAAGCGATGACTGTCTGATATTTACTTTAAAAAACACTATACTTAAAATCTGAAGAACTTTTGGATTCAAAGCACTTTCCAAATTCTGTTCCACAAACTACTTGGGGTCTTACAGATGTGCATCAGAGATTCTACAAATATTTAGTTCAAAGATCATTTTTAATATATATATTTTAAACTGTAATAAAATATATTCCTTCAGTACCAAACGCTTCCACCTTAGAGACCACCAATTAGTTAATTTGTATTTTTACTTGCTTATACATTATCTAGTAAATAATATAAGTTTAACCTTAAAATAGATTTAAGCTAACAAAATACAACCTATTTCACACACTGGGGTTCCATGAAGGTTTCTTACTGCAAACAGGGTTTTGCTGTTAAAATAATTTGAAAACCACAGAAACAGAATCAAGTCTTTCAGTTTTAAATTCTAAATTCAGTTTGTTTTTGGTCTTTTTGCTTGGGTCTTGTGTAAATTCTAACGAGTGTAAGATTCCTGGGCATGCTAAAAACTGCTTCTGCCCAGCTTTTACTTAGGACAGTGACATAAATTCTGTCCACACAAGGACATGTCAGTCCTGCTCTCTCCCCACACAGACTTTTACAATACAGGCAATGCCTGAGTTAAAATGAATATCCCTGGTGCCCATAATTCCCACCTCACATCTTGCAGAGTTTTGGAATCTTTGAGTCAACTTAGCAAAGAGGAGATTTGTTGTAGCCAGTGTCACTTTAAGTTAGTAAAACTCAGAAGGCAACCAATTTGCCCTGCTGCACAAACCCCATCAGCCAGTCAGTGTGTAGTTATTGCCAGCACTTGAGAAAAGTGAGCATCAAATGATGTGAGGAATGGACAGGAAGCACCTTGTACTGTGAAAATGTGGAGATTAATTTCCACAGAGTAGGAAAGAAGAGGTGAGATTCTTGAAGGTAATTCCAGAAGGTTTCAAATGATTAAAAGTCTGAAGAAACTCCATGTTTGCTCCAAATTCTGAACCAGACACCCCACCATGATTGTAATGAGCCCTGTGGCAACCTTACAGAGGTCTGGCAGTAAGGAGGATGGGTCAGCATATGGAACATTCATGCGGTAATTATTCTTCTCTGTGTATTTTACGCTACAGAGCTGGATGAGGTGAGGAGAGGTTTAAAAGATATCAACATTTAAAAATTGTGCTCACCTTCAAGGGTGGCTTAAAATGGAGTACAGTTTTTGGCATAGAGGGTTTTTCTCATTAGTTTTACTGTCATCTGAAATCAAGGCTCTACTTCTCAGCAGAAAAAGCAGAAGGATATACAAATGGATGTAAAACCTAGGTTAGTTGAGAGTTGCAGGTGAAACACTAGCCTCCTTAGCCACAAATCCTGTGTAGGATTCACTTGTTTGGTTTTAGGAGTTTTTGTCATCTTCCATCTGATGATCAGAGGGACTCGTCTGTCTGAGGGTCTATGTCAATGGCAGTGTTCACACCAAGAATACCTGAGAATGGCAAGGTCTGTAGCGAGCAAACTTTCTCCAGGAAGACAGATATTATGCAGCACGGGGTCACTCAGAGGCACCACTCAGCCATAGCCACAAAGGACAAAGACACTGCTTCTAAAAGTGATGCTGAGAAAGATATGCCCAGTGCTCCAAACCTTCTACCTTCTGGGTTGTTTCAAAGACACTTATTTATAGCTTCCTTGTAATAATAAGATAAAAATAAGAAGCAGCCAAGATTGCATAGGATGAAGTATGGAAAGACCTCAAATGCAAACTTCTCTGTCTCCTCCATGTGGAATCAGAACATAACACCGTCCCTGGCACAGTGATATATCTTCTCAATCCTAGACACTCGTTGGAGTTTCAAGTATTCCAAGTTTATATGGAATCTCCTTACATAGGCATGATTGATTAAATCAATGTTCTCGTGGTTGAGCTCCATCTAGGAAAAGTTTTTGAAGGAATTTAAAGTGCTACTCCAGTGAATATGCAAATGATAAGGAAGTGAAACAGCCTCATTCATGATTTGGAGAAAGTTTACTGGTCTGGAGAGAAGATATAACCAGCCAAAACATTCCCTTAGGCCAAAGGCTAATCCAGAGAAAACCCTAACTCTTTAATTCTATGAAGGCTGAGAGAAGTGAGGAAGCAGCAGAAGAAAAGTTGGAAGCTAGCAGATGATGGTTCATGAGGATTAAGGAATGAGGCCATCTCCATAACATAGTGCTGTATCTTGCCACTGACCTTATTGAGAAGAGAGCAGCTATTTCTTAAGATCAATACTTGGTAGGTATATTTCCCTTTTACCTGCTGTACTATTTTCAATACTTTCTTGACTGCCTATGATCTTATATTGTATTATTTCATTTTATTCCAGGCACTAAAGAGAACCAGTCTCCATAACAAAGTAAACAAAGAATAATAAGCAATGTAGTATTATTGAAAATATACCAAGCAGATAATAAGAACTGATTTCCAACTGAATTTCTCCCTTAAATTAGATGCATACAAGTGGATAAATTACTTAGCTTCTGTGTTTTATAATTTTTCTCGGATAAATGAAATTAATAGACCATCTCTATTTCACAAACTTTAAAAAATATTAAAACTTAATGTACATGGAAAATCAGTCTACAGGAAGCAAAATGCTATAATAGATATTTTTAGGACACTACTAAACTAGATAACGTTAAAGAGATTGGAAGGTACTAACTTGATTTATAGTTTAATCAAACTGTTGAAAAGAAAATTCTATCAAAGAATGCACACCTCTAAGTATAAGGTAAAACTACTGAGGTAAATCTCTATCCTTGCTAATTATTATAACTAAGGACATTGTCGTGATGCTTAATTGTATGTGTCAGTTTATTTGGTCAAATGCTGGTCTAGTTGTTCTTGAGGGTGGCATTTCTAAGAGGAATTAGCATCTATTATCAGTTGACTTTATGTAAAGGAGATTACCCTCTATAATGTGGGTTTCCCTAATCCAATAAATTAGAAACCTTAACAGCAAGACCTTATTACTGCAATGACTTAAGGTTTTGGGGATGTTGGGAAGTGGTAAATATATTTGCCTGTGGGAATAACGTCTTTTGAGGGTCTAGAGGTAGACTATTAGTAATCAAATTGTGTTCCCTAAAAAAACATATTCAAGTCCTAACTAAGGTCCTCTGAATATGAATTTATCTGTAAATAGGATCCTTGTAGATGTTACTAAGATAAGGCCAAACTTGATTAGATTGGACCCCAATCCAATATGACTGGTATCCTTATAAGAAGGAATTTGGACTCAGTGAGACAGAGACAGACAGAAACAGCCATGTGTTGGAGGCAAAAGATTGAGTTATGCCCCCACAAGCCAAGGAGTGCCATGAATACTGGCCACCACAAGAAGCCAGGGCAGAGACATGGAATGGATTCTCTCCTTTAAGAGGAAGAATGGTCATGCCAACACCATGCTTTTGGACTTCTAGCCTCCAGAATCATGAGACAATAAATTTTTGTTGTTTAAGCCAACTAGTCTGCAGTACTTTGTTATATTAACTCTGGCAAACTAGACAGATGGTTTATTTTAGTAATTAAACCAATTCCTCATTCATCTACTTTAAAATTCCTGTATTCCCATTCCATAGTATAAGAATTGTCATGTTTTATAAATACCTCTACCTTATACTTAGATTATGAGTGCCACAGTAAAAGAAAGGAAACTTATCTAATATATTTTGTGATGACCAGCAGCTAGTTATGCAATGTCTGGTTAATAATTACTAAATAAACAACTAATTACTAAATACAACAAAATAATATATGATGATTATTAAATGTGTACCCCAAGATTATTAAGCTTAATTTATTGAGCTTCTACTCTATATTAGTTAGTATTCAAATGCTTTGCTCATCCTCATAACCATGCATTAAATATTATTATAACTTTTGTTACAATTTGAAGTGTTCATGAATCCCAGAAAAAAATCATTAGAGCTGATCCATTCCTGTGGATGTGGGACCCTTTGATTGGAATGAGGGAGAGAGGCCCGAGACAGGGATCAGCAGAGCAGCCCAATAGGGAAGAGACGAGGCCTGGGTAGACATAAGCCATGTGCCTGATTGCCCACAGCTGAGCTCAGGGAGAAAGTGAGCCTGGAGGACAAGGCAGAGTCTGGCCACTATTTTGCCTTGCCACATGGCAGGAGTCCAGGATCTGCCTGACTTTTGGTGAGACAGCATTTCTAATGATGCTTTGATTTGGACATTTTCACAGCCTTGGAACTGTAAGATTTTATTCTAATAAATTCCCACTGTAAAAGCCAACCCATTTCTGATATTTTTGCATTGGCAGCCTTTAGCAAACCAAAAGAACATTTAATAAACAAAGACTGAGTCTTAGAGAGAATAGCCCCCCTTCTTAAGAGTATTAAATGAAAAAATAATGATATCAGAGAAATTCTTGAGCATAATTATTGTAGAGTAATAAAAATGAGAAAAAGGACAACAGATACATTATGGTTGGTGGGAGTATAATCATAGATGCATAAATGCTGTTTTTTTTTTTTTTCCTTTCCATGTTTAAATTTGTTCTGCAGTCGCTTTGCACATAGGGTCAGCAAACTAGATCATGCAGACCAAATCTTACATGTTGCCTCCTTTTGTATAGCCTGTGAGCTTAGAATGGGTTTTATAATTTTAAATAGTTGAAAATTTAAAAAACACAAACATTTTGTGACACATGAAAACTATAAAAACTTCAAATTTCAGTGTTCATAAATTAAGCTTTATTGCAACACAGCCATGTCCTTTCATTTACATATTTTCTACAGTTGCCTTTGCACAATACAGAATCACTTAGTAGATGCAGAGACTGTATGGCCCCAAAAGCCCAAAATATTTGCTATCTGTTCCTTTATAAAAAAAGGTTTCCCAACTCCTGCTGCTCTACAATATTCATTAACCTATATGTATTTGACCTTGTATGAATTTGCATGTGTACATGCATTTTTAAAATATACGACAAAAAAAATTTTTTTTCTTTCTTATAGTTGTTGAATTTTTATTTTGTTTTCAAATGACCAGTACCTCAGTTGGTATTTGCAATTTATACTTGAAACATTGGAATCCTAGGTTTGGATCATTTGGAAAGGAGAATCCATGAGAGACTCAGAACGAGGCTCCTGTTCTAACCCTATCCAAATATTACCAGCTTGATTTCAGATGCAGGGATAAAAGCCAGCACGACATTTAGAATTTCATTGGCATTTTATATCTGCAAAATGCTTTAGCACATTCATTCAGAAATTAACCCTACAACACACTTGTGGTCATAATTAGGTCATTTTGCAGCTGTTTCAACCACTGTTTTCCTAATAACAGAAAAGCCAAATTTATAAATTGTTCACCTGTCAAATAAGTTAAATCTGTAAGGCATTTTCTTGTAACATTTGGAGATGTGTCTACAAAATATCAAAATAATCTAATGATTTGGTAATTGAGAGAAACGTTAGCAAACAAAGTGTTTGCTTGAACTGAAAAGCTGTTTCACTCAATTGAATAGTTAGTTTGTAATGGTACTTACTGTTACATAACAACATAAAATGACATATACATTCTGTTATTAAAGAACATAAAATACAGAAACAACTAAAAAAGGCATATATAATGATATTTTGCAGTTTCCTTTTCTTATTAGCTTAGGACACATAATCCATCAAAAAGTAAGTTTAAAGAAGCAAAATATAGTCTACAAAAAAGACCTATTGGAGGTGGGATGTCCTGAAATTATATTTTATTGTTATATAGTTTTACAACTATGAGTTTTTATATTTAATTGATATTATCAGAGAAATTTAGAGAAAATATTTAAATATTTTTCAAAAGATATTTGTAAAATATGCATATCTCATTTAATTATGCAAGGGAGCAATACTTGAATATGTGATTAAGCTTTATTTAAGAAAGAGCCAATGTATTTTTAGCAAAGCAAGATGATATACTAAGTCCAGAAGGCACTTTTAAAAATAATATTCATTTCTAAATAAGGTAAATTATATTATTAACTTTGAAAATCAATACAATATTTTAAGAAATTATTATATTGGAGTAAAATTAAATGTTTATCATAATTTAACTGTTATTTAAATAATGGTATTTTGTTCTTTCATTTTTAGATCTAGTGTGTTTTGAATTTGGCATAATATACATAAAAGAACAAAAGATATCTATGTCTCAAATGATTTATAGAGTATTAAAATAAAATAAGTTTTTCCAAATGTAAATGTGGAAAATTGTCATTGTCAATATTAATATCTGACTTCAGTATCTATACTTAATTACTCTGCTATGCCATCTCTCAAAATGAAAATTTTATTTGTGTGTAATAGAAATAGAAAACATATGAAAAAAAATTTTTATACAATTCTCAAACTGATATATACCCATAAAAGCTTTATTGTCTTATAAAACTTTTCTAAACTGTGTTGTCAGTAATTATCTATAAATTTTGAATTGTTTCTCCCTTCTCATTTTTACTTGACTAAGGAACAGTTTCAAACTGATGAAAGTAACTTCTGGATACTATAAATCTATCCCGGTTTTAGAAGCTATGACATCCCTGTAGCAACAAGCACACCTAGAGCCCAGATATTGGTATCAAATACCATCCTACAATAAAGGAAACCAGGGCTCCTTCAAGAATTGACTAATTCTGGGATTGGGCAGGAAATAAACAAGGTGAGCCAGTAGCATCTTATAATGCTAGAAAGGAGGAGCTCAAAAAACAAACAAATCAACAAAAAACAAACCATAAAACCAACACAATGATGGCAATATGTCATGTCATAGGGACACAGGAGCCAAGTAGCAGAGCTCTAAATGACCAAATCTTAAACAATTTGAACAAATAAAAAAGTTTTATTGGCTTATAACACAAAGTATGTAATGAATATTCCTGTGCCCATACTGACATAAATTATTTAATAAATTTTAAAAATGGAGTAGGAATTTTTATTCTCCCAAGCAAAATTATTCCAAATAATTTGTATAGATACACAACTCTCAAGAAAGTGGAGCATAACTCCTCACTTATTATATGTGGGCTGTGCATAGTGACTTCCTTCCAAATAATACAGTATGGAAAGGGGGAAGAAACTTTACAGTGGAGAAAACTGAAAAATACTACTTTTTAGGCACATGAACAGGGTTAGTATTATCGGTGATAACTTTATGTTAAAAATAGGCCCTTGATATAAGTTATGAGAATGAAACTTTATCTCTGTGGCCTTTCTTTCAATAACCCCACTCTACTCTTGGGGAAAATACCAGACAAATCCTAATTGAGAGACTTTCACAAAATACCTGACCAATACTCCTAATAATTGTCAAGGTCATCAAAAATAAGGAATGTCTGGAAAACTATCAGAGATAAGAGTACCGAAGGAGACATTATGACTAAATGTAATGTGATAATATGGATGGGTTGCCAGAACAGGAAAAAGATATCAATTTAAAAGTAAGGAAATATGAATACTTTATGGACGTTAGTGAACACAATGGATCAATATTGGTTCATTAATTGCAACCAATGCACCCATAGTACTGGTACACCTATATCTGGATGCCAGTTCACAGTGCAGAAAATGATGACTCCATTGGCTATTTCTAGAAAATAATTCCTAATTTTATACACAGAGACACACAATCACTTTCATTAACTAATTTACTTCTCAGCTCAAATGTCACCTTCACAGAGAGAATGACCTTAACACCCATCACAGAGTGGCCACATCTACTTCTCCATCCCTTCTTGCTTTATTTTTTTTTTTTCATGGCACTTATAGTATATTATTACATTTAAATTTATTTTTATTTTATTTTATTTTATTTTATGTACTCTCACCAGACTATAAGCTTCATATAAGTAAAGACTTTCTTTTGTTCATCTCTGTATTCTCAATATATAGACTAAAGCTTGTGCATGTTGCATATATATTTTTGGACTAAATGAATTATATTTGCCAAGAAAAACAGCATTATTCTTCTATAGCCTTTCATCACATGTAATTCAAGTGGTAGAATAGCAAAATCATCACACAAAGAATTCTATTAGCTTCCATTTTAAAAACATTTCTTGTGTAGGTACATGTACATGGGAAGAATGATTTCGTGTGAAACTTCCTAGGAAAAACCTTAGCTTTGACCTCTATATGTAGCCGTGTGAAAGAGACTACAAGTTGCTAATTGATTTTCATTCTACACTTCTTTCATAAGAGACCCCAATGTGTATTTAGGGTAGAAATACAGCCAGCTAGAAGACTATTTTCTAGCTTTCTGTGCAGCTAGTGTGGCTATGTGACTGTGTTCTGTTTAATGAGATATAACAAACAAGGCTGTTTTGCAGGAAGGCCCCTTAAGGGAATCTGACTTAAGGTAGAAGCTTAGAGAAACAATTTTAATAAATTTCTTATATAAGCATTCAAAGCTACAGATTTCCCTCTAAATACTGCTTTAGCAACATCCCATAAATTTCAATGTGTTGTGTTTTCATTTTCATTATCCATCTGTGTTTTCAATGTCTTCCTTAAATAGTCACTTTCTTCAACTTAACTCATCTCTATTTAAGTCAGTGACTGCCCATAATGAAAAACATTAATCAAATATTCAATTAAATCTTTAAATACTGCTGAAAAGCATCTTGACCTGTAAATTTCAAACTGTGTAAAATAAAGACTTCAAATCTTTCTTCTCTTAGAAACTTGTTTTAAGATATGTTAATAATGGTTTTGTCAGTAATGCACATTAAAAGCTAAAGTAAAATTCCTATTATTTACAAATGTAGATTAAAATTGAAATTTAAGAGCATGGAAAGATTAAGGGACTAGAAACTCTCTTTGCAGGTTAGAATGAATCTGTGAGAAAAATCTGTGTGTGAGTGTACACCCTGCCAGTGTTTCATGTCAGTAAAATAATTTTTCCTGGAGCTTTCCTGTAGCAAAAATATAAATTACTGAGGTTTTCAAAGAAACTTTATCAGGCCAGTTGCTTTAAATTGTAAATTCTGTAGTTAAATTAAATGATTAGTAGAAAGCTAGGTCTTAAGTGTCCTTGTAAATTTTATGAAACAATAGTTTTCCTTGCATATAAAGTTTACTATAGTATATATTATAAATATGGTTTCAAATATTTCCATAATTTTTGATGAAAACATGTAGACTCATATAGAATGTACAATATTTTAAATTTGAAAAATTTAAATTAAAAATACTCAAAACATTTTTTAATGGGATTAGGATATCAGGAGATTAAGAGCTAAATTCTCATTTAAATAATAGAAGGTAAATAACTAAATTCTAAAATCCATTCGTCTAGAAAGAAGAAACCATGCATGTTATTTATTGTAGCTAAATAAAGATAAGTCTAAACCAGCAAAAGCAATTGCCTCTATGCAACAGAATTGGGGAGTTGGTCAGGGGTATGTTGATCTAGTTTTTAAATTATGTTTTTAGTATTTCTCAAGGACTTTTTAAAAATATGTTCATGCTTTATTTTGATAAAAAAGAACATTCAAGAGCTGTTTTAAAAGCTTATGCTTTATCAGAAAATTTTGAGATGCATTTACAATTAATAATTTACCAGACTCGAATCACAATCACACAAATGATCACACATATATAATGAGTATTCAATCATTTTATACACTCAATTTGAAGAAAACTATAAATAAAATTTCACATTTTGAAAGAGAAAGCATTAGCTAGAAAAGGTATGTCTTTTTGGTGTCCAATTCCCTGATGCCATCATTCAGATTATGGGAATCCATATGAGCAATTGCACAAGTTGTTGAATTTTACAACATCATATAACACTAAAAGCATTCACTCTTCTCCCAAGATTCCCTGGGGAACTGCCTGTCAATGCAAAGAGAATTGCATCAGCACAGAGACATTAGAGCAAAGAAAAGACATTAGAGTAAAGACATTAATACAAAGAAAAAGATCACATATACTAAGATGAAATTGCCAATGAATCCAGCTTTAGAAAAATCAAAATTATCACTAAGACATTAAGATAAGGTGCTCCTCTCTCTCCCTAAGGACACAAAGACATACACATACGCAGTTTGTGTCACCTCATATGGTGTAGTATTATTTCACTTTTTAAAATATATTCAATTACTCTGATTAGACTATAACATAAAAAAGTGTTTAAAATTTGAAAATATGCTTCCAGTGTTTCTAAGTTATAATATATTAATAAAGATTTATAATCCTATTATTTGTATATGTACAAATATGGAGTTCTGTCATTTTTATTTGTTAAGCAACAAACTACACAGCTTAAATATATATTTAAATACCTATTTAAATGTCAGGCTGTAAATATATCAGAGTAGAAGATATTCCTCATACCTGATTATAAAGGAGAAATACTTCCTGTTTTAAAAATGTAAAAATAGATAAAAATTCAAAATCACAGCTATCAATAATGTAAGTTGCTTAAGAATTTCATCTTTAACATTACAGTTTAAAATTTCCATATGATGAATTTTCCAAAAATATGTGGGCATATATGTTCATTTTAAGAAAATCATACCAACATCAATATTAACATTTAGATTACTGGATGACATATGAGATTTCTTTGCAATTTTTTTCTTCTGTAAAATATATTCCAAGTAATGAAAATGTATATCAAAATAGTGTGTTCTAAAATCACTTCAAACAATTATTTTGAAACTGGATATGTCACTAACTTGATGCAAAATTAGGTTTTCTTGTAGTTTGTTTTCAATATTTAGACATTGTGTACTGTCTTATTTTGCCAAAGGCTGCCAATGCAAAGTACTAGAAATGGGTTGGCTTTTATAATGGGAAATTTATTAGAGTAAAACTTACAGTTTTGAGGCTATGAAAATGTCCAAAATAAGGCAGCATCAGAGATGCTGGATTCCCCAAAATCATCCTGGTCTAGTTGGCAACACATTGTCCTGTACTATACTACTTATTTACTTTTCTGTCTTCTGCATGAGATCAACACCTACTTAAATGCAGGAAATATATATGTGCAACTTTCTATCTCAGTGCAATATCACACTCAGACTGCACAGTTAATAGTAAATAAATGGTTTAATGAATGATTGAATGAGTAAAAAATTTCAATTAAGGATTAGATCAGTAAACATGTCCTTTTGGGGAATCAGTAGAAAGAACAAGACTTCACATATGAGCCATAATGGAATTAAATAATTCCTAAAACAAATTTAATCTCACACATATTTATAATATTTGATACTGCATGACAACTAAATCACCCGTATGAGAAGTTCAAGAAATAGCTATAATTTTGTTTCATTGACAATGGCAAACCAAACATTTCTGATCTCTAGTCCAAATAGGAAAACAGCTACAGTTTTTGTTTTGTTTTGTATTTTTAATACGTCTGGATGTGTAACATAAGCTGAGACTCTGCCTCAATTTACACTTTAGGCATTCAGTATGAGGTAGATAGTATGTGGTATCAAGGACAAACATCTAGGCTTCAAGATAAAACATTGATCATAAAAGAGAAGGAGAGATTGGTTATCTGAGGTATTCAGAACATGACTTTGAAAATTCATGCGTAAAGAAGGGTCACTCTAAATGAAGACTTAAAAGGAAAGGGACATTTATAATAGTTAAAAGTCATAAAAATGGTTAAAGGGTTCTGCAATCAATATCTTCTAAAAATATTAATTTTGGAGCCAGTCTTTGAGTTAGAAGAGGAAGTGCAACATTATTCTTTTACCAGTGAACTGGCAGCAAGATCTCATTTTATAATTTATATATAAATATATGTAATTTTTAACATATGTACATATGTATTCATATGTTACATAAAAACATAAACTAATAAAATATACATATTTTCCCAACCCAAGATTATCTGAAGTGAGACAAAACATGTAACTTGCAGTTTGGGTTTCCAGTTTCGAAAATTAGAAGAATGGTTGTCAGACCTGGTTTTCATCACAATCACCTCAGGTCTTTTAAAATTACAAAGATAATGGACCTTGTCGAAAGCATTTTCAATAAGAATCTCTGGCATAGATCCTAGATATACTTACTTTTCAAAAGCATTATTGGAAGTATTGGTTTGTAGCCAGCATTGAGAATCTCTTATTTGAAGAATGGAGGGCAAGGACAGAGCAATTCATTGAAGCAGTTAATTTGTTAGTCATCGATGGTTAAGGTTGAAGTGGTTGATTTGAGTGTGGGGACCAAGGCATAATCCAAGTGATTTAGAAGCATCCAATTATTGAGTGTTGAGAGGCAAGGGCAGAAGGAGATATTGTCAAGTGTGTAAAATACAGGGCATCCTCGCCCTTAAAGGTGAGGGTCCATCCTCTTTACTGATGGAATCAAACCAGAAGTTAATGGATGAGCAAGAAACTGAGTGATGACTTGCAGTTCATCCCATAAGATTAAATGTAAGCATGAGCAAAGCAAATAGACATTCTGTACAGTTGAATTTAATAGGGAGAAGTGAAAAATGAAAAATGAAAACTGTATATGCTTCATCTTAGGACATAGGGAGAAAAGAAAATATCTAATATCTCCCTTTCTCATTATTGCTATGACTAGTCTTAGGTAGATGAACAGGATACACAGCTTTTCTTGACTCATTTACCTTCCCTCTAACAATCTCTCTCAGACTGCTTGACAGTCTAAAATCATATGATAGCTACAGAGGAGCAGATGCACATCCACATAGTCATACTTGTGAATTGTAATCACCTTACTTAAGCTGAAGTAAACAGTGACTAGAAGCACAGCACTCAGATTCTATCATTGCCTTCCACTTTGACATGTGGCAAGTAAATTTAAATGATAGATCTCAAAGTGTTTTCTATCCCTCAACCTCTTAAATCATTAAACAAATGAGAATGAAAGTGAAGTTAATGAATTATAAGGACTATATAAAGCAGGACAGTTTTAAGTGTGAAATTCAGCAAGATGTTAGAGATAGTTTGCACCGACTTGGTATTTGGAAGTTAAGTGTACAGAGAAGGGGATGATAATTTGAGATAAGACGGTCACTTAACATGATATGTAATTCAATCACATCATCCAATTTAACAATTTGGAATATTTCTCAAAATTGGTTCTAGGTCCATATGTTAAAAAATTTTTACAAAAAAAAAAATTTACACATTTTATTTGTAAAAATAAATAAATAAATAAATATCTAATGTGAGCTCCTTTTAAAATACGAAAAAACATCTGGTGAGATTATTTGATGCACTGCCTGAATATTTTAGAAATTCACTAAAAGCATTTGACAAGAAAATTTTGATTTACAAGTAGAAGTTATAAACAATGATTTTTTGCTTATAGATAATTCTTGATTGGACTAAATAATAATTTAAACACTTGTCCAGATTGAAAGTTAGGTAATTTGGTTATTAAAACGTAGAATGATTCTCGCTGTCCAGATTTTGTGATAATCAGGATAGGCTAAATATTCACTGTATTAGAAACGATGCATGTGTTCCCAGACCTAGTTTTTCTCCCTAGGTCTGGTTTTTAGAATGCTGGTGATAAACAAAGCCTGATTTATTATATGACCATCCTGTATGGGAAAAGAGTGTAACTCTATGTATCTTTGGCCAACCTTAAGAGATATAGCAGGGGGACAGATATGGCTTAAATGGTTGGGTATCTCTCTCCCATATGGAGGGACTTGGGTTTGATCCCGGGGACCTCCCGATAAAAAAAAAAAAAAAAGAAAAATATAGAAGGCATGTGGGCCGCCAGACCCCGCATGCAGGTGAGCCGCCAGGCCCCGTGCATAGGTGTGCCGTCAGGCCCCCTGAGCCACACAGCAAGATGCTGACGTAACAGGAGAGTGACACAAGGGAGAGCCAAGATGAGAGGCACCAAAAAACCAGGAACTAAGGTGGCACAGGCAGTAGGACTCCTCTCTCCCACATTGGAGATTCCAAGGATCGAATCCCAGTGAAGAGAGGAGGAGAAGGATGAGAAGAGAGGGCAGGAAATGGACACAGAGAGTTGCCCAGCTAATGGACACAAAAATAGCAAAAATGGGGTGGGAGTAAAAATGGATAAAAGTAAATAAATAAATGAATCCTTAAAAAAATGTATAGGGGAATAAGATACGGACTATAGTTAGCAGTAAAACTTTGACGATGTTTTTTCATAATTTCTTAACAAACGTTTCACAACAATGCAAAGTATTTGTAGTGGGGTGATATGTGGGAATCCTGTATGATGTTATGCATGTTTGTTTTGTAAATTTACAATGTTTACTTAACACTTATTGTTTATGTATATTCATGTATGAATGATATACTTCAATAAATTGTTAAAAAATAAAAAAAGAGAAAAGAAAGAAAAGAAAAAAAAATGTACAATGAATATAATCAAAGAAAGTAAGCATATGTCTGGAATTAGGGAAATGAGATATTTTGATTTAATACTGTCTCTCTCTCATTGGGTCAACTATGTTATTACAGTAATATATATCTATATAGTGCCTAAGTGTTATTCTGAGTTATATATTTTCTTAAATATTATTCCATATTCAGATTATTAGTTCCAACATTTTTTAAATAAACTATATAATGTAGTGTTGATACAATAGACATTGGGAGTAAATGAGCTTTTGATTGAAATCCCTGCTTTAACAGGAGACCCAAAATTATTCACATGGATCCAAGTGAATATGAAGATAATTTTGTTTTTATCATCTTTATAACCAAACTACCTGTACATGTGACACAACATAAAGTATATTTCACTTAGATTACTGCAAAGCTTTCCCATTAGAGGAACTTTTATTTAAGTAGTTTATTTGAAATGAACATTTTTATAAAACATGTAATAAAAGTATAAAGGGAAAATGTTAATCAAGTTGTATTGTAGCATGCTTCCATTAATGACTCTACTCAAAGTAATTATTAAGATTTTTGTCTCTTGAGATGAGCAGCAATAGCTGTGCCCCCAAAGCAAGAAAGTTTGTGTGTGCAGATATATATATAGGGGGAAAGTCAAACTGGCAGTGAAGGGACAAAGAGTTAGCATCCCAATCACTTAGGGGTTTATCCCCATATTTGATCCTAAATCTCTGGTTCTATTTTTGTCAGGTACCAAGGGAAAAATTACCCACCAAAACTGGAGAGTAATATGAATGAGGGTCCACTTGGAACCTTTAATTAAAGCTTGTTTTGCTCTCCCAATCCCAGTAATGTCCATGTAGATAGTGAATCTACTGTGTTCTCAAACTTCTCCTATTCATGACAATAGCTGTAAGGGAATAAAGATCTGCTTATCTATTAGCAATACATAAAAAAATGGCCTCTGTTGCTAAAAGAGAGTTTGGGTATAAAAAATATCTTGGGCTCTGCTAATCAAATTATTTCCAAAATAATATTCTAATAGTTTTCATTATACTGAAATCCCATTGATTCTGCCACCATCAATAATATCTAAAATTAAGCATCTGAAGTGTTAAGCAGAGACCCAGAATCCTGTAGTACTTAATTAATGATAACATTCATGACAGTATTACCGTTGGCATATTTTGTACAACTATTGAATCATTCTTAGTTTCAAATGAAATTTAATATCTTTTAGGACAAATTTTTAAAAAATGTTTAATAATTAGGTTTATCCCCAAACACTAAGAATTCCTACACTTCTAGAGAATGAAATTTGCATGTAAAATTATAGTAAGGGGCAAAATGAATTCTGATTATCTTAATTTAAACTCACAAATCTTGAAAGCAATTATTCATGTGCACACTAATATATATGCACACGTGTGTACATGTGTATGTTTTTGACAGATTTTAAAATATAAATTTTGAATAATTTGACTACAATATATTGTACTAAGAGGCGTTTTGGATGGGAATGGGAATGGACCTAGTAGTTAAATATACGTGTATTTTAATCACAGTTCTTCATTTTACAATCTGTGAGATAATAATCTAAATATCTAATTTTACTCTCTGCCAAAAATGAGATGCATGACAGATTTTACTTCCTAATCAAAAGCACTATGAGGCAAATGTTCATTTTACAGTTATTCTTAACTCTCTTATCTATGTCTCATAAAGCCTTGTAGGTAAACATTTGTGAAGATAAATGTTTTATACACATCCTGTTTTGAATATATACTTCCACTTTTAGCTTTATATAGATGTCAAAAAAGGTATCCAAGAAAGTTTGTGTGTGTGTAATTATTGATAAAATTTCTACTTAGTTATAACTTCTCAAAACTTTTATATTGAAAGGGTTTATGTAGAGCTCAATTATACTATTGTAAATGTTAATTTTGTCATCTGTTATCATTGTCAACATAACTAACTTCTCTGAGACAATTCTTTCTCAGATTTAAACTCAAATATACTGAGTGCCATGAGATACCAATTTATTTTTTTTAGACATGTTTGTTTCTAGGTAACAGATGTATATGAAACTGAATTGCATATGAGTTCAGAATATGCCACAAGTAGGATAATTTAAAAATTTCGCAACACTTAGTCATGCTGATGACAGGTTGTTGGTTTTTGTGACAATAAAATGTGTGCCTGATTTGTCTCAAAGATATTTCTTTGATGCATATTTGTATATTCTGTCATTACAGAAGCAGAATGTTTAAAATATTTCTTTACATTTGTTTTGCTGTCTGTCTTCAGTAACATGATCAAAAGAATGGCTTGCTGAAGATTAGAAACAGAAAAAGAACACCCAGATTTTTTATTAGATGTAAATATGGTTGACTTTGAATCATGTCCTAGAGATTTCTTTTCCATTTCAAGCATCAAATTTGAATGCAAAGAAATTTTCTGGAAGCTATTGTTCTACATAAATACTGGAATAGTAAAAGTCCTACAGAACTGATTTTACAAGGAAGGCATTTGTGTCAACACAATTATTTAGATGTATTTCAACTTGCTAGGCAATTGAGGTGTTTGTATTATGCACACAGAACTGAGCTATGCAGTCCTTGGAAGTACAACTAAGGAAAGAGTAATCCATGGAGCTCATTACTGCTCCTGGTCAATAGACTTCTAAACTGCTTAACCAATCCTAGCAAACAACCAGACACTTGGGGCTGAAAGAAATAGTTCAGAAAGAAATAGTTCACTCTGGCAAAGAGAGAGAAAAATGGACATTTCAAAAAGAGAGTTCCCTTCAATCTCTGTTTTTTACATTTGATTTTCTGTATTATTTCAAGCTAGGTTGTTAAGCTGAAAAGTATACAAAACAGCATATTTGAAGCCCGGTTTAGCACAGTGGTTATCAGACCCGAAGGTAAGAGATTTTATGCAACACTATTTTGCCTATTCAGTTACTTAGAAGATATTTCACTACTTACTTTATTAAAGTCATCCATATGAGTTGTTGATTATCTGGCTCTGTTTAACAACAAAATTTTAGATCTAGGAAAAACATGTCTCAAATGGTGAATAAATAAACAAATTGTGATGCAGCTATGCAATGAAATACTTTTGCTAGGAGGTTTGGCAGATTGAGTAAATTTGGAATGAGCTTCCCAGATGCTGTTATGTTGGTCCCTTCAACCCTCAGGTTGGTTCAGCCAGGGCTTGGGCCACCAAGCTCTGTCACTGTTGCAATAAGCAGACTCAAATGCATCTTCTAAAGAGTACCAATACTGAGTACTGCATTTTTTTCATATGGAGAATGATACAAAAAGTTTGGGGAGATAGACAGTGATGTTCACTAATATTGCCAGTTCTTCTTCTGGGTACTTGGAGTTGGTTATTGGATAAAATCCAGGGTGCTAAATTAAACGTGAAATTCAAATACAAAACAAATAATTTTTAGCATAAGTATTATATAAAATATTTCATGGGACATATTTGTAACAAATTTTTTTTTACCTGAAATTCAAATTTAACTGGATGAACTGTATTTTCATTTGTTAAATCTAACAAACCTAGTTGGTGGAAATTTCTCTCCTCCACCTTGAGATTAGATGTCATTATTTGACCTGATTTGGCTAATTAACTTATTTCTCATTCAGATAGAAACAATTGATTCCCTGAGATGATTACCCAGAGAATTTTTCCCCTCACACAGTAATCATGGGATTTTAAGGTGTTGTGGAGGGAGAATACTGAGCCATCCCTTCGACAATAGCTACCCTGAAGAGTCTCCCAGTATAGCAGCAGAGCCTGCGTGAGAAGTAAACCATTGTTTTTTAATATATTGAGGTTTAGATGGTGTTTGCTAACAAGGTATAACCTAGAATACTCTGACTAATAAATATGGGGTCACTGGAACTCTCGGCAAATGTAGCAGGACTATTGCCATTCCTAAAATTTCACTCAATATTAGTAATGCTGACGTAAAAATGATTTTAAGGATATTTGTAACAATGTGTGTGTGTGTGCATGTTTCAGCCATGTTTACCTACAAGGAATTTCATTTAGCCTGAGGTGGGGATTTTCCAGTTGAATACTATAGAAAAATAGACAAGAGAATTGAGAGTTATTGCAAAGGAATGAGTGCCATTATGAAACAACCCATGCTGGTGAGAAGGGAAGTGGTGTTGACAATGAAACAGATGTAGAGATCAATGGATTCCTAGCACTGGTGGGCTAAAAAAATAAAATAAATATAAGATTTAGTCCCTAATCTACTAGAGCTTCCAATCTCTTTTAGAAAATACAGGTCTTTAAAAATCTTTACTTATATAGTTAGTTGAATTAATTTGATAAAAAGTCAAAATTTAGAAAAAAGAAGATATATGACCTGGTTATTTTGTGATGGAGTAATGACCACAAATAGGTATTAATATAAATGTAGATATTGAAAAGTTTTAAAGTGTGTGTGTGTGGGGGCAATCATTTCAAAGAAGATATTCTGATTCGATCTCAGATGATTCACAACTATTTAGCACCCCTAATTCATTTCTCTTATTTTAATCATTTCAAACATTTATCCTCCTCAACTTCCCATCCCATTCAGTTTAACAGATAACATGTCTTTATAACTAGACACTGTCAATTAAGTACTTAATCCTTTTCCTTTCCCTAAATTTGTCCATATCAACACCTTTCTTGTTCAACACTCATTACTTATGAAGATATATTTGAATTTTTGGATGCTATAGTGTCCTTAGTTTGCCAAAGGCCATCAATGTGAAATACCAGAAATGGGTTGGCTTATAAATGGAAATGGGAAATTTATAATGAGTAAAAGCATACAGTTTGGAGGTTGTGAAACGTCCAAATCAAAGCGTCATCAGAGATGCTTTCTCATCAAAGGTCAACTACTGATGATCCTGGTATCCTGCCATGTGGTGAGGCAAGATGGGGGGTCTGCTAGTCTCTCTCTTTCTCCTTGACTTAGCTGTGGGAGATCAGGCATATGGAAGGGCCCATCCCATCAGCTTTAAGATGCTCAATGGGCCCAGGCTCTTGGGGATTTTGTGCTTCTCTTTGGCTACTAGCAATCCTCAAGTCCTCTCTCACATAGCAGTGTTAAAATGGCAGCTGTCTTTCTCTCTGTGTGTTCGCAGTTTATAAAAGACTCAGCAAGAGGGCAGAAATCCAACCTGAGTCATGACTCACTGATGTAGTCCAATCAATAGCCATGTAATCAAGTGATCTAACTAAGGTCCCTGACCATATCTAATGTAATCAAAGGGTTTCACACCCACAGGAATGGATTACTTCAAAAACAACCTTTTCTGGGGTTCACCAATTCTAACTGTTACATATAGGTTTTCTAGAAAAATATAGTGGACCAAAACTGACCCCACAGGGAAAGTTTAAACAAATCAAGGTATTAAAGAGTCAAAGAGCCACGTTTACCAAAAAAAGAAAAAGAAAAAAGAACAACCAGAACAAAAATTCCAAATCCCAGTAGACTTCAGAGGCAAATCCTATAAACTTTCAAACATAGCCACAGTATTGTTCATCATAACCCTCCTTGCACTGGTAGCAGTTTTCTTCCTACCTGCTAAGGCTATTTATTTTTCCTTAGCATTATTTTCACATCTTGTTAGATTTGCAACTGAATTATGTTTTATAATTATTATTTCATAGAAAGAGTAAGTGCTAGTCAGTAGCATAAAAGTCCACAGAAACTGTTGTTCAATATCAAGAAATTCATGGACAGTTAGAATATATTAAATGTATAAATTGATTTGTAAAAGGAACCAACAATTAAACATCATTAATATTCAATATAGGCAATTGCAATTGTAGGTTTTACTACAATGCCTATCAATATTTATTGTTGCTGTTATTGTTGTTGTTGATAGGTACATTTTTTAGATGAAATTTTAAGAAGTATCTATATGAGTGACTTATTTTGTTTACATATAGATTAAATCACAAATGATATTGTTTTTAGTTAATTTGCAGGAATAAATTAGAAAATAAAGTTTAAAAAACTGATTGATGCTCACTTTATTAAACTTTAATATGATAGTCAACATGAAATAATAATTAATATATTATCTTTAAAAGTAAGGTTTATTTCATTATATAAACCATAAAAAATGTGTTAGTAACTATTAATATCTTCACAAAATGTATCAAACCTATATCAAAGCTATAACCACAAGTGCTCAAAAAACTCACTGAAATACTGGCATTGAAGATAAGATACAAAAAGACATATTAGAGAGTGATTGCATGTGGTGGTGAGCTATTACTCAAGTCCTGTAAAGTCTTTAAGATCCCAGATTTGGTAAGAGAGAAGTGAATGGTAACAACCAAGAAAGAGAATGAAGAATTGGAAATCATAATTAGAAACCATGTAGAGATCATAGAGAGGAGGTTTAGTAGAGGCAAATTCTAGAAATTTAGAAATAGGAAGTAGTTACAGCACAGATGTATTGGAATAGTTCAGATTTAAATGTAGTAGACACTTTTCTATTGGTACAGATTTTTTTTTTAACAAAATTCTTAGTTTAGAACAGCTTTAGATTTACTGATACTCTGTGAAGATAGTAGTACAGGGTGCTCCCATAGATGCTGTATTAGTTTCATCTAATATTGTCATCTTACATTAGTATGGTGCAATTGTCACAATTAATGAGCCAATACTATTAACCAAAGTCCACGCTTTTTCAGATTTCCTGTTTTTCCCTAACATACTTATTCTTATTGATCCCATCCAAGATATTAAATTACTTTCAGTTGTCATGTTTCCTTAGTTCCACTCGGCTGTGAGTTTCAGACTTTCCTTGTTTTTTTATGACCTTGACAATTTTGAAGAATACTGGCCAGGTATTTTGTAGAATGTCCCTCAATTGAGATTTGTCTGATATTTTTGTCATGAGTAGAGTGGGGTTATAGGTTTTAAGGAGGAAGACCACAGAGGTAAAGTTCCATTCTCATTATATATCAATGATATATACTATCAATATGACATATTACTGATGAAGTTGAACTTGATCACCTGGCTAAGGTACTATGTGTCAAGTTTGTCAACTCTAAAACTACTTTTCCTTTTCCTAGTTTCTATGCTGTATGCTTTGGAAGGTAGTCACTATTGGTAGCCCACACTTAATGAGTGAGGAGTAATGTTCTATCTCCGTAAGGTTGAAGGATCTACATAAATTATTTAGAATTATTCTGCATGGCAGATTGCTCTCTTCTTCCTCACATTATTTACTTTATTAGTATGGACTCATGGTTATGTATTTTATACTTTGGGTTCTAATTCAATACTGCTTTATTTTTCCTGGTCAAATTGTTTTAGTTTTGTCCATGGGGAACTCTTTCAGTTGGCGCATGTGTCCCTTTGACACAATCCCAATTTTGTGGATTTTTTAAAGCATTTTCTCCTCTTCACTACAATATTCTCCAGATTTATCTGGTGAATTTCCTGCCCGAGACTTAGAATCATCCATTTCTCCAAAAGGCCCTGCACCCTTTTATTGGAGAATAATATTGGAAACCTTATATGCATATCTATACATATTTCTGTGTAACCATCTATTTCTACCTTAAGCTAACCATGAATTTAAACTGATGTCTTAAAGTAAAAATCTATTACCACATGGATCATTTTAGTTTCCTCCTTTTGCTTATCTTTAAACTTTTACTCCAATAATGACAGAAGTGGTTCCAGCTGTTCACAATCCTTTCACTTTAGTGTTCAATTCTATATGCAGCAGTTTCAGAGTTTAATGACTATCTGATATATTTGATATGTTAATATACATTAACAGTCAAATGGAAGACTCATAAAGGAGAGAAGGTAGGAGAGACAAGACAGGCCTACTTCTTAAACTGTATTATTCTCTTTGTAAAAATCTTTAATATAAAAATAGATTCAATTTTTTACTACTTCACAAAACTTTAAGGCCCAACTAATGGTTCACTTTATCCAAAGCAAGCAAATTTTTATGTAGCAAGTTAATGAATGATTCTTGGAATTACTGAAATATTTTTGATAAATTTTTTAGATATGACAAACTATGTAGGAAAAAAATAACCTGTTTTGTTTCACTGTTAATGAGGTTTTATGTGAATAAAATGTCTTATTTTCTATAGTCACCATATTAAAAAAATTTTCATATACAACTTTGACTAAAATCATATAATCAGAGATTTAAAAACTGGTATAATCTTAGAGATTATGTAATCTATTCACCCCACTTTACATGTTAAAGTTTAAATGTAGAAAGTGTAAGAAATCTTCACATATTTCCATTTGAAAAACTGATAGTTGAGTTTAGACTCAATTCAAAACACTAATCCTGGGAGTGGATGTGGCTCGAACAGTTGAGCATCTGCTTCCCCCACGAGAGGTCCTGGGTTTGGTCCCTGGTGTCTCCTAAAAACAAACAAGCAAACAAACAGAAAGATCAACTCAGGGGAGGCCATGTGACTCAGTAGTTGAGTGCCAGCTTTCCATATAAGAGGTCTAGGTTTCAATCCCTAGCCCTGGAAAAACTGCATAGTATAAGCTTGCAAATTCTAATGGACACTGGTAGGTATTAATGTGACCTAAATAAACAAAAAAGTTCAAGTAAATTGTGTTTAATTAAACATCAACAGATCTAAGTAATAATGACAAAATTCAAATAGAAGAGAGAAAAAGAATGAAATGAGAATAACATATTGAAAAAATTTTGCTCATCAATACTCCTTTTTTCCAATCTGTCAGAATATCTCTGATCAGAGAAGCAGTACGTACATTCAAAAGAACATTAGTGTGGGAATCAGAAAAACTACGTTCTAGGTTGATGAGTGAATCTATTTAGTCAACTCTAAAATGAGATTATCATCTTGAGGTAAAGTAGCTTTAAAATTCCATATACTCTCAATATTTACAAGATCATTTCTGAAAATTAGTCTATTGTTTTGAGAATTTGTTTTCAATTTTAAGATTGACCATTTGGGAATCCTCCAAACAGAAATCTAGAGAAAATGTGAGACTAAAAATCAACTTTCCTGGCTTCAAATCCCACCTTGGTCTTACCTAGAAGGCCATTCTATTTATTAATATGCTGATAATATTCAAAGTCAAAATGTTACATTTCTGGGGGATGGATGTGGCTTAAATGGTTGGGCATCCATCTCCCATATGGAGGGACCCAGGTTCGATCCCCGGGACCTCACGGTAAAAAAAAAAAAAAAAAAAAATGTTATGTTTATAATTGATTTAGTGTTTTTTAATTAGGAGATATCTTTGCAATGCTTTAACTGACATTCTTCTTATGACCACTATTTGCCAGTATTTTATTTATGTCTTTTGTTGTTGTTTATACAGTTCTCTCCTGATCACCTGCCAGCCCACAGTTAATGATAATCAGATCACTAATAATTTGAACTCTTAGGATGCTATGAAAGTGTTTGGTGTTCTACTAATCCAGAGAGTCAGTAAATGGATCCTCTTGTTTACAAGCATATCTCTTGCTTTTATAATGTAAGGAACACCGGTCGACATGTGTGCTTTTTAATTAGATGAAACAGCAGACATATTCCACAGTAAGCACAACTAAAATACCAAGATTTGCCCATAAGTTAATTATGTCACTGATTGAGGTTCTTCTTGTGTCTAAATCATGGATTTAACAATGTGGATACTTTAACATAAATAGAACACATCCAGAAAGTTCTGTGCTAATTGTGTTATTTAAAATACATATTGAGTTCATGTAATTTCAATGAGATATATTCTTTATTGATCAACCCATAAAGAAGCAAACAGTGATTCTTGCTTTAGACTATCAACCACCTGAATATCTTATGAACATTCTTTCTATATTTTGACTAAATAATATTAATTCCCTGGAGGACTTGATAATAGTTTTCTATTTCCTAGCATCTCATATATACAAATCTTATCAGCTAAGGAATATGTGGAAGCAATGAAGATATTTTATTCAAATTCTATTCCCAATAAGGAGACTTCTCTGATATGAAAGCAAATTGTGTTAGAAATTGTAGAAGATTGAATTATTCACCCCATTTTAGACATGTTCTTAATCATAATCCTCATTTTTGCATTCCTGTGAGTGTTAACCCATTGTAAACAGGGTATGTTAAAGATGTTATTTTTAGTTCCAGTGTGGCCCAACTGAATGAAGTTGGCTTTTTAGCTGCATTACTGGAGTCCTTTATAAGCAGAAGAAATTCAGACATAGAGAAATCCATGGGGAGACCTGGAAGTCAGAAATCATTAGAACCTGGAAAAGAAAGGAGGGGATACTACCATGTGATATAAGGAAGAGATACAAGCCAAGGAACCTTAAGGGTCAGCATAAGCCAGCCCCAGAATGCCACCATCTTCTGAGAGAAAACATCTTCTTGTTGACACCTTGATGTTGGACTTTTCCTAGCCTCATAACCATGAGTCAATAATTTCTCAACATTTAAACCAAAACCAAATTGTGGTTGTTTTAGTTTGCCAAAGGGCTGCCAATGCAAAGTACCAGAAATGCGTTGGCTTTTATAATGGGGATTTATTTGGGATAAAAGTTTACAATTCCAAGGCCATGAATAATCCAAACTGAGGCACTATAAGAGGTGCTTTCTCACCAAAGTCAGCTGCCACATATTGAAGCTAGATGGCCACCAAAGTCTGCTTCAGATTTAGCTCAGCTGAGGGCAATCAGGCATAAGGCTTATCTCTTTCCGGTCCTCCTCTCTCAGTCTCACTGCTCCACATGCTTCCCAAATTCAGGTGCAAGCTATTGGGCATACGGCTCATCTCTCCCTGGCTGTCAGTTATTTGAGCCTCTAGGGGTCTTCATGTCTCTTGAGCTACTCCTTTGGCCCAGCCTCTTGGGGGCTTCGTGCTTAAGTGATCCTCTAGTGTTCTCTCAGATGGGAGGGTCAAAAGTGACGACTTCTTTTCCTGTGTCTATGTCTGTCTGTACCTCTCTGTCTCTGTTTTTATCAGATCCAGCAAAAGGGCAGAGAGTTAACCTGATCATATCTCACTGAAGTAGCCCAATCAAAAGCCCTAAAGTGATCTTATCAAGTAATCTAATAAAAGGGCCCTCATCTAACTTAATGCAATCAAAAAGTACCACATCCACAGGAATAAATTAATTTAAAAACACAATCATTCTCTTTTGGGGATTCACCAAATGCAAACTGCCACAGTGGTATTTGTCATAGCAGCTCAGAAAACTAAGGGAGAAATTTTAAAGGATTCATTTCACTTTGGGTATGTTTTGTAATTTCTTTGATCTGTACATATTTTCAATAATTCATAAAAAAGACTATTAGGATTACAATTAAAGTGTTAGATTTTAAAGATGCACTTTTAAAAAGAACGCATGAGTGTTTTAGTAACAAAATCTTTTCATTATGGCTCAAACAGATCTGCTTTATATTTAATTTTATTCTATAGTGAGTAATGTATAACAAAGTATCCATGACAAAATTAAAATGAAGATGTGCTACATTATGACACAAATCCAAACTTTTGACTTTGGGTGGCAGCTCAAAATTCTATTTGACATGACAAAAGTTAATGACAATAAAATGTTAATTACAATTACAATTAGGAATCAAACTAGAATTAGATTGTAACTTCTAACCTACTAAGAGAATGAGTTTTTCATTTTAAACATCCACAATATGTTAATGTCCTTCTATAATTTAGTAATGTTAAGGATTGACAATTCCTTCATTTTCTATGCTGAGCTATAGGTAATTTGAATAATGTAGGTGGATTTATCAGAATTATCTATTTAAATTTCCATTGGTTTAATTAACATTTTAGCATTATCTGTATAAAATTTCCAGAGAAACATAAATGTCTATAAACAAAAACAAATTCTACATCTTATATTGAATTCAGCATGACCTATCTAAAGGAAAAATAGCCAAGCAACCAATTAATATCCATATATCCAATAACCAATAGATTCTTCTATCTCACTCCTCAAGCCACAACATAGCATTAATCTCTCTCTAGACCAGAGGAAAGCAAAACCCAGCAGGATTTTCTGGTTGCATTTTTATCTGAGGAATGCAGTCTTAAACCCCCCAATCTTTTTTTTTCTCACTCAGTTCTCTTGAATTTTGCTTAATTCATCTCTTTATTAATATCTAACATTTTCTTTTTTCTTCCCAAAATTATTGGAAATAACTTTATTTGATCCTCATTTAATGCATACTTTTTCAGAGACTTCTTTTCCATCCTGCCTATCTCATCCCCTTACTTTCTTTCCCTGCTTTAACCTAGCTTAAGAGCCTCAGTTATACAATTTCATAGCACCAGATACTTTCCTGAAAATCTTTACATCTGACACAATCTATAAACTCAAAGATCAATATTATGTTTGATTATTAACCATGGTGTTTACGGAACTTAGTATAGTATATTACATCTTTCATGCTCTATACATATTTTGCAATTTTGAATTGTTTTCAGAACAATTTCCACAAAACAAACAAAACATATAGAAAGTAGTGCATCTGTTACTAATATTGTTTGACTCTAGGATAGTAGAACTGGAATTTTTCTCAAACACATTGTAAACTTGAATTATATTATTATTTTTTCTATGTTGAAATATCACTTGACCCTTAGAACTTAAAGGAGTTTAACAAGAATGGTATCTTTTATAATTATTATTATAGTAGACAGGTTGTTTAAATACATTCTGATATTACTATTTACCAATATAATAGCTTGATCTATTTGTGAGCCCCTTAAATACATTGTCTTCTAAAGCTCCAAACTTCATTAGGTTTTTAAGTGAAAGAGGTATAAGACAATGCCAATCCACTTTTACTAGTTGATTACCATCATTCTCTTTGTATAACAGTTAAAATAGAAGACAAAAAGTCTAAATTACTATTATGTTTTGTCCACCAAAACATAAATTCTGACTTATTGCTGTAAACGTATTTCCCTTTTGTATTAGTCAGCCAAAGAGGTGCTGATGCAAAATATCAGAAATCTGTTGGCTTTTATAAAGGGTATTTATTTGGGCTAGAAGCTTACAGTTACCAGGCCATTAGGCTTAAGTTACTTCCCTCACCAAAGTCTATTGCCCCAAGTTGGAGCAAGATGGCTGCTAGGGTTTAGGCTTCCTGGGTTCCTCTCTTCCCAGGTTTCTTTCTTCCCAAGGCTCATTTCTCTTCAGGCACAGCTGCTCTACATTTTCCATAAGGCCAGCTGTATACTATCACGTGAATGGCTTGTGTCTCTTCCTGAGGCCTCTGCCTGTGTTTAATGGAGACTTGTCTGCTTCCTCACGTATCTGTTTTTGTGTGTGTTAATTTCCCGGGTTCCAGGATCAAAACACCAACCTCCCTTCTCTGTGGTGAGGTTTCTCTGCGAGTCTCTGCCCACCAAGGGGATGGAGATGCAACATCCTACTGATGTGGCCCAATCAAAGCCTTAATCATTACTTAATCAAGTAAAAGTGAAACCTCTGAATCCAATATAATTTAATATGCCCAGAGGGACAGACTAGTTTACAAACATTATTCAATATCTATTTTTGGAATTAATAAACAATATAAAACTGCCACACCTTATCACTGATAACCAAAATAAATAACTCTGACAATAATCTTAGGCATTCTACTTAATAGAACTCTCAGTCCAATCAATATTTAATCTACCCATTGACTCCACTGATGGCAATATGAATGCTTTTTCTAAAATAAATACAGAAGCTGTACCTCATCCCTTACTCTTTCAAAACTCCAATTAATAGCTAATCATTTAGAAGTCAATTTCTTTAATATACTATGCATTTTTCTATGTTTCTGATTCCACATAGATTAAAATCTATTAATTGAAACTGAAATAGCTTCAGTTGCCTTTATCTGACAGGCTTCCATTGCAATGATAATAAGCCTAGAATTCAAGTTAACACAGAAACAAACAAAAAAACAATTTTGGAAGCCATTAGTACTTAATAAAATTACTTTCCACCAAGTGGAATTTTTGGCTATTTCTGCTTAAGGTGAAATTCTTCTCTGGAAATCTATATACATTAAAACAAAAATAGCAACCTCATTTTTCCCCATTCTCCTCCCATTTGAAACCCTGCTGTTGTTAGCCAATTTGTTCATTTCCTCTTTCTTCCCCTCCTGTGGAGAGTTCCAAACTATTGCATTTTGCTACATAGTTTGTGTGATGAACATGGAGCCATTTAAAATGATTTATTTGTGAATGACCTGATATAATCCCTTTATTTGACCATTTGTCATTGTGTTTATAGCTTAAATCAGTAAACCACAGTTAAATAATTGAATTAAAATATGGAGAAGATTGTCACGTTAAACTTAATGACAAAATTCAAGTAAGATAATGAATTGGCATGTTTTTCTCTATACAATGAATTAAACAAACCAACCATTATTTGTAAATGGAAATATGGGTTCTGTGAAACATAAAACAAAAAGTGAGAATTTACAGTGATTGTGGATGAAATCGTGTAAACTAAATTATGGGTAATTACATTAATGCAATAAGAAACATGGTTTCCATTATAGTGAGCATTATCTTCTTTTTCCATAAGTCTTCTTTCTAAAACCTTGATAATTTCAATTTTTTAAGTACCTTTCAAAAAAGGTAATGTAATGTGGTTAAATCTGTCTTTCCTTAGGACATGTGAAACAATTTTGTAGTTTCATGGTATTTGCTCCTTATATTTAATGGAACTTGAAACCAAGAAAGATTTCATTCCACATCATCCAATGCTACTTATTTGGGAAGCAATTTTATATTGTATAAAATTTAGAAAATTGGTTTTACATAGAATTGATTTACTTAATTCCTGACTTTATTTCAAACTATTTTTTTATTCCTAAAAACTTCAAGACAGCTTGAGATATATAGTCCAAATTCCATCAATATAAAAGCACACAAATGGAAACTGACAAAATGTTTGATAATGCCCAACAAAAGTACATTAAATGCTCATTTTGCCATTTACTTTCTAAAAGCAGAAGAAAAATAATTGTGTACTTTAACTAAAATTAAACTACACCGAATTAGCTTAATTTAAATATATTAGAAGAAATAAAAACAAATATTTTGTGTTGCATGGGCAACATATGACTATCATCTATTTGGTACTGAAATTAGATCCTGGAGTTGAAAGAAGGATAAATTTATCATGTCTGAAATTATCATTGAATAGATGTGGAGGAGGTGAGGAATTTCTAGGTAGTAAAAAGGAAGAAACTCCAGGAAGGGAGAAAAAAGTGAGCTAAGATTCTAATATGAAGATATGTACTGTGAGGGCCTGACTGTTGTGAAACTGAAGTCTAAGTGAAACTGCTGCCTAAGCACTAACAGAAGAGCCGGACACTTTTTTCTCAGAAGCCCCTAAAGACTGCTGATATGATTTGTAAAAATATTTTCCATCAATAGAAGAGAATGATAAAAGATATGTCCAAGAGATATTAAGAATATGAAGAGGAAAAAATGGTGTATCTATTCCAGTTACCCCTTGAGCTTCCATGATGAGCGCCAAGATTGGCAAGATACCAATGAGATCAAGAACTACTTATTGGAAGATATGCAATCCCTTACTTGTTAACATGACATGATAATAAATTTGTTTGAGACTAAAAAGAGGACCCAAACATGAATACAGGTCCTATTTATTCACTGGTATAATTTCAGGTCTATTAACATTTGGATATAAATAATATATCTAGGTTTATTAGCCATTAATAATTCTAGTACACAATAGAAAAGCAATATACTATTTGAAACAAGTGACTGTACTTCTGTATTCTGGGATAGTGGGTGGTGGTAGAAAGATTCATTTGAATAGGAAAGCATATTAATTGACCTTTTTTTAACAAAAATGTGAGATGAGATAGATTAAAAAGCAATTGCTAATTGAAGAGTACCATTTCTGAAGAGAAGGAAGAAAACTGTTAAAAAAAAAAAAAAAAAAAAGGGGGAAAGAGGGAGGCTTCAGCAGACAGTCCAGCAATAAATTTCCTGCCATAGAATGGCAAAATATCTTTTAAGTGTCTAATAGTGCAATTTAATTGGCTTCCATTTATGGATTCTTCCTAGAACTACTTGCCTTGCCTTGTCATTGTGTCAGACATGGAGATGTCCCACACTGAATTATACTACTTCCATAGTTTGTCAGAGAGAAAGAAATGGGAATTTCTTTTCAAAATTATTAATAATGGATAAACAGATAAATACTCATAAGTACCAGGCAAGATGTTCTGGTTTGTCGTATCTCTCCCTAAGTTTACTGCTGAGCTGGAAACAGCAGAGAATGCAGCCCTGGTAGAATCTCAGTCATCCCAGAAAGAGATCTTGCCAGGGTGGAAGAGATAATAACTTTATGTTCATATGTTCCTGATACCCTATTGCTCAAGGTGGTAATTTTCCATTATTTTCAAGTTATTTGACCTGAAATCATCCAAATCTCCCTATTCATGTATTTAATAAACTCATACACATTTACCATGGGCCAGACAATGCTGGAAGCACTTTACACATAAATCACTTAATCTTCCTAGCAACACTATGAGATAGATGCTACCATTATCCCCGTTTTCAGTGGAAGAAATTGAACAAAGGGAGATGAAGTAATATTCCTAAGGGATACTTCTACACCGTGCTGCCTCGAAGCCTTTAAGACTTAAAACACTCCCATCATCCTAAAGGAAATACCTTTAAGACTTTTCTGCCAGACTTTCACAAATGCAATATATATCACTAGATTTGGAGTTAGGACCCATTGAATCCAGGACTCTCCCACTTTTCATGCAGAGGTACAGTCCACATATTCTGAGAACTATTTTTGGATTTCTTTGTTGAAATAAGTCCTAGGAACATCAGGTATCAAACCTGATCTCTTTAGAGGATTGGTCCCAAGATAAAGATATATATAATATTTATTAATTAAGATTGTTAAAAAATAGCTCTTGATACAGCAATCCCATGAATATAAAATACCTTAGTGATAAACTGTTAGATGATCACAATGATGGATATAAATAAAACAACACAATGTCCTTGAAGGAGGAACTGGCTAAATAAATTGTGCTCTATGTATGAAAAAGAATGGAGTAGTTCTGTATATGGATGTATGTAATGATCTCCAAAATACATATAGGAACCCATAAATGGGATGTTGACATTTGTATAAGGAAAAATTTACAGATAGATACATGGATAAATTGATAGATAAATAATAGTGGAATGGACACTTACAGAGATTTAAGCATCTATCTATCATCTATCCATCTAATCCTTCTATCTATCTACCTATATTTACAATAGTCAAGACCTATCATCTCCATGTACATGCAAATTAAAAATAAATATAGAAAATGTTGGAAGAGCACACAAGAAATTATCAATTGTATCTTCCTCTGGGGACAGTCGAGGACAGGCTACCTGTGAAGTGCTGCCCTCACTGTAAGAAAGCCCTGCTAATTCCTTTGCAAGAATGGGTCTTGCATAGGAAGTCATGCCAGACCTTACTCACTGGCATCCTGTTCCCGGACCACAGCCCACTGTATCCTGTCCTCCCCTGCTCATGACCCATTTAGGAAAGAGCCAATCAAGGTAGAGTATGGCTTATAGCTGTGATCAGTAGCTAACCACAAAACTTAGTCAACAACAAACTGGGACTTTCCAGCTTTTAGTGCAAATTAAGTACCATAGTTAAGTGACCTTAGTTCATTACGATAGTAAATTCTCCTCCACTGGTTGGGATTTAGATGATATTTTCTGTACATGTAATATATGACCAAGTATGTTAGAACATGTTAGAGCATAGAGCATGTGCAGTTAAGAGCCCACATGCAAAAACTCCTGCCTGTCAATCTTTCCTCCCAAATCACAAAACCCCTCCCAAACACAAACCAATATAATGCTGCTATTCCCATTGTTCAGGGAGGTAAGACTTACACTCTGGCCTCTACCAGCTTAATAAAGCTCTTTTCCTTGATTGATCAACCTTGGTGTCTACTTCCATTCTCTGCACCAGGCAAAAGAACCAGGAAACCTGTAAAGGTCCCCTACAATTTGGGGACCACGACAGGACCCTACTATCCCTGAGGAGACTGCTGCCTGGTGGACGCATCGCCCTCCATGCCTGTAAGTGAATGCTGTGTTCAGCTCTGAAGCTGCTGGACCCATCTTGTCTCCCAGAGCCAGAACTGTGCTCCCTGATCCCCAGGCACCACTGGTCCTGAAAGAAGCAGATCAACAATGAGAAATGGTGGAACTGTCTCCTCAACTCCAGTGAGTGACCTCTAACTAAATTGTTTTAGAAGAGTATTGAGGCTGTAGGTTTAAATCTCTTGCTGAAGCGGAAAGTGGTTCAACCACCCTTGGTTTATTGATTTATTGGTTTTGGGGACACTTAGGATGCCCAAGGTGAGCAGCCCCTGGTAAAGGAGATCCCATCTAGCCTGGGCCTAAAACTTACTTATAGTAGAAATTTAAGTAGAGAGGATACCTGGAGAATATGGGAGATGGTTGTGTGGACATGGGCAATGAACAGAGCTCTGAGGTGAAAGGAAAATGTTGTCCTTGTATAGTATTTGGATAATTGGGAACGATTTGGCCATGAATCTATGACTAAGAAAAAAATGATTTCTCTGTGTGAAACCATTGTATTAGTCAGCCAAAGGGGTGCTGATGCAAAATACCAGAAATTGGTTGGTCTTTATAAAGGGTATTTATTTGGGGTAAAAGTCCACAGTTACAAGGCCATAAAGTGTAAGTTTCTTCCCTCACCAAAGTCCATTGCCATGTGTTGGAGCAAGACAGCTGCCGACGTTTGCCAGGGTTCAGGCTTCTTGGTTTCCTTTCTTCCCCAGGCTGTGTTTCTCCTCTGTTTCCTCCACAAGGTCAGCTGTAGACTATGAGGCTCTCTAGGCTTTGATTCTCTCCACAAGGCCAGCTGTGAACTCTCAGGCAAATGGCTTGTCTCTATCCCAGGACCTTCTCTCCTTCCTCATCAGAACTCCAACATCAAAATTGCTCCCTCTGTCCTTTGCCTTGCCTTTTATATTTGATTCCTGCCCCACCAAGGGGTGGGGTTCAATGCCTTATTGATGTGGCCCAGTTAACACCTTAATCATAACTTAATCATGCCCAGATTAGCAGACCAGTTTACAAGCATAATTCAATATCTATTTTTGGAATTCATAATTACATCAAACTGCCAAATTGCAACAACCATATAGCTATAATACTAAAATTAGCCTGATAGATCTCTTCAATACAATGCCATCCTGTAAATAGAGCTTTATTTTTATGTCTTGATGTCAAGAATGGAATTAGCAAAAAGGCTACAAAATTATAATTCAAACTAGTAAGTTTTATATTTCTGTACTTTGTGTTTTTGTGAGTTGTGCCTATTTGCTTACTGTATATTTTCTACCTCAGGGTGATAATTAACAAATAAAAATTCTTAAAAGAGTGGTATTCAAATTACTTAAAGATAAATAAGTATATTTATATATTAATCCTATGTTTGTTTGTTTTTTATAGTAAATCACCTTTATCTATATACTTTATTCAAATCTGAGCAGATTAAGCCCCTTATCTAAAATAAACAAACCAGTCTTGGAAATTATAAAAAGGCTGAATGCAGAAAGGTAGAAGTGTAAATTTTGTTCAAAGTCCTTTCTGCTAGGCCTGGGAATTAAAGTAATGGACACAACAAAAAGGATACAAAATAAACCATTTTTTGTTTGTGTATTTTATCCTATAGAAATTCCTTATTTACTATAATGGTCTAAGTATATTTTGCAATTTAAAATTGTTATTTTTCCAAATAATACCTTATCAATAGTAGCTGTAGTAATCAATCATTATTGAAACATATTCAAAACATTGAGATTGAAATAATTGAGTAAAATCCAGTTGCCAAATTTCAGTAAGAAAAGAAAATGTCCTTGAAAACTATGGAAAGATTTTCCTAAATCATATTTGGGACAAATTAAACAACTGTAGCTATTCTCCAGAGCCTAATAGTCAATATGCTTTAAGATTTTTCATATTCATAATTTTAAGAAACTATGGGGAAAAAATTTAACCTCCCATGTAAGAGAAGAGAAAAGCATTTCTTACATAAACTGTCATTGTTTCACTTTTTTTCTATGTAGGTGTGTTTTCCCTAGATTTAGATTTATATGAGTACTGATAAAATAGACAACACTTTGTTCCTTAAATCTTTAAGATAAAATTACTGGTTTTCACAGAAAGAAAGGTATAGCAGTTTGATATTATTTATGAATTTCAAAAAGATATTGAATGTTTGTAAACTGGTCTGTTCCTCCAGGTGTGATATTCTTTGAATGTATTAAATTCAAAGGTTGTAACTTTACTTAATTAAATCAGTTTGGGCTTTTGATTTAACCATATCAGTAGGGTGTGGCTCAGGGTTGAGTCCTAACCCCCTTTGAGGGCTATATAAATGAACACTCAATCAAGAAGACAGACAGAAGAAGGCACAGGAAGAAAGAAAGCTTCATAGAGATGGAAAAGGAGAGACTTGGTCATTTCAGTCCTGCCATGTGACAGAAAGGAGAAGACTCAGACAGCTATAGCCCCAGGGAGAGCTGAGCCATTCACCTGATAGTTTGCAGCTGAAGAGACCAGAGCCCTGAGCAGCTGAGAAGGCCTCAAAAGAAATGGGCCCTTCAGCCTACAGCTGAGATGGAGCCTTCAGAGACAGAGGAAGGCTGAACCCTCACAGAGATTGGCAACCATCTTGCTTCAACATGTAGCAACAGACTTTGATAAGAAAATATTTCTATGGTACCTTGAGTTGGACTCTTTAGGGCCTTGTAACTGTAAGCTTTTACCCCAAATAAATAGTCTTTATAAAAGCAACAGATATCTGGTACTTTGCATCAGCACCCCTTTGCCTAATACAGAATTTGGTACCAGAAGTGGGGTCATGCTTTTCCAATTGCCAAAATGCTGGAACAGGTTTTATAAATAGGTAAGAGGTATTTTTTGGAGGAATTGTGAGTTACTTGATGTAAAAGGCCTAAACTGCTTTGAAGAGACTGTTGGTAGGAATATGGAGCCTAAAGTTATTTCTGATAAGACTTAGAAGGAAATGAAACTATAATTGGAAACTGGAGGAAAGGTGAACCGTGTTTTAAAGTTGCAGAGAACTTAGCAAGATTGGTTTCTGGTATTATAAGGAAGGCAGAATTTGAAAATGACAAGGTTGCACATTTAGCTGAAGAGTTTTCCAAAGTAAACATGGAGAATGTGGCCTGGCTTCTCCTTGAAGCTTATAGTAAAATGCTAGATGAAAGAAATAAGCTGAGAACTGAATTACTGGGCACAAAGAAACCAGAAACTATTCTGGAAATTACAAGCTTCTGGATATCAAGCCCTCAGGTGATAGTGCCCCATTTGAGGAATTAACTAAACATGGAATTTTTAAGTCAGGATTGAAAAAACATTTATCCAGGAAAGACATGGAAACTCTTACTGTCTGATGGCTTGAACCCCTGCTTCCTGCATGCTAAACCAACAAGCTCTTTGCAAGATCTGTACAAACAAAACCACTGTTGGCCTGGACTAAGAGGGACATAGAGGGGAGAGATGGAAAGGAAAACAGCTTTAAGAGGAAAACCATGGAAGCGGAGGTCTGGAATTAAGACATCTTCTAGGGCCAAGAGAGGAACCCCACCCATGTGTACAGAGAGGATGTGTTTGTCTTAGCATTTGAAGAGGATGGATATTCCAGCCCACTGTTCAGGGAGAGTTTTACTGTTCCAGGCTACAGAGAGGGTGGCACACATTCCCCAAGGGTTGTGGAGAGTGAGGTCAACACTCCAGTGCTCTGAGAGGTGTGGGTCTGTCCCCCATAGATTAGGGAAGGCCAGGTCACCAACTCACTGTTCTGAGAGTGTTGGGCCTGTATGTCAGAGATTAGGGAGAATGGTGCTGCCATCTCACTGTACTAAGGGGTTTGAGACTCTATCCCAGAGAGTGGATAAAGTATGGCCATCACCCCAATGTTCTTGGAGGATGAGGTCTGGACTTTGGTCACCATCCAGATGCTTGATGAAGGTGGAACCAAGAAAACAGACATTGGACAAGCCTGTGGAATGGGCGGCCCTTACGAGGCCACAAGGAGAAAAAAAGACATCATCTTAAGAATGACTCTCAGACTTTGAAATCTAATGTAGTATGCCACACAAGTTTTTGGAACTGTAGAGGACCAGTGACTCAGGTTTCCCTCCCAGATTCTCCCTATGGTAATGCAAATGTTTATCCTATATCTGTCCCTCTATATATTGGAAGTAGATAACCTGTTTTGTAAGCTTCACAGGTGTACAACCAGATGGTATTTTGCCCCAAGATAAACTGTTTTCTATAATTGTGATGTGATTTGGACTTAGCATTGCTCCTCAAAAAGATTTAAGGTTTTTGAATATTTTTTGGAATTCAGAGGGTGGAGTGTAGCAGTTTAATATTATTTATGAATTCCAAAAAAAGTCATTGATTATGTTTTTAAACTGGTTTTTTCCTCTGGGTGTTATACCCTATGACTGTATTAGATTCAAGGGTTTTAAATTTACTTAATTAAATCTATATTGATTTAATTAGTTATCAAAAGATATATTGATACAAAACTAAAACTTAATTTAGGGCCTTTGATTCCACCACATCAGTAGGGCTTGACTCAGGGTTGTGTCCCTACCCCCTTTGTGGGCTATATAAATGGACACTCAATCAAGAAGACAGACAGAAGAAGGCACAGGGAGAAAGAGAGGTCCATAGAGATGGAAGAGGAGAAAACTTGGTTATTTTGGTTCTGCCATGTGACAGAAAAGAGAAGGTTTAAACAGCTAAAGCCCTGGGGAAAACTGAGCCATTTGCCTGATAGTTTGCAGCTAAAGAAACCAGAGCCCTGAGCAGCTGAGAAGGCTCGAAAGAAATGAGCCTTTCAGCCTACAGCTGAGATGGGAAGAAGCTGGGCTTGTGGAGCCTTAAGAGACAGAGGAACTCTGAACCGTCACAGAGATTGGCAACTATCTTGCTTCAACATGTAGCAACAGACTTTGGTAAGAAAATATCTCTATGGTACCTTGAGTTGGACTCTTTAGGACCTTGTAACTGTAAACTTTTACCCAAAATAAATAGCTTTTATAAAAGCCAACAGATATCTGGTACTTTGCATTAACACCCGTTTTGCTGACTAATATAAGAGACAAGAATATATAAGACAAGACCTAAATGAACATAAAAAGCTATAGAAAGTTGTGGAAACAAATTTTTTGTGTTATGAGCAATACTATCTAATGTTTGGTAAACTTATTTATCTGTAGGTACACTGATAAAAAACTAAAACTTAATTTTCTTTCTGTTAAAATAACAGTTTTTAAAAAACTATTGGTTTGTTTTTAGTACAGGGTTTTGAAAGCTTTTAAAAAAACATTCTCAACATAAAAGTTGAAGATTTTGTGGTTTTATCAGAATAATATCGTATACTTCAGGTTAATTTTATCATATCCTTAGTGGTTTGAAAAACTAAGCCTTCACCATTTTTGAAAGTGTCTTCTCACTTTTAAAGAAATTAGATCATTGTATTAAATAGAGATAAATGTTCTTGTTTAAGCATCATATTCAAACCTGATACCTTTAACATTTTGCCTTCTCAACATCAAACCCTAAAGAATCACAAAGAATTTGGCCTTCCACCTTGTAAAAAGAGGTACTAACAATAATTAGTCTCATCTGATATTTTATAAATTGCATTAAAATATTGTCAAATTAAACATTTCTAACCTGTTGATTTGTATGAATAAAATGTTCATGAATTGTATAGAATTTATAGAAATTTAACTTGTGTTCCCACTGTCCATGACATATTCTAATCAGGCATATTAGACCACAATATGGTGTTGGTCATGGTTTTAAACTTAAAAAGTGTTACTTGTCACAACAACCAAATTTCCTTATAAGTTACATAGTTTTACTCTGAGGCTACTCTAAAATTGCATGCGATCAGCCACAGATCAGAGCATCATCTTTAGCAAAATTTTGAAAGAAAAAGAAATGATCCAGGACTGCTTTTAGGTTTCCTGGAAATGGCCTCCCCACCTCATACCAGGAGCAGTGCTCAATTTGGCCAGGGAATGCCTTCCTCAGCTGGGCAATTTCATTAAGGTAAGTGCTGGCCAGCATTGCTAATCAAGGCCAGTGACTGCTGGAGACATCACCATTAATTATGCTTTTACCAGTCAAAGTACTCCTAATATAAGGAAAAAACTCCAGAAATTAGAAGAGGGGTAGGGCATGCCTATGTCACAATTAGTAAAGATTGCTTTTAAAGTTTTTCTCAACTAGAAGTCTACCCATTAGAAGTTGCAAAAGAAGCATGGCACCTACAAAGCCAGCCTCATTGGAGCAGCTATCAGTAAGAACTTCGGACACCCACAGACCCTGAGGCAAGGAAAGAATGACAGAGATGTTCAAAGAAAGGTAAGACCTCTGGGGAACCCAGGAAGAACATTAGGTCTCCAATAATGTGCTTAATGTAGGAAAAAGGAACACTGGAAGTGGGAATACCTGAGTCTCACCAGGAAGGAAGAGGCTAGGGCATCCAGCCCAGCGGGATAAAGACAGTGACCTCGAGTAACAGGGTCTGATGACACCTTTCACTAGTTGGGAAACCATCGCAATCACCCACACTGAACCTCAGTTTTCATTTGGGAGTGATCTTTTGGCAACTATTGGCAGGGAGGGTCACTGGTGAAGGGTGTTGGTGGTGGTGGGATGGATGGGGATGGGTGCACCTGGACCAAACCTCTATAGAATATGAATGCGTTTATGTGGTCATAGGGTGTTATTCAATGGGTGGAGACCCACACAATAATCAAGAAAATTCTCACATCCTGGGGAGTCCTGCTACATTCTCTAATAGAGTGGCAAGAATATCTAGGGTTTATAGTGAAAGAGGACAGACCAATATGCCAAACCCTCGATATTAATGCTTGTACTTATGAACCTTATTTTTGTAAAATTGAAACTTAGCCTAATAATATCTATTGCCTATGAGTTACCTCCTGAAAACCTCCTTGTTACTCAAACGTGGCCTTTCTCTAAGCCAAACTTAGCAAATAAACTCACTACCTTCTACTTAATGTGGGACATGATTCCAAGGGATGAGCTTCCTGGCACTAAGTGATTATTACCAAGCACCAACCAGTGATACACTTGGGACAAAAACCTCGACCAAAAGGGGGAAAATTAAATACAAAAGAGTTTTTACAGCTAAGAGATATCAAAGTGTGTTGGGAGGTCATTCAAGAGGTTATGCTTATGCACATCTCAGCAGATCTCACTAACTGCCACAGTAAGTAAAGCCTCAAACGGGGTGTCCCCAAGGGATCTAGAGACATCTGGACACTAAAGGCAAGGCACATAATCCCAAGAAATCAGCATCCCATCGGGGGGCCTTACTTTGGAAAATGTAATAACCTATTTCACCAATGTAACAGACTTAGAATCATTTATAATTTCCCTACATATGATTCTTCTACATCTTTTATTTGAACCTATAATTAGAACTATCCCTATTAAATATATGTCCCAGAGACTTAAGTCTTCAGTCTGTTCATATGCTGGTTGAGCCTGAATTTCAGCAGATTTGCAGCCAACACCTACTCTCCAGTTCATAGGACTCTCCCAGGACAACAAAATGATGATGATGATGGATAACTCCCATCACAAAAAGCAGAGTATCTACAACTGCAAGCAAAAGAGTTCTGTCAATCTGCCCCATTAGATCTAAGTACCTTCTCAATTTGAAGCAAAGCAGGCATCACCATCCCCAAATCCTCAAGATTGTGGAATGAACAAACATAAGCAGGGAATGCAACCATGGGCCAAACTAGATTTATCATTGTAGTAACAGAAGAACTTGTAATATGGATATAAAGATAGTGGTTATCAGAGGTTCCGAAGGGGAGACAGAGTGAAGAATAGGTGGAACATAGGGCATTTTTAGAGCATTGGAATTGTTCTGCATGATATTGCAATGGTGGATAAAGGCCATTATACATTTTGTCAAAAACCTATAAAATTGTATGGTGCAAAGTGTAAATCATAATGTAAACTATAGACCGTGGTTAGTAGCATTGCTTCAATATTTGATCATCAATCGTAACAAATGTGCCACACTAATGTAAGATATTATTAATAGGGGAAAATGTGAGAGGGGCAGAGAGTGGCGTATATGGGGATTCCCCCTTATTTTTGATGTAACGTTTCTGCAATCTAAAACTTCTTTAAAAATAAAGTTTAAAAAATTATCAGGAAATAAAAAGAAGATAACTGGCTTTTGGTGGGCACTAAAAACACTTATTCAGTCTTAAAACAGAAACTCAGTAAAGACACTAATGAATCAGTCCCTATCATTGGCGTTTTGGGGTCTAAAAGCTTTAAATCATTCTTACAACTACTACCTTCACTGGATGGGTAAAAGCCTTTCCTTGTCCATCAAAAAAAGTTCAAGAAATAGTAAAATTTTAGTTAAGGAAATTAATCCAAGGTTTGAACTTCTCATTTCCATACAGAATGATAATTGAAAAGCTTTTATCTTCAAAATAACCAAAAATGTTGAATTACTAGTCATTGATGGGTACCTACATTCTCTGTGAAGACCTCAATTGACTGGAAAGACTGAGTGAATGAATCATACTTTAAAAGAAGCCATTGCTAAATTCTGCACAGAAAATCACCTCAAGTGGGTCATGGCACTGCCCATTGCCCTTCTGAGAGAAAGGATGGCTCCCCAAAGAGGGCTTAGTTTAAGCCCCTATACAATGACCTATGGGAGACATTTTCTTAAAAATGAATACACAGGTAGGATGCATAGTAACTCTGATTTAGATACTGTTCACTATATTAAATCTTTACAAGCAATTCTGAATGAAATCCAAAACTTTGCCTCTAATTGCCTTACATTCCACAGAGAAAACCCTTTAATTCCCCACAGATACTCCTTTACATAACACTGAACCTGGAGACTGGGTAGGGCTTCGCCTAAAAAACCCACTCATCCTAACTCCCAACTCTAACCCAAGTAGACTCAGCACCACCTAGTATTACTTTTCACTCACACTTCTCTTAAGATATAGGGAATTGCTCCATGAATCCACCATAACCAGGTGAAAAGGCAGATGTTCCAGAGTGGATGTACTCCTCCTCCACACTAAAAGCCTGTCACGCAGCCTGATCCTGTCGGTCCACCTGAGAATAGCGAATATACCTTTGAACCTCTAGACAGGTTCAAACTACTTTCCTAAAAAACATGCTAATGCCCCAAGAAATCCAATTTAGATATTCAGCCCTCAAATTCTTACCAATTTATCTAACTTGGCACCCTTGTTGGCCTGCTTCCTCTTCTTAATCTCCCTCTTAATAACAAGAATATTTTAGCTCTCACAAAACATAAACTTCTCTACTAAGACCCATAATACTCCTTATTTTGTTCTTGGCAGTACTGTCCCTGCAACATTTCCCTTGCTACATGAATAGGTGAAAAGAGAATTTAATTATTAAAACGTCATAAGCCTTAGCCTAGCGAAAAGAATTAGGAGGTTATAGTGTATGAAAACAATCTAAACAGGCAGCCTGGCTACACAACTTTAACACCTCTGCCCACTCAATCTAAAAACCAAACATCAATAAAAGATTTCTTTCTATATAATTCCAACTATTTAATAAGTTTGCTTGCCCTTATAATAACTATTATCTTTTCTTACTTTTCACTCCAGTTATTTCAAAACTAATCACCTCTTTTGTTTCTAAGCAACTACAGGCTGCTGGACTATTTGTGACATACTGACCCCTCCAGGCTGATGCAAAGCAAAAATAACCCAACCAAGATTTCCTTAATTGAATTGATCAAGAGTTTCACCAGCATCTAGAACAACGAACCCTCCCTGCAGAAATAAGTCAGAGCAGCAGTCACACCTTTCCCCAGGATTGGTGAAATGATCCTAAAGGGGGGGGGGTTAGAATCCCCCCACCTTCCCTGTAATAAAGCCTTAGTAATTCCTTTGCAAGGATGGGTCTTGGGTAGGAAGCCATGCTCTCCCCTGCACATGACCCATTTAGGAAACAACCAATCAAAGTAGCGTATGGCTTATAGCTGTGGCCAGTACTAACTGCAAAAGTTTGTCAACAAAAAACTGTGACTTTCCAGCTTTTAGCACAAACTCAGTACCATAGTTAAGTGACTTTAGCTCATTACAATAGTAAAACCTCCTCCTGTGGGAAGGGTTTAGATGCCATTTTTTGTACATACATTGTATGAACCAATATGTTAGAGCATAGAGCACACGCAGATAAGAAACAAACTGCAAAACTCCTACCTGTCAATCTTTCCTCCCAAATCACAAAACCCCTCCCAAACACAATCCAATATAATGCTGCTGCTCCCATTGTTCAGGAAGGTAAGTGCAAAACTTACACCTGGCTTAATAAAGCTCTTTTCCCTTAATTGATCAACCTTGGTGTTGACTTCTATTTTCTGCACCAGGCAAAAGAACCTGGGAATCTGTAAGGGTTCCCTGCCCAAATGAGCGTGGGGAGGCAAGAATTGAAGTCAGAGAGTTAAGAAGGGGCAGGAACTAAAATTAACCCTTGTAATAACAGCATATCATATAAAGTAACATTGCATGATACAACTTATTTCAGCATAACTCATGCAAAAGCAGAAGATTTGGTTGTGGTAAATGTGAAGCCATTCTTTTGGGAAGGGGTTCAAAATAGCTTTGCAAAGAAAGATTCTGTTTTTAATCATTAAAAACATAATAAATGAAAATCATAAATTTTTCATTTATTCCTATGAGAAAGTGAGTGGGACAAATTATTTTAAAATATTTTTCCCAGTTGTTTAAAGTCTTTCTAAATGGATGTTTTAGCCTCCTCTGTCCTGTACTATGCTCATGAATTTTGTAGTACTGAAACACAGACATTCACACAACTAGTGTAAAAAAAACCCACACATTTGTTCACAGGAAAACACTTTATATTATATAGATTAACTATTTACATAGTTTTGTATGCATTACTGCTTTAGGATCCAATACCACTGGGAAGCAGGCTGAGAAGAAGAGCCTCTCAAATACCCGTAGCATAGACAGTAAATTTAAGAAAATTCTCCCCAGGGATATTTATCTTGTAATTACTAGTAAGCCTACCACTTAAGTGTCCTTTATTTCCATGCAAATATTTATTTAGCAGAGACATGACAGGTTTTCATTTATCTTGACTACCAGAATGTTCTATACTAAATAATCTAAGAAAACTCTTCTCAATAAGAAAAACTACTTTGTTAATTTATTACAGTTAGCACCCATCTTTCCTGCAGATTATTTATTAAGGAAGAATAGAAGAAAAGTTTTGTGGCACCCTGGACATTCTCACAGACAAAGGAAATAATATTAATAAATTCCCATGAGTCAGAGTGCAATCAATGCAAGGCCTACGAGCTAGTCTTAGTTCTTGCAGAAAAATAACAATAATAAAACATTCCATTTGTTGTCCATTATCCATTGTTAAAGTATTCCATAGTATGAAGGTGAGTTGTTTTTCCTTTCAATAACATTCACTTGGGTTTGTAAAACCTTTTAAAAATAAATTTTAAGTGTGTAATAGAGACTCAGTAATTTTCATTTCCTTGTGATTTAGAGGTCTACAGGTGTTCAGTGAATGTCACTGAAAGTGTGCTAGAGAGATTAGGCCAATTAAAAGTTCAAACAAGGGTGAACATGAAAAATAACACCTGTCATCCTCCTTGGATCCTCAACTTTCTCATTATTTTGAAACAGAGCAATAAATCTAAAAGTGACCTTAGACCATGTCCAGTGAAACTCTCACTTTATAGATGAAAAGTAGAGTTCCACAATGACTAAATACTTCCTCCAAGGAAAAAAGGCTTGCAAGTTTTCAGTCTGGTCCTAGAACACTTCTGTGTTCTTCCCAACATACCACACTCTCTCTGGCCTGCTTTTTACTCACACCACCAGAATTGGTTTTCCTTTCCTTCCTCCTTTCCTCTTCTTTAGTTCTTACCTCAAATCCCCTTCCTTTTATCCCTTGAAAACCTTAATTGGCTATAGATGCCAGGAATGGCACAAAAGAAAAGAGATTGTTAACATTTGTCCAAAATTTAATTTAATTCAACAAAATTTTTGTGCCCGATTGAGTAATAAGTATTATGATTGGCACTTACTGCACACAAATTAATAAAATTGGACATTGTCCTCAAGGAACTGACATAGGAGAAAGACAATAAACAAATATTTTAATGTGCTAGAGGTAATGAAATGATAGCAGTTTACACAGGTTCTTTTATAGAGTTGTGGTTAAGCACAGACATCCTGGGTCCGGGACCTTTAAAATTAAACCAGTTTTACCACTTAAAAGACAATTGACTTGCTAAACCTTTCTGTGACTCAATTCCTCATCTATAAAATGTAATAACACTACCTACCATATAAGGCTCTGTGAGGATTAAATATCATTAAATACATCAAGATCTTAGAGAATGCCATGCATAGACTAAGCCTTTTATAAGTCCAAACTATTAATAGTAGTCTGTAAGAATACAAATAGCCCTTCCTGAACTGTGGTTTCAAAGATTTATGAAAGACAGACAAGGTAGGAGCATGAAACAGTACTATGTATATAGAGAATTCAAAGCTCAGAGTTCGGGGAAGTTAAATTGCAAGGCACAAAGTGAGGGGCATTACGTAGACTATTGCCATGTTATGGAGTTGCAGTAGGAGTTTAAGCAGGGAAGTACAATAGTCAGATCCACAGTTATAGCATAACACCAGTTTATTCAAAGACATATTTTGTCAGTATTGGAAAGAGGAGAATGGGGAGTTAAGAACAAGGTAGGATACATTAATTTGATTATCTAATGACCTTATACCTTCAAACTACTAAGCGTAATTTTAAATGACACTAATTAATAATAAAGCTTAAAAAGCCATTTCTGAGAGTTAAGTGTGCAAGGAAACTAATTTCCCTTTTTTAAATCTCTTTCATCTCTTGGCATTAAGAAAAAAAAATGTTTTTCTTCTTTTGCATGTTTAAATTTTACCTGACATTATAGGCTGTTAAAAATTAAAGTTAATTATCAAATAGGTATATTGAGATTCTCATATCTTAAAACATGAGAGAGTTTGGGGCAAGGAAACGGAAGCTCCAGAGCTCACTTCCATCTTAATACACTTTTTTGAAATGTAATGCCCTGACTGATAAATCTTCAAGAATTGGTGTTCACTCTAGCTTGGAATGAGAGGGAGACTATTTCCATACATTTAAGTATGAGTATTGTTATTGTTAGTGTGTAGCTGCTTGACTAAATTTCTCTATAAATGATAAGATGACTGACTCATATTTAGAGTTCTGCATGGAGAGAATGCAGAATGACTTGCACAAGAGTGAAGTTTTGGAGTTTATTTAAGAACAGTATCAAACTGACACTATCTACATTTGGTTCTTGAGTTCATAGCAGAGCAACCTCCTGTGTATAGTCAGGTTAAATAAAGAACTCTGGTCCTGTTGTTGCTGCTTTGTGGAGTCTTTTCTCCTATGCCCAACCCTCCCATGTGCACATAGGTGGCTGGTTGAGAAGAATGACTCTCCTGCAGGAACATTACTTGCCACGTGTTTTTAAGTATTTTAAGCAAGCACAGATAATCTTAATCAAATGAAGACATTCTCTGTAGTCATCCTGTTGATATTATTTGACACTTGTCAATCACATGTGAACAACCTCCATCCCTGCTTCTGCATGGTCAGTCGCATTGCCACGTGTATTCTGACTAACACATCTTGGCACAACAGAGTATTCTCTAGTGTAGCGCAGAATATATACTGATATTACTCTATCCATAGCCAATCAGGAAATTAGCACTTCCCATACACATACTCAAAGATCTGTGTCTGTTACATATTGCCTTCAGACAGTGTCAAATTCTAACTGCTATTTTATATATTTCAAAGAACTTTAGGCTGGAAAAAAGAATAATTTGAATATAATTAAAGTCATATTTACCTGAAAAAGTATAATGAATTGCCAATGTTATATAACCTATTATTGTATATTTTAAGTTATGTAAATCTGCGTGCTGTAATCAATGCATCTTGTCAGCATTTGCAGTTTCAAAAATGTGTTCATATTTTTGTCCAGATATATTTTCCTTAAAGAAGTATCCAAATATACATGAAAATTTAATGAATAAGGAATAAAATAAATATTATAGCTTACTGGACCAAAGTGGTGAAATATGGGAAAAAATATAAACAACAAAAAAAGCGTAAGTTGTTAAAGAATATTACCCTAATATGGAGGTATCAGAAAAGTAAATATGTTCCTTTCAAAATTGTCCATGGTATCATAACCAGACGAGAAAAACACATTGAAAGCAATGTAAGCTACATTCTAAATTTCAGCTGGAAAGCTATATAAACTTCCTAAATCTGAACTGTTTTACATTGATTTTAAAAGTTCATTCAGAATAGGTGGGGTAAATTTTTGAAGAAACAAAACCAATTTCACAATGATCAAAGCTAGGAAAAAGCAAACCTTATTATATCTAGAGTAGTGTTAAATTTTAGTATTTTTTTTTTGCATCAGAATTCCATGTTTTGGAAGCATTTTCAAATTTAATAAGCTCAGCATTGTAAATAATATATATATTTATTTTTATTATAATTAATTTTTTTACTATTCAACACTTAAAAAATCCAAAGATAACTTAATATTTTTAAATGAGTACTACTAAGAATATATGAAAAAAGATTATTTTGCTAATTTCTTTAACACAAACAATAATGAGTTATTTCAGATTATGTGGTGTGGTGGTTTGAAGCTGTATGTACTGCAGAAAAACATATTCTTAAATCTAATCCATTCCTGTGATTATGAACCCATTGTAAGTGGGTCCTTTAGAAGAGGTTATTTCAGTTAACAAGATTGGTCCATCTCAATCAGGATAGGTCTTGATCCTATTACTGGTGTCCTTTATAAGCTGAGTGAAATGTAGACAGACAGAAATAAAGCCATAGGAAGTGAGAGGCTAGAAATCAGTGGAACTGGGAAGGAAGGGGAGAGACCAGAAGATGCAGCCATGTGCCTTGCCATGTGACAGAGGAGCCAAGGATTGCAGCCAGCCCCAGAGCACCACAGTCTTTGGTGAAAAAGCTTCACCTTGATGATACCTTGATCTCTTTTAGCCTCAAAACCATAAGCTAATAAATTCCCATTATTTAAGGCAATCTGTTTCATGGTGTTTGCTTGAGCAGCCTAGGAAACTAAAACATGTGGTATGCTAATGATGCAGTACCATTTTAGATCAATTTTCCTAAAATTGATTCCTGATATACTCCCCATACCTGCACTTTTCTCAACCTTCCCCATCTCTGATAGGGAATTCCATACTTTTAGTTACTTAGGCCAAATATCTCAGAATCATCCTTAATGCATCTATTTTTCTTGCATCTAATATCTATTTCATTAATCCTGTCACCTTTACCTTCAAACTATATCCAGAATTCTACCACTTCCCATCATTCCTTCTGATACCATCCTATTCCAAGCCATCATCATCCCTTATATGACTTATTGCAATAGCTGCCCATGAGGGGAAAGATTTATTTAGGCTTTGTTTTTCTTTATTGCTGTCTCAGTTCCTCTAATACATATTATTGGTGTAAAAACCTCCTGGCCTACTAGCAGTTTTCAGTACACTTATTGAAATATCATGTATCCACTCATGTGTAGGTAGTCTATAGCATGAACAATAAGAGAACAGCAGAGGTAGCAGCTACTCTGATTCAGCAGTGCTGCCAAGTTAATATAATGTCACAGCTGAGGCTAGTTAAAGCTGAAAGCAAATTAAATAACTGCTTATCACTGGTTGAATTCAAGCTTCAGGATAATTAAAAGCCTGAAAATTCATTTTCAGTCAAATATAAGTAAGGAAGCAAGTGGAGAAAATGCAAAAAATATTCTAGTTTTTCCTGGATTTTTTGAGGAGCATTCATATACCAGTTTGCCAAAGGGTATGTTTTCTCTGAGAACAAACATGGAGGTAAAGGTGTCAGTTGCATTCATATATATATATGTATTATTTTAGAGAAATATGTGGAAATTTTACCCAAACTAACTTGTTTAGCATGTATTGCATTCGATATTTGAAATCATTTGTAGGAAATTTGCATGAAATAATTTGCTCCATCTGTATCTAGGTTGGTTGGTTAAAAGATTAAACAGTGCCTAGAGAAATATGGTTTTAATATTCAGAAGAAAGTAAAATAGAATGTTTGATTTTATTGACAACTTTACAGAATTGGAGGTTAAAAAAAAAAAAAAAAAAAGCTAATTTTGGAATTAAGTGGGGTGGGTATAGCATTTCCAGGCTTCCTAATATTTTGTATAATAAAGTTTAAAATCAACTTTAAAAAGTCACAAAATATGGGAGTAGGTAGGGGCATTCAGATATTGTGAAACCTGGTCTTCTTATTTTACAGACCAAGAAAGGGTAGCTGTTTAAATAAGGCCAAGATTTGGTGTTACTCTACTTCAGCTTTGTTTGGAATACTGCCACAAGATGGCCTTTAGCCTACTGTCCCCTTTGGGGATTAACTTGCCTAAAGAAATCTGTATTGCCCAAAGTCATGCTTCCTCCATGGACAACCTGCTTCCAAAAGGTGATCAATGTGGGGTTAAAAAAGCCAGTCCCCTTGTCCCAATGTGATAATTAAAACAAAACAAAACAAAACAAAAAACAAAACAAAACAAAACACCACAACTCTAAATCCATACCAGCTCCAGGGCACTCTAAAAGATGAATCTAGGCCTTCTATTGGAACAGCATCATAATTCAACTTCTCTCATTACCCTTCCTCTTTCTTTCTCTTAACTTCCCCAGGTGCTGATCCCAAGAGCACGCCATAACAAATATCCTGCATGCTAATCTCCATTTCACAGTCTACTTCTAACAGAACCCAAAATGTAACACCCCAGAATGCCTAATACCGGACTCTATTCATGGTAGTCTCTTACTGTGGATTTAAGGAGTACAATTAGAACTGATGATTCAAAAGACTCTGAGTAATATGGACATTTTGGGAATGAGTGCCAACTACCTCAATACAGTAGGTTATTATTAACATTAGAAGTTAAGGTCTATATTAAGTGACTGGCAAGCAATAATTGCTCAATAAATAGAGTTGAATGAATGCCGGGAGAGGCATTCCTTATCCATTCTACTACTAGTTCTCAGTTTTTTCAACTGTGCTGTTCTCAGAAACAATCTCTCTTCTCTGTCCTTTTAAAACCCATTATGAATGACAGATCTGTAGCATTGTAAATGTGGTTTGGGCTGATATCTGCAATCTTCTGAAACCCTAAATTCTACATCAGTGAAAAGCTTGTTCATATTTTGCAAACTATGGCAGGTTTTTTTTTTAAATACTGGTGACTAGGAATTGAACCCGAGACCTTGTAAGTGGGAAGCCGGTACCCAACCACTGAGCCACATTGGCTGATATATTTTGTAAACTATGGACACTTGGGTCTCTTTAGGTTATTGACAGGAGTCAAACAGAAGTAAATCTGCACATCATGCATTGCTGTCAACCAAGACAAAGCTTTGTGTATGATGCAGTGAATAATAAAATGCACGCTGATTTAATTTTTTAATCATTTATTGTTCAAGAGCAAATATGTGGATATTGTTAAGTGGGAGTCCACACAAACTTTTGTTATTTAAATGAGAATGTCATAGTTGATAATGCTAGGGCCACACATACTGAGAAACCCTCATGCTTGCGTTTAAAATTACCTGTTGGTATATTATTTTAATTCTGTTGCTGTAAAAAATTACCTCAAAATCATTGGCTTAAAACAACACAAATTTATTACCTTACCATTCTGTAGGTCAGAAGTCTGACATGGATATCTTTGGGCTAAGATCAAAGTATCAGTAGGGCTTCATTCCTTTTTGGAGGCTTTTGGGGAGAATTTGTTTCCTTGCTTTTTCCTTCTACTACAGGTGACCTGTATTCCTTTGGGTTATGGTCCACATCTATTTTCAAAGACTGCAGTATTGGATAGGGGTCTTTTCTCTTCACATCTCTCTTACCTTCTCTTCTGTCTTGCTCTCCTATTTTTAAGGACTTGTGATTCTATTGGGCCATTTAGATAATCTAGGATACTCTCCCCATCTCAAATTCAGTTTATCAGCAATCTTAATTGCATCTGCAAATTTAATTCCCTTTTGCCATGTTATACAACATATTCACAGGTTCCAGGGATTAGGACATACATATCCTTGGGGGGGGGCATTATTTTTGTCTACCACATGGAGCTACTACTAAGTCAATACTTGGCCAGATGGGACTCTGTTCTAATCCAAGGTGGCATTTAGTATGCATTTCTGCTCTGCTGAAGCTCTGATTTGCTCCTAAGGGGCTGCCTTATTACTGTAGATCCTGTAACTACCATACTTGCGTTCTGTGTGCAATCCTGGTCCTGTCCCAGAAATGCAAATGCTGCTTACATCTGTCCAGATTCCCTTTATTTTTCTTACATTAGTCTCCCTCTCCTTAATCCAAAATGGTATTAAATTTAAAATATCTATTAATATTAATGTCAATTAATGCCAATTCACATTTCACTGGAAGACCTGAATTAAAAGCATATTTTTCTGAAATAATTTTCTTCTTTACCTATATCCCAGTAGCTTTTGTTTATTCTTCCTTCTGTCCTCCGTTCCCCTGTTCTACTTTAAATGGAACTTACTTCCAATATTCTGTTTGTATTTCTACTATAAACAGAATTAACTGGATGAAATTGCTTCTATTTTTGGTTGTTGTTTTTTTCCTTTAATAACCTACACATAGAACATGTTCAATAAATAGTTCTTGAATGTAAATATCATGAAAGTTTAAAATAGACCATTTTGTGTCTACTACTTTAATTTCAGGTAAGTGATTATTGAATTCAGAGCCACATTCCTACTTCTGAAAGTATACCTTTCAGCAGGATGTATATCTCAAAAATTGTAGACCACACTTACACAGCCTTAATCACTGAGCCTGCTGTCCTTCCTGACCTATTCAAAGCTTTGAAAGTCAACAGTAGAGCTGAACTCCTATAGGTGGTCAATGGTTGGATTGCTCAGAGTGTTTTCACATTCCTCCTAGTTTCCTTGGCTGATATTTATAGATGTTTCCCTGATCCATTCTCTCTCCAGCATAAATAGCACACCCAGTCTAATTCCAAGTGTTATATACTAGCTTAAAGAAATAATAATGAAGAGTTGTCAGGGAGCAGTTTTTAAAAAACAAATCAACGTTGCAAATATCTTGAATAGGCATAGTGCCTCATTATTTAACAAAAAAGAAACACGCCATAAGAAAATGTACAAGAGACTTGGAATTGCATTGACAATATAATACAGCCTAATGTTGTTAAGTTCATAGACCAAGTTGTACAAACTTGAAGATTAAACAAAATCCTTTTAGGAGGCCATCTCAAACCAAAATGTTAAACAGACACCACGTTTTCTGAAAAAGAAAAAGTAATTTAAATCAGAAATGGGGTTAGGACACTGTGATTAGAACAGTGAAATAAAATGTAATGCATATTTTTTGCCTTAATAGCAAAATCTTGTTTCTAAATTTTGCATATGGGAGACGATGATTAAATCTATACTGCATGCTAACTCTAATGTATTGTAATTTTGTATTAAGGGCTATCTCATTCTAGAAGTAATATTCAATGTTCAGAGTTAGTTACAGTTAGAAGTAATTTTGTAATACAAATAAGTGCTTAGCACAAAATAATTAATGAGTGCTGTTTATTTATTGTTACTAATCTTTATGACTTCCTATGGTTCTAGAACAGTGACTGTAAATTATGTTCCAGACAGTCCTTTCTGATAATGTACTAGTTTTCTGTGAGAATACAATTGTTTTTATAAAACTAAAATTAGTGATATACATTTTAACCATTATGTTTTAGTTCAATTTATTTAAAACCTTCAAGTCAACCTTCAGCAAAATGTTCCCCAAAGTCAAACAATAAGAGCCTGATCTGAAGTCATAGTGAACCCTAAAATATCAAATATATATATTTTTAAAAGATTTATTTAATTTATTTATTTCTCTCTCCCCCTTGTTGTTTGCGCTCACTGTCTGCTCTCTGTGTCTGTTCGTTGTGTGCTCATCTTCTTTTTAACAGGCACTGGGACCTCCCAGGTGGGAGGGAGGCATTCAATGGCTTGAGCCACCTCTGCTCCCCAAATATTTTTTTATTCATTGGGCACAATGAAGGCAGGGAATGAAGAAATTAGTACACACTGGAAGAGCCACTGGACAACAGGGAGGTGTTTAAATTGCCCTCAGTACACCCAAGCCACACCAAATAAACTAGTAAATTACAGTGTGCCCATTGTATAGAGACAGCTTCAAGATGAGTTACCTATGGCCCCTATGATATAACTCATCCAATCAAATTTTCTGTGTGAGGCCTCCATTAGCAAAAGGCTATGGAGTCCTCCTATCGACCCAACAAAAATTGACTTGGATAATATTAATATCGGATCCAGAGGAGTGCCTTAGAAGATGACAGGCTATATAAATATTCTTAGAAATCATCATATGCTGTGATGGCAAAAAGCTACAGTCAGAAAAACTGTGATAATATAATTGACTAAAACTTGATAATTATAGGATTGTGAGATGATGAGGAAAAAAAACAGTGCTGATAGATAATAGCTTTAAATAATTTAGTTTAAACAATTATATATATATCATTTTGTTCTGGTATATTTATTTTTTTTAAGTTTTTTATTTTTAAGAAGCTTTAGACTACATAAATGTTACATAAAACATATAAAGGATTCTCATATGCTCACTCCCTCCAACTCCCACAGTTTCCCACATTAACAACATCTTTTGTTAGTATAATACATTTGTTACAATTGATAAACCCATAATGAAGCATTGCTACCCACCATGGACTATAGTTTACATTTTAGTTTCTACTCTGCCCCACAGAATTTTATAAGTTATGACAAAATATATAATGGACTGTATCCATCATTGCAATGTGATACAGGACAATTCCAATGTCATGAAAATGCCCCTGTGCTACACCTATTCTTCCCTCTCCCTCCCCTCAGAACCTCTGGTGGCTACTGCCTTTATATCAATGATAAAAGTTCTTCCATTGATAGAATAATAATGTCTATAGTGGATATGATGGTTAGGCTAATGTGTCAACTCGTCCAGGTAATTGTGTCCAGGTTTTGGTCCAGCAAGCACTGGACTAATTGTAATACAAGAACATTTATGGACTTTGTTCACCAGTGAGTTTACTGGGTGGATGGCTGGTTACATCTGCATCAATCAAGGAGATTGCTGTTAGCAATGGGTGACGCTTTTATCCAATCAGTTGAATACCTTTAAAGGGGAAGTGATTTCAACATTTAGAGAGAATTTCCCAGCTCGTCTTTGGATAGCTAACTTCTCCCAGAAACTCATCAAGAACCTTTCATTGGACTTTCATCAGAGCCCTTGGTTTGCAGCCTGCCTGTGGAACCTGGACTTGTGCATCCCTATGGTCGCGTGAGAGACTCTTTTAAAATCTCATATTATTGACAGAGATCTCCTGTTGATTCTGTTTCCGGAGAGAACCCTGACTAATAGAGTAGAATAATAATTTTACTTTAGTCCATTGTTCATTCCCCAACCTTGAGGATTTTGGGATGGTGATGCCCACTCTGTTTCCAATTGAGAGGGGACTTAGATTCTATGGGGCAGATGGATGGAAATATCTTGTTTGCACTTGCAGACACTCTCTGTTCCTTGGGATGAGTGTTTTTCATCATCATAGCCTTGTTAATTGTCCTGGGTGAGTCCAATGAACTGGAGAGTAGGTATTGCAACTCAGCTGAGACTCAAGGCTCAACTGGCACAAGAAGAGACCAAAGATTTAAGTCTCTGGGACATATATTTAACAAGTGTAGTATTAATTATAGGTTCAAATAAAAGAGGCAGAAGAGCCATGTGTAGGGAAACTATAAATGAGTCTAACTGTTACACTGGGGAACATAAATTTCAAAATTAAGGCCCACTAACACAGTGCAGAATTCCTGAGCTTGTCTGCACTGCTTATAGTGTCTAGAAGTCTCTAGAGCCCTCAGAAGCCCTGCTTTTGTTTACTGTGGCAGTCAATGAGATCCTGCTGAGACATGCATAAGTGTAACCTCTGGAATGACCTCCTGACTCCCTTTGAAATCTCTTAGCCATAAAAACTCATTTCTGTATAATATTTCCCCCTTTTGGTCAAGGTCTTTTTCCAGGTACATCGCTATTTGGCACTTAATAATTATCCCTCATTGCCAAGGAGGCTTATCCCTGAAAGTCATGTCCCCAGCCATGGGGGAAGGTAGTCCATTTATATCCTACGTTTGGCTCAGAAAAAGGCCACATTAGAGCAACAAGGAGGCTCTCAGGAGGTCACTCTTAGGCAATATATAATACTAGGCTAAGTTTCAAATTCTAAAGACAAGGTTTATAAGTAGAATCATCAGTATCAAGGGCCTGGCATAATGGTCTGTCTTCCTTCACTGGGCCCTGCCCATGGACTCGGGGGATTCTTGCTGTTCTATTAGAGAATTTAGCAGGAATCCCCAGAATGGGAATTCAATGTTCTTTTGGTTAATGTGTGGATCTCCACCCATCGAGACAAGGCCCCATGTACACTTGAACACATTCATATGCCTTAGAGGCATGCCCCAGGTGCATCCGTCCCCACACATCCCTCATTCACCGACACCCCACTTTAGTGATCCTCCTCTGCCACAGTTGTGACCCTTCTGTAATCCAAAACCTTTCCCAAAAAAATGAAGCCAAAAAATAACCAAATAAAATTAAGAAAATAAAAATAATTTTAAATAAACAAAATACAAAAGTAAAAAAATTAAAATAAAATAAAATTTTAATACATTGTCTCTTTTATCACTGTAAGATCTGTTACCTTGGATGTACAGTGACAATTTCTTCTGTGTGTTCTCCCAGTGTCTTTTTTTTTTTTTTTTTTTCTGTTTTATCGTCAAAGAAGCTTCAGGTTACAGAAAAGTCACATAGAAAATACAGGGGATTCCCATATACCCAATGCCCTCCCCCTTTCCCACTCCCCCCTATTAATAATATTTTACAAGTGGATGGTACATTTGTTACAATTGCTGTACAAATATCAAAGCACTGCTACTAACCATGGTCAATAGTTCACATTTTGCACTGTACACTTTTATAGGTTTTGACAAAATTTAGAATGGCTTGGAGCTGTTATTGCATGATCATGTAGGACAATGTTAATGCCCTAAAAATGTCCTATGTTCCATCTATTCTATTTTTCCATCTCCCTCCTTGCAGAACCTATGGTAACCACTAAGTTTCAATTTTTAAAGAATAAGATTCATAGCTACATGCAATAATATTGAGGGCTTGATATATTGGTCTGTTTTCTATTATTAGGCACTGCCTATGTTCTCAAGTGATTCTTGTCCCTCTAATTGAGAACATAGCAGGACTCCCTAGAATTGGATTTTCATATTTTCTTGTTGTGTTGGTCTCCACCTACTGAGATAACACACTATGACAAGATGAACACATACATATCCATAGAGGCATGCCCAGGTGCACCCTATCCCGCTTATTCCTCCACACCTGAGGCCCTACACCAGAAACCCTATACTCCCCCATATTGGCCAAGAAAAACATTCCCACCATTGTAATTTTAACCACAGATGTGCAAATCCCCAGAGTTCACCTGCTCCTTCCTCCAACCCTCCCACCAGTACCATAGATATTCTAACCCAACACCCCTACCCTACTCCCTCTCACAGACCAGCATCACCAAACTCAACACATCACTGCACCACTCTCATACCCATTCACTGTTCAACAACACCCTTCCACCTTATCATAGATTTTGCCCATATGGGCACCAGCTCATCAACATGTACTACTCCCTTACTGTTTCTTGTTAACCTATCTTCCAGACTCTAGCTCGGTGAGTGTGTTCAATTTGCTTAAGTCATACCAGTGAGGTCAAGTAATATTTGCCCTTCAGTGACTGGCTTACTTCACTCAACATAAGGTCTTCAAGATTCACCCATGTTATCACATGTGTTAACACTGCATTCCTTCTTACAGCTGAGTAATATTCCATTATATGCATTGTATGTATATACCACAGTTTGCTTAACCATTCATCCATTGATGGGACAGTTGGGTTGCTTCCAACTTTTGGCACTAAGGAATAATGCTGCTATGGATATTGGTGTTCTCATATCTGTTTGTTTCCCTGCTGTCATTTCTTCTGGGTATATACCCAGCAGTGGAATTGCTGGATCATATGGCAGTTCTATAGTTAGGTTCCTGAGAAATCGCAAGAAACATAAAAATATAACCTGTAGAAATCTTTTCGCTGGACTCAATACTCTCTGAACAAGAAACACCAAACTTCATTAGGCTACATGAAATGATTTTCCTCATCCACCAATTAAATAACTCAGATTGTTGCTTACATAAAGAGAAGTGTTCATAAATTATACTTTTGAAACATGTCTCCAGATCCCCTCAAAAATATGTTTTAGAAAGTCTGGTTTTTTGAAGTTTTTCTATTTCTGATACATTCTAGTGAGCAGTGACATGAAACTGCCATTAGTTCCAGCTAATAAACTAACCTACTATCAGAAAATAAGGATTATCAGAAGGAAGTCATCAGTTTAATAGTTTAAGAATCTCATTTTAAAAAAATATCTAGCATCAGAGATTTGTTGGAAGCAAACATTTTAATTAATCTCAAGTCACTAATTTTTGTACAAAAATTAGGGGACCACATTCAAATCAAAGCCAAATTTGAAATGGCACTTTGCTATGAGTAACAAAAGTAAATTGTTAATTAGTAAATTGGATTTTGATTAACACAGAGAAATACATTCTGACAAGTCTTTGTTTGTGGCCTTTATTTCTTAACTGCTAAAACATCAATTAATCATCCATCGAATTAGGCAACAAAAGATCTTGGAGTAGTCACAGTTGCTCTAGGATATTTATCCTGGGTTTGAGCAAAGCCTTATCAAAAGATTCCCAGAGGGGTAGAATGTGTGGTTCTGGTCATTTCTATGTATTTCTTAGCAAAGTGAGACTTGATTTTCATATTTTTCATAATACCCTTTAATGATTTCAGTTGCTGAAACTGACCCTCCTATTTTCAGGACTCAGTGGGGAAAATAGGATTTTTACACATTCTATGTATGCTCCATCTAGGGACAAACAGGATAAATTCAAAAACCAATAGTTTTGTAATTAACAAAACTTTTGGCAAAGCAAATAGCCAAGTGTCATGAATAAAAACAGACTGTAGAGTCCGAGTGCCATATAGTTAAGAAATCAATTCCATCTCTTTGCATAATCTTGATCAGTTTATTCTATACCCTGTAACTGAATATATTCACCTCTAAAATCAGAATAAAAATAATGCCTAATCATCATTGTAAGATCTGTTGTCCTGTATGTACAGTGACATTTTCTTCCATTTATTCCTCCAATGTCTTAACTTTTTTCATTTTGTCTTCAAAGAAATTTTAGGTCACAGCAAAGTCATGTACAGAATATAGGGGACTCCCATATATATTTCTCCCTTCCCCTATTAATAATATTTTATATGTAGATTGCACATTTGTTACAACTGATGTACAAATATTGAAACATAGCTAACAACCATGGACAACGATTTACATTATGGTTTACATTTTGGACCATACACTTTTATAAATTTGGATGAAACTTCACGTGGCCTGTATCCATCATTGCAAGATCACATAGAACACTTCCATCACTCTCAGAATGCCACCTTTTCCATCTATTCTATTCTTCCCTCCCTCTTTCCTCGGGACCCACAGCAACCACCAGGATTCACTTTTTGCAGGACCAGATTCATAGTTACTTGCAACAACACTGAGGGCTTGACCCGCTGGTCTGTCCTCACCTGAGGTGATGATGGACAACCACCATACCAAGGAACCGAGAGAGGCTACAAGTGCAAGCAAGGGAGTTCACCCATTGGCTGTATGGGACTGAAATTCCCTCTCAATCAGAAGTAGAGAGGGTGTCACCATCCCATAATCCTCAGGACTGGGGAATGAACTATGGACTAGAGTGGACTTACTGGTATTCTACTATATACTTACTGTGATTCTAACAATGGAAGAACTTATATCACTGATGTTTAGGCAGTGGTCACTGGAGGTTCTGAGGTCAGGAATAGGGAAAACAGGTATAATACTGGGGCTTTTTCAGGACTTGGAATCGTCCTGAATGACATTGCAATGACAGATAAAGGCCATTATATATCTTGCCATAACCTATAGAATTGGGTGGGAAAGACTATAAACTACAATGCAAACTTTAACCCATGCTTAGTGGCAATTCTCCAAAAGGTGTTTATCATTTCAATGAATGTACCACACTAATTAAGGATGTTGTTAATGTGGGTAAATGTGGGCGGTGTGAGGCGTGAGGCATTTGGGAATTCCCTATATTTTTTATGTAATATTTATGTAATCTAAATAGCTTTTTAAAAAATAAAAAAATTATTTAAAAACTAAAGCCTAATTCAAAGGGTTTTTGTGATAGCAAATAAGTATGTGGGTGTGTATATATATATATCTTAGAAAATGTCTGGCATATAAAGAGCTGTGTAAGTGGTGGTATGATGGTTATGTTAGTATAATAGTAAAGAAAAAAACAAAATGTACCATAACAAGAAAGGACTAAATTAATTAATAGATAAAACCCCTTCACTGTATTATTGGGAGCAATTAGGCATACTATTTTTAAAAATATAAGGTATGCACATTGTCATAATACAATGTTAAGAGATTTCATGCCAGATACAAAGATACATATGACTAATGGATATGAATAAGATATACATACATAGAAAAATATTGTAAAGAAATATAGCAAATGTTAAGTTAGATATAACATTTCTGATGAGAAAAAGAGCAAATAGTCATAGGAAGTAATTCTATGCCTTCAATCCCATCCCAATGCTATGTGGAAATCACACTAACTATTACATTTATATTGGCTGTAGTTTCCTGGGTTGTATTTCTATGGATTATTCAATGACACAAGTCAAAAAATATATAATACTTCAGATTAACATAAGCACCTGAGTAAAACTGATTTACAAAATAATACTTTGTTATCTGGCAGGAATTGATTCCCCTTACAAGTCCCATCATAATTCATTATGATCAGTCCCATCATAATTAAATCATTAAAATTTTAGCCACCAGCAAATTTGACTATGGCCTTGAAGTCAGTTCATATAATATCACTAAGGATCATTATCTCCCTTAGATATATTTCTTCTCTCTGCACATAAACCCCAACTTTAATATACTTTATTACAGAATCCTGAGATATTAAGATCATGATTGGTTATGATCATCAATTATTAGTGGTTCAAATGGCAATGGTTTAACTCACATCTTTCTATTAAATACCATTCTAAATTCATTCAAAATTAAAGAAAAGTGTTTAATTTGCCTATATACTATAAACACATGTGCCATTGGAAAAGTTACTTCATTTTTTCACCCTCAATTGCCTTATATATAAAAGGGGCATTAGAACAATTTTTATTTCCTAGGGATATTGTGAGAAGTAAATGAGAAAATCCAAATAAAGTTATTTCCCATAAAAATGACAACTCTCAATGTTATTAATAACATTCAATTATTTAAAATTTCCCATAATTAATAATTGATTTCTTTAAATCTAAAATAAAATACCGACATTCTGAATATCATGAAGTTAATATTAGTTAAGATCATGAGAAATCTGAGAAATATACACTATACTTTTTTAGAAATTTTAAAAATATATGACAGGCACAAGGTAAAAATGGGGAAATCTCTGTTAACAAATCTCTGGAATTGAATGCCATTAGGGTGTTATTTAAAGAATATGTGAAACTTACCTTGTTCCTAGATTCATTCATTATTGCCTCTTTGGTTCTTTCTGGCTGGCAGCCTAAGACTTCGCTCAACTTCTGAAAGCTATGCAGCACCTTTTATCTTAGCAGCAATGTCTCTTACTGGTGCACCAAATCTTTCCCAAGTCTTGATGGCCCTATGACCACAACCTTCTCTACATCCCTTAATATAGATTTATATAGTATATTCACTCTATTCCTGCAATATCATCACAAGGGAAATATTGATTAGTATAAGAGAATTATCATCACATATATATTCGTTCAGTTGTCATCATATGTGCATGGCAAATTGAATATAGGCCCTGTGTTTATAATGGAATTTGCCCACATCTTTTACATTTTAACTAGAATTATTTTTCCTCACACATATAGCTCCGTTTTTTGTCATTTTAAATAACAATTTAAACTTTATTCCAAAAATTAAGCATTAGCATGTTTTTATTGAGACATGTGCATATATGATGAAAAAACTATGAAAGACAAAGTTATTTCAGTGAGAAAAGGAGTGTTATACATGTGCTGAAACTGGGAAGAATATGTTCTGATTTCCTAGAGAAAGCTCAGAGTATCTGAAAGATAACTCCATTGGAACTCTTAATAGGCAAAGATTTGGTCAACGGGATCTAATAGGAGGTAGGGGTTAATCCAGCAATCAAAAGACAGAGATATAAAAGTCCAACCTGTGACACCAGCAAAATAAGCAAAGGTAGAAAGGTGCTTAGCATGTGAGGGTTAAGCAAAAGACTCAAAACCCGAGAAAGGGGGTCTTGAATAAATAATGTGTGATCAAGACTCTTAAAACAGATAGGTCTTGAGGTCACTTACTGGGGCAGCATCTTGCTGAGCTAATTAGATGCATAATAGGGGACCAAATCTTGATAATACGATTGAAGTCCAATAGTCAACAGTAAAGCTTCCTAAATTATGTCTTTGATTACACCACAGTGTTTTTTCTCTAAAGTCACACATATACAAATGAACAAACAAAACCAGTATTTAAAATTGAAGGACTAAAGTAAAACTTTGAAAGCATTTTAGTTTCTAATTTGTCAACTTAAAATAGCATTGCTTGGTTTTCAGATAAATACTGCATGAACTCACTAACTTCACTTTACCCTTATATACAATATGCTTAGTCAGAAGAGTCCTCATATTGCCCCATAAACATGCCACATTCAATAATTATGCAACCATCCCATAAAACGTTTTCTGCCCTGTGGTTATCTCTCACCACATTCAATACTTACTTATGCCCTGTTTCTTTCTATGAATATTTTCCCTCCATAATAATTTTCTTTGATGTCATAGTCTATATTGATCTCAAACCTTCTAAGTTCCTCCAAAATGAACAATGATATACCATTATTATATTTTATTATGTTTTAAACTTTTTTTTGATACATCATGCTTTACAGTTTTTCTTTCTCAATGAAATTACTAAGTTCTTGGAGTGCCTTGCTCATATCTTGTTTTTCATTAATATTTACCTATAGAATCTAGCAAATTTCTAAGAAAATTGCTATACAAAATGATGTTGGATCTCATATGCAGTTCTTAAGTCAAAGTGCAGTGTTGGGCTTTGGGGTTCAAGGAACTTACTCTAACTTATGAAAATTGGCGGATTGTATAGTTATAGACAGGTTCTAGAAAGCTAAGCTTTTAGGATCATGATTCAAAATGCATTTATCTTTTTCTGACAGTTGAAAAATATTTTTCTCCAAATATGCCTGAATCACTATGCTTGCCTGCTCCCAACTAGATAAGTTAGCTCTAAGTTCCCTGGAATAAACCAAAGAGAGAGATAGAATAGCTTCTTTACATCTCCTTTCTAGGAAGAGCTGATTGTACTATGTCAATAGTCACTTGAGTCTAATTAATAGTCAAACTCAGGCCAAGCTATCACAATGGTCTTTACAGGCTGTGGAAAGGTAGTTTCTGCTAGAAAGTGACATTGGACAACTACCAGATTCTGTGCATTGGATCATTATGGAAGATGCTTGCTTAGATAGCAAAAGTAATATTTTGGGATCAATTTTATTCTTGAAGGGTAATAGGATTTTTCCTTTAATGTACTGTATTAGTTTCTGGGCTGCTAAAACAAATAACCATAATATGGGTTGGCTTAAACAGTGAAAATTTATTGGCTCATGGTTTTGGGGCTAGAAGTCTAAAATCTAGAAACCAGCAAGGCAATGTTTTCTCCCTGAAGACTGGGGTGTTCTAGGGCTAGCTGCTGGTGATCCTTGGGTGCTTGGCTTTTCCATCACATGGCAATGCCCATGGTAGAATCTTCTCCTTTCTCTTCTGAGTTTAGTTGACTTCCAACTTCTGGCTGCTCCCTATGGCTCTTCTTTCTGTAGCCTTCTCTATAACACCTCCAATAATAGGATTGGGATTCAACTTGATTCAGGTGGTACACACCTTAAAAGAAGTACCATCTTCAAATTGTCCTATTCCTATTCTCACAGGAATGGAGTAAGATTAAGAACATATTTTTCTGGAGTAAATAACTCCAAACTATCTCATGTGCTAAAAGTGGCAGAAAAGAACTAAACATTTCCATCTCTTACTCTCCACATCTTACTATAACTGAAATGAACTCTTTTAACCCCTTACTTCCTCAAATATTTGTCACCTAAGTTTTGGGTCCTTCACCATTAAATTTCAATTAAAGGCTTGTCCCAAGATTGTTTTTAAAAGTTTTCCTCTTCCCATATACTCATTGGCAAAGTAAGTCATATATATGTAATACATATATATTTTATATATATGTGTGTGTGTATATATATATGAGCAAATTTCTTAAATACCCATACACTCATTTAATCACACCTAAAGAGTGTGGGACCTAGGTTAAATAATTTTTTATTTAACCCAATTTCAAAGAAATGCAATGCTTAAAGAACTCAAAAAAGAAAAAAAAAAAAAGGCTTTATTAAGTTACTGTAACCACATGGAATAAATTCTAAAAATTTACTTTGTGTCCAAAAAAGACAATGGTGCTTACATGTTTGCTGACTTATTCCTCAATTTAAAAATAATAATTTTTAATAGAGCTTCACCAATTTATGCTTTATCTCAATAATTAGTGTTATACATTTGTCTGGACTAAAAATTTTTTTTTGATAAGAAGTCTATTTTCCCCACCTCTTCCATTCCCCCTTCCTACACTGGACACATTCAATGGTTTACCTTTTGCAGAAGTCTAATTTTAGGAGCTCCAAGACCAAACCAGAATTAATTTTATTGGCTGCTATCAAGAAAATAATATAATTCTAAGATAATCATTTACTATGATCTTAAAGAACAAAATACAATATTTTTTAATTTTTCAAATAAAAAATGTTTATATTATATTATATCAGAAATATGGATGTGTCTTATGTCCTACAACTTGTTTTGGTTTAACTGATAGTGTTGGTGCTTTCCCCTCTACTCTAATTGTGTATACATTAGTGGTATGAATCACAATCAATGACAACTTAGAAAGTATAAAAATATATTATAAAATCAGGAATAAATATCATTGATATTTTAAATACATTACTTCATTTAATAAATATTTCACAAGTAGTTGTTGAATATATTTTGGCAAATGGGGAAGAGTTATAATAAATAGTAATGGCTTGTATATATTTTCAGTATCAGCTGTTGAGAATAATAACCAGGAAAAGTAAAACAAAGTAGTTTCCCTGAAAATAGTAAATCAAGAAAATAATGTTTAAAGCAGTGTATGAGAGATCAGGGATACCTGTACATGAAATAAGTAATATAGAATAGATGATAGTCATTACCTTCATTACTTCTTCTGTGAATATACAGATGAGGTGATGTCCCAGAATCATTAATCACCTCTAATGGGCATTATATCCCAGTTTGGGTGATAAACACCTATGTTACAATCATCAAAAATTAATACACCATGTACTGTTTATCTTCTGAATGATATACCTTAAGTGGAAAAAGCTTTTGACATATTTTTCATCTTCAGAGCCTGTCTCTTGAAATTTATCTCATGAATCAGAATTGTAGCCCATTTAGCCCATAAGCTTCAAGTAAGTGGCAGTACATTATATCCTTCTTTGTCACTTTTCCAGCTGTGGTTTTCATCCATGTGTAAGTTTATGATAAATTAGCTAGACCTGTTAAATAAGTGAGCAACCAGATTGGGAATTTCTGAGTCTCTTAGTTCTTCCATTCTAGTCTACATAAACTTTTTTAGAAAAAAGTACCAATGTAAAAACTTTACATTGGTTTTGTTAATAAAATTGTTAATATGCCATTAAAAAACAGAAATTATAGTGCTGTAAAATCATTCTCATGTGTTACTGGAATGCTTTCCAGATTTTCACATGCAACAGATGACAGCAAATACCTCCTCATGTTTACATTACATTATTTAAAAGAAATGATAAAACAAACTATTACTCTGCCATAAGATCAAACTATTACCTAGTGCTTAATACATGCAAGGTGCTATTGTAAGTATGTAGCAAAACAAAACATTCCATCTTTAAATAATCTGTGAAGTAGATACTAATAAGACCCCCATTTTCAGAAGACAAAATAGTACACAGACAGGTCAAATAACATGTCCAACTTATTACAGCCAAAAAGTGAAAGAGCCAGGATTTTATAGACAAATGGTCTGAACCTCAGTCCATATACTTACCAACTATGCTCTATTATTTCCCTAAGAATAACAGTGCACTCTTTGCAGAGAGTTCCTTTGCTTAATCTGAAAAGGATGAATTTATCTACTAATTCTTGGTTAGGAATAAATACATCTACATCATTTAGCATGCAATATGGTACATTTATGAATATTCTCAATGTCAATTGTTATTGAGCTTTTTTTCTCTAAAATATTGTTCTAAAAATATATGCCAACAGATGATCCTGTTGATACTTTGTTTTCCCATTTTCTGAGAGCTCACTTACAGTCTCAGTCACTGAAACATAGTGCAGTTTATTGCTGGACATTCTCAGGCAAGTAAGGCTTAGAGTTATTATGCATCAACGCACTCACACCTTCCTGCGTTGAGTATGTTTGGTACTATGTGTTTGTTGTGCTGTAGCCTCTTTTTTCCAGCATTCATATGATGCTCTGGGGAACAGCTTTAGCCTATAGTGTGCTTATTGATTGTGTCCAAGGCATATCACAGACTGGATGTTAAAATGTAGATTTTACTAAGTACAAATCACCTTCATGGACATGATAGGGAAAGAGAGTTTAAATATCATCAAATCAGCAAATGATTAGAGTTAGATGTGAGTCCTTTGTCATGAAAGTGAATTACTCGCATTGACAACAACTTGGGAGAAATTAACAACAGTTGCGTGGATGGAAACTGGAAGTAAATATGGTTGGGGAGATAGCATCTTTTGGGGGGATTTGAAAACAACAGAAGAGTATTTTCCATAATTTGTAAAATTTCCCATTTCTGTTAAGATATCCTTCTTTTCTACTAACAGAATATACTTAGACTGAATAATGAACAGGAGTCTGAAGCAACTGCATTTATCCAAATAAGGTCAAATTTGAGATTAAACTGGTTCCACAGATTTAGGGAGAAATGGAAATGTATGTGTTTTTGAAATAAAGGCACAAAGGAAATAATATACCAATGAAGTGAAAATAAATATGAAAATGAAAATATGCCACTTTCTGGAAAACTGTAATAGTACAAATAAATTGTAAGATTCTTGATTTCAATTTCATGAGGTGTCTTTAAAAATAATTTTTACAAACTCAACATATATTACTCTGTGGGTATGTTTATTTTGTGTATTATTTGCATTAAAATTAACTGCAAGTTGTACATTTGCTCTGCCATATTTCACTTTGGTAATTATTATATCTCATATCTCATAGTTACACACTAAAATTTCCTTAATTGATATCCTAATATTAACCACTTCCTGAATTAAAAAATGATTTGTTTCTCAATGTATAATATGTTAACCTCCCATATAGTAATATGATTTGTGATGTTCAATTAAAAATGTGAGCATTTCGGAGTTAAATAAGAACATCATAATTACTATGTTTTTCTTTTGTAGTGCTATAAAATAGCATATCAGAACACTAAAGTCAGGATGGAGAAAAGAAATGAAAAGGAAGGCTGTTTTTTCTACATCTTAAAAATAAATATCACAAAAGATTTTATTTCTCAAGTCTTAGTGACAAGCTGTATTTTTCTTCTACATTATGTCTTTTTATGATTTACAGCTTATAATAACACCAGAATTTCTCAATGGAGTTACAACTTTATTGCATATCATTAGAAACACATAGTTCTATATTTATCAATGACAGTAATGCATTGGAACAGAAATATAATTCCATATTCCAGACACATATATTTGGGGTATGGTGTTTGCTACCATTTTAATATTACTCTATCACCATTATCTGATTTAATGTAAGCTACTTGGGAAAAGAAGTTCCAAGTAGTTAAGAAACTATTACATATCTTTAGAAGATGACAGGGTTCATCACTTATTATTATTAAATAATAACATATTAAGAAAAGCATCACATTTCCCTTAAGAAGAAAAAGAATATTTGTTATTATGAAATCATCTTGGGGACATGCTTATGAATTTTTAAAGTGGTTAATATAATAGCTCAGAAATGTTTGACTATCTAAAAATGCACATATTTAAATATCTAAACTCAATATCAAAATGTCCAAGTCAAATACAGTACATCTTTGGAAATATTGATGAATTTTAAAACTACTTAAAAATTTTTTTAATAATCCACTTATGTCTCTATATAACTAAAATAAATGCAGTTTCAGGCTGACTAGAATTGTAACCTGACTCTTCCACCAGGTTGCTATATAACATAACAAATTATGTAAATGTTATATATAAATTTTGGTATTAATATTTCAAATACACCCATAATTATGAGAATTGTTTTAAATAGTTAATTTCATTTTTAAATCATTTTTCAATTGCCAAAATAATTTGTCATATAGGATTACAAAGTAACTTTAAAAAAGAAAATGTTGTTAATGTCCAATTGTCACAGCATCTTAAGGTAAGAATAATTACCAGTTTGGGATTATAAAGATGAATATTAGAAGGACTAATAGCAGGTATTTAATATTTACAGATAACATTTTATGACTTTCAAGGATCTATACATATGGAAAGCAATATATTAGGCATATTAATTGGATGAGGATGGCTAAATGTCATGTATTTCAAGGATATATACATATGCAAGAAAATATATTAAATGCATTTGCCTTCCTAAAGATAAGAGAAAATTAATAAAAATGTAGTATTGAAAGCTCTAATTATGAACTTTTACCACTAATAGAGATGATTAGCTTAATCATTTGTTTCTGAAAAAAATTTTTAAAGAGAGATAAATATGGGCAACATTTATTCCTAGAGTTGAAAATTGGAACTTTCATATTTTTTTATAATATATAATATTTTAGAGAGTGATTTAATAATGTCAAATTGAAATGATTGATGCATTTTTCAAAACAAATAATTGCTTCTTACAAAAAGTTATGAAAAGAATTTTCAGTTCCAACCCTGATGGAGTACCTGGACTTAGACTTATTCTCCTGCTGTGAAGAAATATGAAATTGAACAAAATATATAAACAAGTGTTTTCAGGATAGGGACAAAAAATAGCTCAGAGATGTGACCTTGAGAAGAGGGAAGTACATGAGCCAAACTCCATAATCTATACTAATTACAAACAACAATTTGTATAAAAGGACATAACACAGATTGAAAATATAAGGATGAAAAAAACAATTCCATGCAAACAGTAATTATAAGAAAGTCATGGGACTGTGTTAACATTCAACAAAATAGAGTGCCCTCCCAAAACTTGCCCTGCTGGCAGAAACAGCTTAAAGGTAGCCAAAGCAATGTAAGAAGCAATTAAGTCAAAGTGGCCTGGGGCAAAGATTATAGGTTTTATTATATACAATAGAGCACTAAGGAGAGAAGTCAGTTTCATAGGAAGTAGAGGGGTCATTTGGATGATTATAAATGGAGAAATTCCTGAGGCCACCAGGAATTACAAGTCTAGAACAATATACTTGCTCAGAAAAGATGGAGAGAACCCTGAAATTCACTTTCACCTAGCTTTTTGATAGGAAAGCTAAATTCCGAAGAAGAGCATAAGACAGCACAGAGCCAATTTGCAAAGACAGTGAAAGGTTTTTTGTTTTTTTTTTTAATGTTGCTTTGTTTGTTTCTGGTAGCTTCTAGCCTTCAAGGAAATATTTGTAATATGATTAACTAGATGCAAATTTAAGTAAAAGAGAGCTCTGATACTAAACTTCAGAGAAGACATTTTTAAATATTAAAATACTTAGTGGGCAAGAATAGATTACAAGACAACAAATAAGACAAGAAAGATGACCCATCCAAAGGAACAAGATAAAAGTCCATAAACTATCAATGAAGAAGACCAAACTTTGAGCTTGCCAGAAAAAGACTTCTAAGAAAAGATCCTCAATTATGCTCAAGGAGATAAAAGAAATCAAAGAGAAAGAAATAAAGGATATCAGAAAAATGATGAGTGAACAATATTAGAATCTGAATAAAGAGATAGAAATTTTAAAGAGGAGCCAATTGGAAATACTGAAGTTGAAAAACAACCATAACTGAAATGGAAAATTCCAAGAGGATTTCCACAGCTATTGGAGCTGGCAGGAGAAAGAAATCAGTGGACTTAAAGACAAGGCAGATGAAATGATTCAAGTTAAGGAGCAGAAAGAAGAAAAATGAACAAAAGTGAACAGAGCCTAAGATACCTGTGGGGCACCATCAAGCATATCAATTAACATATTATGGGAGTCTCAGGAGGAGAAGAAAGAGAGAATAGAAAGGAATATTCAAAGAAGTAATGGCAGAAAACTTCCCTAATTTAACAAAAGTTATTATATACACATTCAAGGAGTCCAATAAATCCCAAAAATGAGAAACTCAAAGAGAACCATGACCAACAACAATATAATCAATCTGTCGAATATCATGGACAAAAGGAGAGTTATGAAAGCTGCAAGAATAAAGCAATGTGTTATGTACAAGAGAGCAAAGATAATATCAAGTGTCAATCTTTCATCAGAAATCAAGTCAAATGAGTGCTTGTAAACAGCATTCATTTACATTTAAAGTAACTATTGGTAATGCAGGACTTCCTTACTGCATTTTGCTACATAGTTACTTTAAATGTAAATGAATTAACTTCTCCAGTCAAAAGACAGTGTATGGCATAATGGATTAAAAAAAAAAAAAAAAAAAAAAAAAACTATATGCTGTGTACAAGTGACTCACAGTTAAGTTCAAAGAAACAAAAAGTTGGAAAGTAGAAGTATAGAGGACAATATTCCATGTAAATAGTTACCAAAGAAGAGCTGGAGTAGCTATAATAATAGCTATAATAATAGTAAAAAAAGATGCACCTAAATGCAGAACCCCAGAATATATGAAGCAAATATTAACAGATTTGAATATCAACAGATTTATACAGTTCTTAACTAATAGCAGAAGTATATTCAATATACCACTTTTTATAATGCATAGAAAATCGAAACAGAACAAAAGGAAATAGAATACTTGAACAATATTTAAATCAACTAGACAATTCACCCAACAGCAGCAGAATACACATTTTTTTCTAGTGCACATGTTTCATTCCCCAGAATAAACCATGTTTAGGAAAAAAAGCAAGTCTCAAGAAATTTAAAAATATTGAAATCATACAAAGTATTTTCTCTGATCTCAGAAGAATGAAGCTAGAAATCAACAACAAAGGTAAAATTGGAAAATACAGATAGAAGATGGATCTTAAAGAACATATTCTTTAAAAAACCAAAAGTCAAAGAAGAAATCACAAGGGAAATTAGGAAATAACTTAGGTCAAATGAAAATGAAAACACAACTTATACCAAAACGTATGGGATGCAACAAAGGCAATGCAGAGAGGAGAATTTATTGCTCTAAATGCTTTCATTAAAAAAGGAAGAAAAATGTCAAAGCAGAGAAGGAACTTCAACTGGAGGATATAGAAAAAAGAAAACAACTAAATCTAAAGGGAGTAGAAAGATGGAAATAGCAAAGATTAGATTGAAGATAAATGAAATAGAGAATAAAAAATAACAGAGCCAATCAACAAAACCAAAAGCTTCTCATTGAAAAGATCAGTAAAATCAATAAGAATTTACCTAGACTGACATAAAAAAGGGGACATAAATAAATAAAAACAGTTTGATTATAGTCAAATGTATAATAATCATTTAATACTATTGTTTCATCAATTGTAACAAAGGTAACACACTAATGTAAAATGTTAATAATAGTGAAAACTCAGTGTGAGGTGAGGGGTGGTATATGAGAACTCTGTATTCCTGCATGATTTTTCCATAAAGCTACGTGTTCTTTAATAAAAAATAAATACATTTGATTTTTTAAAATAGGGTTGAAATATCTAATAAAAGGCATAGATAAATCCATAATTGTATTTGGAAATTTGAAACACTTTTTTTATAGTAATTGATAGAACCAGTAAGAAAAAATTAAAGAAATGAAATGAAATGATATGAGTTGAAAAGAAATGAAATAAATGAAACAAAAATAAAATAAGTTTTAAAAGGTTATGGAATATTGAAATAGCTCTACTAACCAACTGGGCAAAAATAGTAATCATAATGCACTATACTAAAGAACTTCAGAATCCTCATTCTTTTATAGTACAAATGGTATACTCAGCAAAATGTACCACATTCTGGTTCATTAAACAATTGTTATTAAATTGCAAGTGAGTAAAATCATAAAATTATTTTATTTGATCAAGAAAAATGTTAAACTATAAATCAATTATAGATATTTGGAAAATACCTAATATTTGGAAATTAACCAAGATACTTCAGAAGAAACCATGAATCAAACAAAACAAAACAAAACAAAACAATAGCAATGGAGATTAGGAAATATTTTGAACTGAACAGTGAAGATACAAGAGTAGAATTTAGCAAAGCTGTGCTTACATACAATTTTTTGTACCTTAAAGTGCAATACAACCAAAAAAAAAAAAAAAAAGAGTTAAAAAATCAATTAACTAAACTACAAGCTCTAATAACCAGCTAAGGCAGGAAAAATTGAAGCCAGAGGAAGTAAAATAGAGGAAGAGAATGAGAGGCAGTATTTTTAAAAAGACAGAAAAAATAGAAAAATCCATCTAAGTCAAATTATACTTCTTTGAAAGATAAATAAAATTGACAACCTCTAGCATCACTGCTTAAAATAAAACTCAAATTATCAATACCAGGAATGAAAAAGCAGCCATCACTGGAGGATTTATTGACAGTTAAAGGAGATTAAAGAGACAACTTTATGCCAGTTAGTTCAACAACTTTTAGTAAATGGACAAATTCTTTTGTATCAAAAATAACAAATATAGGCACTAGATGAAATGAAAAATCTGAATATTCTGTAGCTAATTACAATCTATGTAACTGTTAAAATCATTAAACTATGTAGAAATTAAAATAATAATTTATACTCTTCCCACATTAAAAACTCCAAATAGGGAATTATTCACTAGTAAATTCCACAATATATTTAAGAAAGAAATAACAATTTTCAGTACTTTTTTCAGAAAATAAAAGAAAAGGGAACATATTCAGCGAGTTCGAGGAGGCCAATTTAACCTTTAATTAAAACTTAACTAAAGGCACGGCAACAAAAGAAAACTTCAAACCAGCAACCCTCATAGGTATAGATGCACCAATCCTCTATGAATATTAACTAATTATATCTAGCATTATACAATATAAGATAATCCATCATTAACAGGTGGGATTTATCCCAAGAAAGCAAGGATGGTTTAAAATTCAGAAATTAATTAATATAACATCTTATTAAAAGATTAAAAAGACATATATATTGTTTATACAAACTGATGTAAAAATTTGATAATATTCAACAATAATGGTAAATATTTTTGGAAAACTATGACTAGAAGGAAACATAATCAATCTAAAAATGACATTCTTGGAAAACCTATAGGAACTATCAAATTTGACTGAACTATTTAGTTTCCTCTAAAATTAAATAAAAAGGCAAGGATATCCATCTTATCACTTGAATTAAATATTTTACTGAAGATTCTAGCCATTGCAACAATGGAAGAAAATTACTTAATAGACATAAACATTGGAAAATAAGAAGAAAAAATATTTCTATTCATAGGAATCATGATGCTTTACATAGAAAATTCAAAGGGATATGAAAACTAATTACTAGAACTAGGATGTATACCTAACAATGTAATTGACAACAAAGTCAATTCACAAAAGTCAATTTTATATGTATGTATCAGGAATAGACACATTAGAAAATGAAATTAAGGAGAAATAATAATATCACTGTGAACATCAAATATCTAAGAAGAATTTAATGAAAACTGAATTTAATGAAACATGCAAAAACAGTATATGGAAAATTATAAAAAACTCTGAAGAAGCCAAAGAAGGTCCCCAAAATGGAGATACCGTGTTTATGTTTCCAAAAATCTTACTTTTTAAGATATTACCCAAAACCACTCTATAGGTTTGCTACAATCTCATTAAATTCCAGTAGGATTTTCCTTTTATACAAACTGACAAAGAGATTGTAAAATTCATATGATATATTAAAACCCTTGAATACCTAGGAAAATTTCCAAGTAAAACAATAAATACTTGTTGAAAAAATAACATCACCTGTAGTTAAAGTATTATAAAGGAACAACTAGCCTAAGGTCATTTCCAGTGAGGCCTTAGAAGGAAATGATGAAACTATTATTGGAAACTGGAGGAAAGGCAATCCTGCTTTGAAGTTGCAGAGAACTTGGCAAGATTAACTCCTAATGTTAGATGGAAGGCAGAATTTGAAAATTATGAACTTGGACATTTAGCTGAGGAGATTTCCAAAGTAAATGTGGAGAATGCAACCTGGCTTCTCCCTGCAGCTTATAGCAGGGTGTGAGAGGAAAGAGATATGCTGATAACTATACTGCTGGGCACAAAGAAATGAGAGACTGATGATTTGGGAAATTCCAGGCTTCAGGAAATCAAGCCCCCATAGGATAGTGCCGCATTTGAGGAATTAATTAAATGTGGAACTTGTAAGTCAGGATCAGGAATGAAGTTATCCAGGAAGACCTTGTGGAAACTCTTACTGTCTGATGGTTTGGACCCCTATTTTCTACATGCCAAACCAACAAACTTTTTGTAAGATCTGTGTGAACAAACCAAAGTCATCCTGGACTAAAAGGGACAGGGAGGGGAGAATTGAGGTGAAAACAGATTTAAGGGGAAAACCATGAAAGCTGAGTTCTGGAATTAAGACATCTCCTCTAGTCAAGAGAGGGTCCCCACCCATGTGTATGGAGCCATTGAGTTTGCCCCAGCATTTGGAGAAGGTAGATTTTACAGCACATTGTTCAGGGAGACTGTGCCTAACACAGGCTACAGAGTGTGGAGTGCATTCCCTAGTGGTTGCGGAGAGTTAGGTCACCACCCCACTGCTCTAAGGGGTTTGGGACTAGTCCCCATTGATTAAGGAGAGTCAGGCCATCACCCCACTTCTCTGACAGAGTTGGGCCTTTACATCAGAGACTAGGGAGAATGTTGCTGCCACCTCACTGTAATAAAGGGGTTGAGACTATCCCCTAGAGATTGGGGAAAGTGTAGCCATCCCTCCAGTGGTCTTGGAGGGTGAAGTCTGGCGCTCGGTAGCCACTCAGATGCTTGATGAGAGTGGAACTGAGAAAATGGCCATTGGGCAAGCCTGTGGAAAGGGTGGGCCCCCATCAGGCCCAGAAGAGAAGTAACCATCATTTCAAGGCTGTCTCTCAGACTTTGAAATCTAATAGTCTAGTAAAGGAGAAATAGTAAGAAAGAGAGTCAACAATCTATCACTTAAATTTACTATATGTAAATGCTATTTGTCAATCAATTGAGTCTTTATTTAATGGTCTCTTCCTCTTCATTCTCCCACTATTTTCCACTTTTCTGCCCTTCTCACTCCCACGCGATTCCTAGTTCACTTAAATGTGAATTACTCTTCTTAAAGTATATTTCTTTTTTTTTTTCCTTGATCAATGATCTTGAGATTGTCCTTTGTCCTGCCAACTAAAACTTAGACACGTTAGCCTGGTATTAATGTGTTATTTTTCCAGCAAAATCTTTCTGCACTTATACAATTTACTTTTAATCAAATTTAAATCTTTTGTACACCAACATTCGACTTTCTTGGTTCTTCTGTGTGACTATCCATAGCACATAGAGACAGAAACCAAATCATAATTAATTGTTGTATTTATCAAACAATTGTCATAGTCCCTCGTTAATAATAGTTGCTTAATAAATATTTTCATCAAAATAATGAACTATATCTTTACAAAGAATTTATCAGAGAAATACAGCAGAAATGAAAAAATGAGAATGTAGTTGTTTTTGAAAAGTATGTAATTATTTTAAAAGCAGACTTCTACATTTCTTATGGTAGCAGGGACAAATACACTTCTTGAGTAGACAGTACAGCAGCTAATGAAATTCCAACACTGAAATAACAGGAAGAAAGGTACTTCAAATTAAATATTACTCATGTTTAATGCAGTTTATTGCCTCTCTTTTGTAAAAGGCTATAGTTTGACAAGTATAATTGTTGTGGAACAGAGGTTGGAATGGTGGATAAGAGGATGATTTCAGAAAAAATACCATTGTCAGTACTATCCTTTGCCAAGTCATCCTGAGTAAATATTTGTTCTCAGTTTTTACTCAGAGAAATAAGGTTGTAAATAGAATGAATTAACAAAGATAATATTTTTATTCAGTTTGATCATACTGGAAGAATTGACTTATACTCACAAATGTGGTGGTTCAGAAAAACAAAATCAGTAATTAAAAAAATGTCCATGAAATGAAAAGTTGAATGCAAATTGGTTCAAGGTCACTTGTTTTCATAGTTCTAAAACTATTATTTTCCCATCTTAGGAACAATCTCAGTGCTATATATCTGAGGGCACTACAATGGTTTAGTAATTTAAACTTCAAAATCCTATAGAATAATAAATTAGTGCAATCTTTAATAATATTTTTTACATTGAGAATATATTCTTATTTTACTTTATTTTCTTAAGTTAAAGCTATTATTGACATCCTTAATTAAAAAATAAAAAAACAGGACCAATATTTTCGCAGTGCATAGTTAAGTTTATCACACATATTAATTATTTTGTGGTCTTTAAATATTTATTGCTGAATAAGAATTTCAAGCTTTTCTTTCTTAATAGCTCCATATGCCCAAATTGGATAACATTCCCAAGTAGTCTTTTCATTTGAATTTGTTGAATTATTTTGAAGATTTTGAGATCCTTAATCCTTGTCATAAAATAAGCTGTATGAATTAGTCTTAACTAAGATCCTGAATCATTTCTGAGGGTTGAAAAGAAAGAAAATTTTAAATAACATTTTTCCTCTAATAATACCATCCTGGTTGTGACCGATGAATAGAGAAAAGAAACAAATTATTTTAGAAGTCACACTATCTCATTGAAATCTGTGTAAGACTTGCTTACTATAAGTCTTGAAAGAGGGATATGTTTTTGAATCTCTAAGTATATGCCACCAAGTATTTTATTTCAGATCTTGTAATTAGACAAGCAGAAACTTTTACATATTTGAAAACATTTTAAAGTTCATTTCAAAATTTATTTTCTAATAACTATTGCCAGTTTACTTTGACAAATATCACACAATGGGTTGACTTAAACAATGGGAATTTATTGGTTCACGGTTTTGAGGGTATGAGAAATCCAAAATCAAGGTGTCAGCAAAGTGATGCTTTCTCCCCAAAGCCCATTTCATTATGGTGCTGGCTGACCTAAATCATTGGGGATCTTGGCTTAGGTTCCTGCCTCGTTTCACATGATGATGTCTTTTTCTTTCTCTTCCAGGTTCCATTGACTTCTAGTTTCTGGATCCTCCCGGTGGCTTTCTCTTTCTGAATTTCTTCTCTTATAAGGGACTCCAGTAATCTGGATAAAAGCCCACCCTCATTCAGTTGGGTCACACCTCAACTAAAAATAACACCTTCAAAACCTCCTATTTACAATGATTTCACACCCAGATATGCAGATTAAGATTAAGAACATGTTTTTTATGGGGTACATATATCAAATTACCACACCTAAATTATAGAGAAATAAACAGAAGAAACGAGAATAATCCATGACCCAGTCATGTGACTGTGTGAGAAGATGTATTATCATTTTGCCTTTATTTACCAATTATTGTAAGAGTTTTCTAATATTAATCCAAACTCTTTGCAAACATCAATTTTACATTTCTCATAATGTCTGACTGCACTAATATACATAAAGTCCACAAATATACATAGCTATTATGTATATGTTCTGGAACCTAAAATTGTTTCAAAAGCTTTTTCTATGTTAAGAGTCACTAGAGTTTTTAATAACCAATTATTCATCTACTCTCATCGCTTCAGACATACTAGTTTAAAGCCACTAAAAAATGCAACCGATGACAATTTTTTATGCTTGACTTGCTTATTTATTGCATTTAATTCATCATTTCATTAATTCATTCATTGATTTTTTCAAAGAATTGTTACTGTGTACCAAGTTTTATGGTTGTAAATTGTTCTTGCTATCTAGTTGCTTACGTTCAAGTTAAGGAAGTAAAAGCATGATGAATACTAACCGGCTCATCTTTAAGTGTGTGGGTGGGGAATGGGGAATATATGGAGGTACATAAGCCATATATCTAAATATTTTAAAATCAAGATAAACTATAGCTCCGCTCCCTTTCCCAGCACCAGACCCTAACACTTAGCATTCACAACCCTTCCCCCAATTCCTCCATATATATAGCCAGTACAACCGAGAGGATACTTTACCACACGTTTAGTCATGTTAGCAACGTTAGTCCCAGTCCTGGGGCTGAGCGTCTAAGTAGCAGAGTGGATCTGCTGGGGCTCAGCAAGGCAGAAGATGGAACTGAGTCCAGGACTCTTGAACCAGCGTGGGAGCTGAACCAGAAAACTCAGAGGGCTGCTTCCCAGTCTCAGCGAATAACGTTATCTGCTCAGGATTACCAAACAATTATGAAGGTCTTTCTACTAAATAAAGACTATCTGAGCCAAGGGAAGAGAAAAAAATATAGCTAACTGGTAACAAATTATCTGATTTGATTAGCCAAATGAAAACAAAAAGAGCTGAATTTCCCAAGGCAGAGGCTGCACTTTCTACTTCCCTGCCACCAACACACAAGTGTTCATTCACACACTGGCACACTCTAAGACCCTCATCCTTTCAACAGGAGAACTTGGTTTGGCTAACATATCCCTTTCCTGTAATTGTCTTTTGCTCAATAGATGGTCAAAAATTAAAAAAATAAAATTTTATTCTGTAACCAAAAAAAATGTGCAATATTTTAGTGTTTTTGATAGGTAGAACTTATAAACATGATGCTCAGGACAGAGGTCCCTCTTTGCTCAGGTTTAAGGACATTTTGAAGGTTGCTTTCAAAAATACAAATTTTCATAAAGACTTAATTTTAAAATAGAATTGCAGTGTGCTTGGAGAACTGGATATCCATATCCAAAAGAATGAGAGAAGAATACCTTCTCACACCTTATACAAAAATCAACTCAAGATGGATCAAAGATCTAAATATAAGAGCCCAAACCATAAAGACCTTGGAAGATAATGTAGGGAAGCATCTACAGGACCTTGTAATAGGAAATGGCTTCATGAACTTCACAGCCAAAGCACGGGCAGCAAGAGAAAAAATTGATAAATGGGATCTCATCAAAATTAAGAACTTCTGCACCTCAAAGGATGTTATTAAGAAAATTAAAAGGCTGCCTACCCAATAGGAGAAAATATTTGGCAACCATATATCTGACAGGAGCCTAATATCCAGCATATATAAAGAAATCCTACACCTTGAAAAGAAAAAGACAAACAACCCATTTAAAAATGGGCAAGTGACCTGAAAAGACACTTCTCTAAGGAATAAATACAAATGGCTAAAAAGCACATGAAAAAATGCTCAACATCACTTGCTATCAGGGAAATGCAAATCAAAATTACAATGAGATACCATCTTATACCCATCAGAATGGCAGCTAATAAAAAAACAGCAGACACTAAATGTTGGAGAGGATGTGGAAGAATAGGAACCCTCATCCACTGCTGGTGGGACTGTGGTATGGTCCAGCCACTGTGGAGGACAGTTTGGAGGTTCCTCAGAAAAGTAACAATAGATCTTCCATATGATCCAGCAATTCCACTGCTTGGTATATACCCAGAAGAACTGAAAGCAAAGACACAAACAGATATATGCACACGAATGTTCATAGCGGCATTGTTCACCATTGCCAAAAGTTGGAATCAGCCCCGGTGCCCATCAACAGATGAATGGATAAGCAAAATGTGGTACATACATACAATGGACTATTACTCAGCTGTAAGAAGGAATAAAGTTCTAACACATGGAATAATGTGGATGAATCTTGAAGACCTTATGTTGAGTGAAGCAAGCCAGGCACTGAAGGATGAACAGTATATGGCCTCACGGATTTGAACTGAAGAAAGTGAGCAGTTTCTGAGACTCGTTGTCTGAAAGATAGGTTAACAAGGGAGAGAAAGAGAAGAGCAGGCTTTGAGCCATCACCCATATGGACATAATCTATGGTAAACGGATAGAGTATAGTTGCATATTGAAGGATAGGATGGATGGGTAGTGTTATGACTGGGTTTGGTGGTGCAGTGTTGACAGGTGGGTAGATTAGAAGGGGCAGGTTCAAATACCCAGGGCATGTAACTATGAATCTTGACATTCCATGAGTCAAGACAGGGGAGAGTCATATGCCCCAGGGGGGTGGAGAGGAAGAAACAGTTAAGATCTAACGGGGTATTTAGTGGTCATGGGAAAGGTTTTTCATTACCTTATAGTAATAGACACAGGACATGGTAAATATCATCAAAACTTATTAAACTGTATCATTTAAATTGTAAACTATACTGTAAATCATTGACAATGTTTAGTTGCTATATTTTGCTATAACAGTTATAACAATGCTAACATCAAAAAAAAAAAAAAAGGGTTTAATATGGGGTGGGGAAGGGGGGGTGATTTGGTATCTGGGAGTCTCTGGTATTCCGTGTGTGACTTTGCTGTGACCTAAAACTTCTTTGAAAATTAAATGAAAATTTGGGAGACACTGGGGATTGAGAGGGGGAAGGTGTCACGGCACACCGGACATCCGATAACACAGTGATAAAAGGACAAAAAGAATATATATATATATATATATTTAAAGACATTTCTTTTACTTTTTTTTCCATTTTTTTCAATGTCCCAATCCGCTAATTATATTTCATTTTGTTTTGTTTTTTTGTTTGATTGTTTGTTTGTTTTTACTGAGTTTCCTTATGTTCGTCTCTTGCATGTAAGCTTATCATTGTTGTTTCTTTTTCCTATTAAGTGTATTTGATTATTATATGGGCTACATGTTCATGGAAGATTTAGATCACAGAAGGGTTGCAATGGGTACTGCAGGGGATTATTGGTGGGGGGTGTCTGGGAGGGGGGATTCATGGGAGTAATTCATCTGAATATACATGAAAGATACACAAAATTGTTCAAAAGATCAAAGGATGGGGTATGGTCACGGTGGGTGGACAATCACTCAATAAATGAGGGAATCTGAATTCCTAGCCTGGAGAGCTCTGCCACATTCTCCAAGGGAGCAGCAACAGTCCTCTGAGTGCAGGGACAGTGTCTGTGAAAAGAGGATGGCCCACTGATGAGTTCTTGTTATTGATGACTACCCTTATGAGTCTTTGCTCTTATAACTGAAACTGAGCTTACTATTATGGGGTGCATAAGGGTTGCCACCTGAGAGCCTCCTTGTTGCTCAAATGTGGCCTCTCTCTAAGCCAAACTCAGCATATGAATGCATTACCTTCCCCCCAACGTGGGACATGACTCCCAGGGATGAGGCTCCCTGGCAACGAGGGATTAATACCAAGTGCCAACTGGCAACACAACTGGAATAAGACCTTGAATAAAAGGGGGAAAAGGTAAAGACAAATGAGTTCAAGTGGCTAAGAGACTTCAAAGAGAGTCGGGAGGTCATCCCAGAGGTAACGCTTACGCACACCTCAGTAGGAGCTCATAGAACATCAAAGTGCATATCACCCCACACAGAGGGGCTCCTGAGAGCCCTGGAGACACCCAGGTCCTATATAAGGGAGGATAGCCCCAGAGACTGATGCCTTATCAGTGGGCTCTATTTTGGAATCTGTGCTCCTGAGAGTGACAGAATTGGACTCAAATAAGTCCTCCCCAAACATGGTTCATCAGTCCCTTCTATTCAAACCTATATGTGATGCTGAAGTTTTTAGGTCTACTTCCAGATACTGGAGCCTCTGGCCTACCTATGTGCCAGGTGTGCGTGGAATCTCAGTGGAGCTGCAACTCCTACCCTACAGCTCAATGGACTCATCCAAGTCACCTGGCGAGGAGACAACGATGGGCAGTGCCCATCCCAGGGAATGGAGAGGGCCTGCATCTGTAGCCAGGATCATCCCACCCACCATATCCATGGGATATAAGCCCTCTCTCACTTGGAGGCAGAGTGGACATCACCATCTCAGTCCCCTCAGGATTGGGGGAAGAACTATGGACTAGAGTGGACTTAATGGTATTCTGTTGTACACATATGGTGATTCTAGCAATGAAAGAAATTATAACAGAGGTGGAGCCGGTGGCCACTGGACACTTTCAGGGCAGGGAGGGGATGTGCAGTTGAAATACAGGGGCTTTATTGGGACTTGGAGGTTGTCCTGAGTGCTGTTGTGGCAATGGATGTAGGCCATTTAAAATCAGCACACACCATTCAGAACTGTGTGGGAGAGAGTGTGGTCTTTGATGTGAACTGTGGTCTATGGTTGATGGCAAGGCCCCAGGATGTGTAAGACGTTTGTGTGGAATGTGGTGGGAAGTGTGGGAGATGGGGAACATGGGAATCCCTGTATGTTCCGTGTAATATTTTGGTAATCTAGCACCTCTTAAAACATATATATATATATAAATAACATTTTTGTAAGCAAATGCACATATATGCATATATATTTATATATCACTTTACAAATATTGGTATGTATTGTGAAAAAATTGATTTTTACCCATAATAAAAAATAAATAAATAAATAGAATTGCAGTGCATGCTTACAGTGACCAAAAAAAAAAAAAAAAAATGTGTTTGTTATTCCTTCTGTTACCTGGTGTGTGTGTGTGTGTGTGTGTGTGTATGGCATGTCCAAACTTTTGCATAATGGATTTATCATTTGCACTTGTTTTTCATGCATGCCTCTGTAATTACTTATGATCCTGTGTGTTTAGCAGAGTCACCAACCTCCCTTTTATTTACAATATAGTTAACATGGGATCTTCAAAGCACAAATTTCTGGATCAGCTAGGATCAGGGTCCTCTACTCCAGCTCCTTTTGTTATATGGCTTGTTAAGGCAACTGGAAAATACATGGTAGTATTGTAGTTTAGGAAAATGAATTAACAAAGAAACAATGATAACCTTATGAAGCATTCCTCTCTCCAAGTCATAGATTAACCTGAAACCCATGAAAAAAATAAATGAATGATGAGTTAGGGGAGCAAAGATCCAAAGGTATAGAGGTGACAAAATGGGTGCAGTACTCAAGGGAAATAGGATTCATAAAGAGATGGCTTAGCTAAGTTTTAGAATTCCAATTTTTCATGTGCTCAAACATTTACATATCTCTTCTTAATTATCCATCTTAAATTCAGTCTAACTTTGACAACCATGCTCATACATTCATATGAATTTGCTATTTATTATTTTATTCATACCTGCTGGTAAATCACCTGTTTTCAATGGTACACTATTAGGGGCCAGGAATATCAGGGATCACAAAACCACTGTAAGTGATTCAGTGATGGCTTTGGTTGAATATCAGTATACATAGGCTGACCACTGATATCACACTAAGGGTAATGTTGCTTTTCTATTTGCCTCTTTGTAACCTAAAAGAGGTCAGTTTTCATTTTAATTTTCTCTTTTCCCCTCAACACTTTTTGAAACTGCGTATGCTTTTATGGGAATTGGCACATGGTCATCAACCTGGCACCCTATACACTCTTGACCTCTCTTTGCTGATTCTTAACATGCATCATTTTCTTACACAGTCTCCAGTGTAATACAAAATTGAGAAGACAATTAAAGGTTTATGATTGCTATGCTTCTGGAATGGAAGAATATAAGCCTGTTTTGTTACAGTGGATGATTTTGAAACTGAAATACTCACATGTGAAAAACCACATGATTTATATAAAGCAAAATTGTTATTTTGTGGTCCTAGCCATGTATCAAGACTCTAGTAGATGAGTAGCAACAAAATAAATTGAGTCACTTCAGCTCAATTTGGCCATATTTATATATAAATAGTTTATTTTCTAACATGTTACTATTAGTGTATCCATGTGCTATATTTTCTGTTAAATATAGAATAGCACTGCAAATTATAAGCCAGAATTAGCATACCTGATAGAGAAGAAGTGGCATTAGAAAAGTCAGTTACTAGAGTTAAATGTTTGAAATTATTAGCAACAAGGGAAAGCCATATAGCCTGTGCAAGACACTTCAATTCATCTGTCTATGCAAATAAAATACTTTTTCTTATTTGATGTTAATTATTCTTTCTTTCATTATTATGTATTCTGCTTAAAGTTTCATTTGAGGTTTTGAAAAGTTCTTAACTTAATACTAAAATGGGATTTTTTTTTTTCCAAATCAATATAATATTTGTTTTCCTGTAGCAGTCTGGTTTGTAGCTCAGACGAAAATCTATCTTAACTCTGCAGCAACACTGGTATTACTGACCTTGTCAGATATGGGGAGGATGACAGAAGAGAGCACACATTTTTCAGGGGTATAAACTGATAATATTCAGTCAAGTCGACATTTAAGGATCAATTCTAATCATTTTTACAGTTTAATCTCTTTCTACTCTTGGTAAAGCTTTTCTGAAGCTTACAGCCTTTTGGGCATGAGAAGGAACTATCTGATCCCTAAGAAAAATGCTTGTCAATTAAGGAAAATAGACATTCATAAAGAGATGGACCATAAATTCAAATATAAGTGAGGAAAATCTCTACTAGATTCTGACTTTTTGCTTTCACTTGGGGGGACTTTAATCTACCATGAAAGATGTGATAGAGAATTGGGCATATGACACTTTCTCCATTGGCATTTTTTTTCTTTTCAACACAGAGTGCTTTTGACTGCTCTTTTATAATTTGTAGAAAATGGATTTCCTCTTATGTGTGGATTAGACTCTAAAGTCAGCCTACAAGAAAAAATCACAGGTGGCCAAAATTACCCTTGATAATCCCACAAATCATCTTTTCATCTCTAAAACCTTGGACCTCAGAGTATGAAATTTACATTTCATTTACAGCTTTTCCCCCTGAAGAAATGGAGGCCAGGGTTTGTTTGAACCAAATAATATGCTGCTTCTTACTTCCTTTTATCTCTTGGCCTCTTTCTCCCCTCCAATCTTTACCTCTATGTCTTCTTCTACCTCTATCATGATCTCCTTTCTCTCAACCATATTGCTTCAAATGTGCATATGATGTGATTTCAATGTACTGAAAATAGGATAGGACTGACATAATTCAAGGGTTATAATTCAACTCCAAATTGTTAATAAAGATTCATCTATGAAAACAGGTGCATCTACTTAGGTGTTGTAACATATTTTTCCAGCCTCTAAACTCTAGTAAAAATATATATAAGATATCAGGAAAGGCAGTGGAACACTATGAGCTCTGTTAATTTGTTCTACACTCAGCATCTGAATTAAGCTCTCGGGATTGCTCACTTAGCTTTCTAATAGCTACTGTTTAGTTGCACTTCCCTTTTCCCATCAAGCATTTTAATAGCTTCCTCCAGTTCAAATTTTAGAACCTTAAATATTCTCCTTACGTAGTTCATTTAATCCTATGGTTTTACTTTTTTAACAAATGAATCCCAGAATTGCATCTCAATTCCTGACTTATAACACTTCTATAGACACAAAATTTTATACTTGTCTAAAAATGACTCACAATCTATCTTTCCTTTAGTCTCACATTACTTTTCCTTTTTTCCTATCAACTAAGGTAGCACTAATATTTTTCATTCATGTAACCTTGCAAATTCATGTATTCCAAGAGATAACACAAAAGGAAATAAGCTAATTTTTTATCTAAATACAGCTCCAGGAATCAGCTTCTATTCCTACAATAATCTCACTCTTATTCTTCCAATTGTCATTGCTTCTATTTATTAAATATCCAGAACAAATAGGAACATTAAAATATAACTGTTGCTATTTCTCAATCCTTACTTATCTCTAGTTTTAATTAGAAATTATTCTGTTTTTTAACTATTATGCATATTTTCAAACATTGGGTCAAGTAGGATAAATGCTCATCATGCTTCTAAGAAAAATCTACCAGTTCTAAACTTTAAAGAATTTTATCTAAATTGTATTGTGCTGCTTTCTCAAAGGCTTTTTATTTATCTTTTATTTTTTTTATTTTTAAAGATAATTATTATATAAATGTTACATAAAAATGTAGGGGATTCTCATATGCTCCACTCCCTACCCCTCTCACACTTTCCCACATTAACAACATTCTTCATTAGTATGATACATTCATTAGAATTGATGAACATATATTAGAGCATTGTCACTAAGTGTGGATTATAGTTTACATTATAGTTTACATTCTCTCCCTCATAATTTTGTAAGTTATGACAAGATATATAATGGCTGGTATCTGTCCTTGCAACGTACTCAGGACAATTCCAGTGTCCCAAAAATGCCCCCATATTATACCTATTTTTCCCCTCTCTCTCCCCTCAGAAACTGGTGGCCACTGCTTCCATATCAATGATAAAAGTTCTTCCATTGCTAGAATAACAATAAGTCTATAGTAGAATAACAGTAAGTCTCCTTTAGTCCATCCTTCATTCCCCAATCCTGAGGATTCCAGGATTTTGATGCCCACTCTGCCTCTAATTGAGAGGGGGCTTAGAGCCCATGGAACAGATGGATGGGACTATCTTGCTTGAAGTTGTAGACTCTCGCTGTTCCTTGGGATGATCATTGTCCATCATCATTTCCTTGTTTGTTGTCCTAGGTGAATCCAATGGAGTGGTGTTGGAGGCAGCCAGAAAGAGGTGAAGCTAAAATGGCTGACCGACAACAAAGAACAAGCCTGATCCTATATTTAGCCTTCTTTGAGGAAGTAGCTCACCCTGTTCCCGCGCGCGCCAAACCTTCCCGCCTTCCACAGATAGCAAACCCTCCCTAGCAACCAACTGTGCCCAATACCAGCCTGCCATATATGCCTTACACGTACTTCCTCTTTTTTCATGCCCTACCCCCTACACCACCCCTCACCCTACTTATAAAAGGCTGTGCACTTCCTCAATAAATTAGACCTGCGTACTTACCTCATCTCCGCGGTGGTCTTTCCTCCGTGCGCCCTCCACGCTGTCTGGGCCCCCGAACGCTGGTTGCCGCTCAGTGTTCCCCTTCCGCCAACAGGTGGTTCAGAACAACCACAGAGTGGAGAGTATGTGTTGCAACTCTGTTGAGATTCAGGTCCAGGCTGGCACATGGAAAGCCCAAATGTTTAAGTGTCTTGTACATAAACCTATCAAGTCTAGTACTAATTATAGGTTCAAATATAAGTGGCAGAGTAGCCATGTGTAGGGAAACTGGGCATGAATCTGTCACACCAGGGAGCATAAATTCCAAAGTAAGGCCTACTGGTAGGGTGCCAAACTCCTGAGCTGTTAGCCCTGCCTATAGTGTCTGGATGTCTCCAGAGCCCTCAGAAGCCCAGCTATTTGAGGCAATATTTACTGTGGCATTCAATGAGATCCATCTGAGACATGCATAACTGTAACTTCTTAGCCATATAAACTCATTTGTCTTTACCTTTTTCCTCTTTTAGTCAATCTTTTCCAGTTGCATTGCCAGTTGGTGCTTAGTAATCTCTTGTTGCCAGGGAGGCTAATCCCCAAGAGTCATGTCCCATGCTGGGGAGAAGGTAATGCATTTATATGCTGAATTTGGTTTAGAGAGAGGCCACATTTGAGCAACAAGGAGGCTCTCAGGGCTTAACTCTTAGGCACCCTATAATATGAGGCTAAGTTTAAATTTCAAAAGAAAAGGTTCTTAAGTACAGTCATCAATATCAAGGGCCCATCAATGGCCCATCCTCCCTCACTAGTCACTGCCCGTGTACTCATGGGATTCTTGCTGTCCCTTTAGAGAATGTGGCAGAGTTCCCCCAGAGGGGAATTGGATATTCTTTAGGTTATTGTGTGGGCCGTGACAATGCTCCATGAACACTTGAACTTTTTCATATGCTTGTCAAAGGCTTTTAAAACAAAATATGTTTAAATAAAATCTTTGCAAAAATGGTTATACTATGTAATATAATATCATATACTCCATTTACTTTAGAAAGAGGGAAATTGGATGAAGAAATTTGGAGGTTATAGTCCATAAAACTCAAAGGTATTAGAGGTGGGTTCTTAAAGCAGTCTACTTTGGCTGGTTTTCCTGAAAGAAAAGCCCAGACTTTATTTGTATGTGCTATGTGTCTATTTCTAATTGCAATGATTGTCTAGATAGTACATTATAGAGGACATCATATAAAGTCTCTGGCTGTATGGCATAGCTAGAAATGTCATAGAATGAAATCAATGAAATCTCTAAATTTGAGATGTAATGCAATAAGAATCTTGCTGAGAATCATTGTGTTAACTCCAGAAAAAAAAAAAAATAGATCACACTGTAATTTTTGGCTTGAGCATCAGTACCTGAAATTTTAACACACAGTGCATTCCTAATAAAAATAAATCTTTCCAGAAAAAGTGATATTTCACTCAAGCTAAAGAGTACTTGAAAGTGATAATTTGCCTATACAACTTCAGGATAGTCAAAAGTACAATGGAAATATTCTTCAACCCTCACTCCATGTTGTATTTTTTGTCACACAACTAATTAATAGCCTACATGATTTGGAATTAGACTATGAATAAGCACAAAGATTATTTCTGATAGATAAATTTGTATTTCTGCCCAAAGTATTTGCTCGAGAAATGTTGGAAAACATATTCCTACTGTAGGATTCAGGTCAATGATTTTAAATCTGTAAAAAAAAACTCTTGGAAGGTTTGGTAGGGAATAGTTATGAAATAAAGATAAAACACAGTAGCAAAGTTTTTGGAAAGTATTCATTATATAATTAATAATTAATGAATAAAATAATAAAAAAGAAAGCAATCACATAGGAAGTCCATGGTAACTTCTTTAATGGAAATTGTCTTTCCTCCTGTCCTTTCCAAAGAGTATTTCAAGTTCAGTTTCCCAACATAAGATCCTCTAGCTGACCTTTTATTATCATTTTCATTCAGACTTCCAAGTAGATTGAAATTAGTTGATAAATCTGATTCACCCTATTAGGACAAGTGGATAACGTAGAGAAACTAGCCCAACTAATATTATCTTGTTTCTGTCTACTATACTCAATTCAGAATTCATTAGTATTTTTTTCAAATATGCATGGGTTTTTTAGGGATCACCTAGCCAAACTCCCCAAAGTCTAGAGTATTTTTGTTAATATACTGGAATAAGAATGAGGAGTTTTGCTCATCAGAATAGTTAACTTTACATTAAGAGAGTTTGCAAAAATTAAGGTCTCACTATCCTTCTATTCTGGTCAATATTCTATACTGGATAGTACCTTGAATGAGATGAAACATCCAGTCATATCGTATTTCCATAATTAATGACCTAATTGACTTATAATCTATTAATTTAAAAAGCAATACTTTGTTCTTTTCTGAAGCTCTTAGTAAGATTTCCTGGGTCATTTCTGGGAAACTGGAAACTACTGGAAACCACTGATTATTAGGACCACCGGTATGGTGATCAGAAAACAATTTCTTTATGCCATGGTTCCATGACCCTGCCATAGTTTGCTTCTCTGCTACATCCACATGGGCATTAAATTCAAGAAAAAGAAACAAGTAAACTGATTTGTGTTCAGTATCTGGCTGAGACTTCTCAGCATGCAGAAATATCTCTTTTAGCTTCAAATAGAAAGGTTGTGGAAAATGTTTACTAGATGGGTATGAATGCAATAACAGAAATAAATCTTTCAAACATTGATTGTATACTTACAAAAATGATATTTTCTATGTCATGTTTTGGCTAGTTCATCTAATCTTATTCTTAACAAAGTGACATCCATTCCTTTTGAGCCCATTTGGTTATTGTTAAGATACTCTCCAACGTCTTCCCAGGAGTTGGTTACAAATTCTGTGAAATAAGGATAATTCTAATGGTGTGAAATGTAGTTTTATTTTTTGCTAAATTATTTTTGCCCATGAACTGAATTCCATATTTTGCATGCTTGGCAATATCTTTCAACATTATCAATTCAGTAGGCTAAATAACTGAAACTTTATCTTTATCTTTAGTTTCTAAATTACATTGTATATAAAATTCATATAATTATAGAGAAAGGAAATATGTGTGATACTTAAAAAAGCAAAATATTTTCTTTAAATAAAAAATTACATTATTGTGTACAGCATATTTTCTCATTGCACGACTTCATTAGCTACTTTCAGTGCTTTAAGCTATCCTCCACTTAAATAATGATGAACATTTTGACTTTTATAATTCCTTTTTAAATAATGGCAAAATCATTTACAATGTCTGACTGTCAAAGTGAAAGGTATTCTTTACTGGCAGGAGATGATTGTATTAATACCCTTGAAACAACGTGCATAAGTCTAGTGCTTATTAAAATGCAAGTCAAATGCTTATTTTTAACAAATAATTTTAATAAAAACTTAAGAAAAATTCAAAAGTGCTGCTTTAATGTGTAAAGTATAAAGAAATAGATCTTGTTACCTTGAATTTTTCTCCAAATCAAATGACATGGTTCATTTAGTTAAATTGAAAGCTTTAATATAGCAATTTATTATTTTAGATTCAGGTAAAATGATGTAAAATTATTTCCCCCAAGAGTTCAAGATTCTATTTATAACCCATTTGAAAAAATTTAATTCAACATTGCACAATTAAGATCATGCATATAAACATACTTGTATTCTATATGATGATTATATTTGTTCAGGAAAAGATATTAGCATTGAAATATGTACATGATGATTTATAATCAGCCATGTATAATGTGATTTTTTAATTTGTGTATATTTACCTCAGATGTGAAAGTGTGTTAAATGTTGTTAAATGTACAGCTGCATCTACCCATAGTTATTTGCTGTAAATTCTTATATGATTTTTTAGGCTTGAAATTTTTCCTGGTGGATATATTAGTTTTGGAAAAGCTGCATGTGACAAACTCTAGCTAGGCAAGAATTCTGTGCAAGTGTGGAGGCATGCAAAAAATACCTTATTCCATGCCACTTTATCTCAAATGTAAAAGTTTTGCAGGCAGAGGAAAGGGAAAAGAGGCAAGGAATTTAAAATTATGTTCACTAGTACTTTTCTATTTCGTTATATTATCCCTACTGCCTGTATGTTTTATATAATCCTTAATGATTGTAATTTGACAATGAAACCATAAAATATTCTAATTTTTTGGTGTTCTAGACTACCATAGACTACTGCAGAAAAACTAGAAAAGATACTTGCAAGAGCACTTCTAGTGTTATTATGTACAGTTATCTCACTAGTAAATAAAAGTTCCTTGAAGTCAGGAAACACATCTAATGAAAATTTATATTTCTGAAATTACCCAGCACAATTTGATGCTCAAGCAGATCTTCAATAACTATCATATGATTTTTTTTTTAATTTGGCACCATGACAAATATGAAAATGGGGTCATGTCCTTGTCCATGGAATGTATAGAATTTATTCTGGAGATAGAGTTAAATAGACATTTTAAATTATAGTATAAGAAAACAATCCAAATTACTCCATTAAGGGATATACAAGTTTCTAGATTGGATTAATGTAAAAATACAGACACCTAAAAAAGTAACTAAAAAATCTTGATGAAATCAATTTATTTATAGCTTTCAAGTTCCCTACTTTCAAAATACAGAAATTATTTTGACTAATTTTTACATAGAAAGAATTTAATGAATAGATTTTTCTAGCTCACAGAATTAGTAGAAAGCTAGAAACAAATTCATAAAATAAGCAGAAACAAAGGGAACTTGGCAAATGGATTACAGTTATTCACAGCATGAGTTGGTCCTGCTACCATGGTTAGAGATCACTGGATAATGGCACCTCTACTACCACTGAAATTGGACATCTTGCTTACCAATGGTAACCATACTGTCTCCCTGCAAATAGCAGGTTGCTGTAATCTCATGTGGTTCTAGAATAGTACCCTCTCCTGCCTTCACTGCATTATATACCCAGATTCAAAGCCCTAAGGCGTAAGTCTGATTTGCCAAGTGCAAGTCCATGTGCCTATGTCCTGGCTGCACAGAAGGGTCAAAAGTGAGTGTATAAAACATTTGAATATTTGGCTTAACTATATAGTGGTAGGATTGGAATTTTCCAGTCAGAGATAATGGTTCAGCCCCTGGCAGGCAAATATCAAGAAATGTCTCCACAACACTGTTTCTCATTTATAAGTAGCATCTAGGTCTTATACCTGTAATTGAAGAATTTTTAAAATTATTTGCCATAGCACTTTTTAAATGAGGGAAATTTTTACCAGGTTCAAATTAAGAGTTCATGAAGCATTTTAATGCCAAGATGCCATGGCATGATCTATGATCATTTTTTTAACTGGTTCTTATTTCCAAAAAGCAGAGGGAGAGGAGGAGCTTTCTTTAAGAAGATACAGCTAATTTTGAAGTGTAATTAATTATATATTCATTCTATTAGTCCCATTAGCTTTAAGTACCTCAAGAGCAAAGATAAGGTACATATCACCTTCCTACTTGTGTAGGAACTATGATTATAGTTTAAGAATCAGTAAAAGATGCTCAAGAAACCTTTTTTTAGATTTTTTTTTTGTAGTCTAGGATTTCATAGAATGTAGTTGTACATCTGATTTTTTGTAATTTATTAAGGATTATTTGTGGTGTGTTATAAATTTGATTTTGTAATAATTCAAGGAAGTTTCAAAGTAAGGTATATTTTCTGAAAGACTCATATTCAAACAAGTAAAATTAAAATGATAAAGAATGTGTGTGGCTTAGGAATGATGAGCCTAAGGTATTTTGCAATATCTTTATTTATGTGATTAGAAAGCAAAATATAAATATCGTATCTAAGAAAAAATAGAGGTTCTTTTTTTTTTTCTTGTTTTTCAGTGACAAAACACATGGCATAATAGTGATTTTGGAAATGCTTTGCCATGTCAATTTCCATGATGCCCATACGATATAGCAACTCTTAGGTTAAATTTAAAAATAATATATATCAAAAAAGGATCTGCTTAATACAGTACTTTTCATATTGTAATGCCAAAAGAGCAGGGTTTATTATAAATTAGTGTTATTTGCAGTTAAATTGATTCATTTATTAGAACCTGATGTCAAATCTATTAAATTGACTTCCCTGAAGAATACAAATATTTTTTATATGAAGCCTGCTCTAAAGTTCTTTCACATTCAACTGTAAGACAGATGCTGAATTGAGTTAAATTTAATAAAGCTAGAAAGTAGTTGGAAATTCAGAGTTGGATTTGGTCTACTGAAAATTAGTTAGATTCTTCCTCTGCCACATTTGTAGATGCACATTTTTACAAAACTTGCTCAGTTGAAGTTGCATAGCATCAAGTGCCTGTCTTGCATGGAGATATCCAGAGACTCCAACACCTTTAACCTAGTAGCTCTGCCATTGTCTAGAGCAGGGTTGTCAAAGTTTTAGTCTCAGAAGTCTATTAACTTCATAAAAATTACTGAGCAACCCAATTATCATTCATTGATATGAGCTATATCTATCAATATTTGCTGTATTAGAAACTAAAAGAGAGCAATTTTACACGTTTACTTCATTTTAAAATAACAGCAATAAATCCATTACATATTAACATAAATAATAGTACGAAAAAATAAGTAGATTTTCCACAACAAAGAAAATTGGTGAGAGGCGTGGCATTGTTTTACATTGTTGCAAATCTCTTGAGTTTTAGTTTAACAGAAAATAGCTAGATTTTCATATCTGCTCTGCATTCAGTTTTTTGCAATATCATGTCATGGCATTTGGAAAACTATATTCACAAGAGAATGATATTGATAAAAGCAAATAATGTCTCAATATTGTTTTAAATTAAATAAAATATTTAAAATAATTACAAATAAGAATTATTATTTAAAATTTAAGTTTTTATTAGCTCTTCACATTAGTATAGTGCATTTATTAAATTAATGAACAAATATTGGTCCATTATCATTAAGTAAAATCCATACTTTTTTCAGATTTCTTCGTTGTTACCTGATTTCTTGTTTCTCTTACAGGAGCCCATCCGGGATACCACACTGCATTTACTTGCAATGTCTTTTTAGGTTCTTTGTGGTTGTGACAGTATCTCAGAATTTCCTTATTTTTAGTGACCTTGACTTTGATCAGATATTTTGGCCTGGTATTCTGTAGAGTGCTCCTGAAGATTGAAGTGATCTTTGCATGTCTGTTAGGTTTAGCTGGTTTGCGAAATCATTCAAGTCTCTATTTCCTTGTAGATCTTCTGTCTAGATGTTCTATCCATTATTGAAAGTGGTACATTGAAATATTCTACAGTTTATGTGGAACCATCTATGTCTCCCCTCATAAGTGTCAATATTTGCATCATCTATTTTGGGACTCTGCCATTATGTATATATATATTATAATTGTTATGCCTTCTTGCAGAATGCATGACTTTAGCAGTATATAGTCTGCTAAAGGGACCTTCACGGTCCCTTATAACATTTTTTGACTTGATGTATATTTTATCTGATATTAGTATATCTCTTACAGCTCTCTTTTGGTTTCTGTTTGCATGGTATGTATTTTTTCCATCTTTTGATTTCAACCAACTTGTATCTTTGAATTTAAAATGAGTCTCCTAAAAACAGCATACACTTGGGCCAAGATTTTATCCTTTCTGCCAATCTCTGTGTTTTGAACAGAAAGTTTAACCTACTTAGATTTAAAGTAACCACTGATAATGCAGGACTTTTTCTACTGCTTTGTTGTTTGTTCTTTGTAAGTCTTATACCTTTTTGTCCCTCAAATTATCTGTTAATGCCTACTTTCATGTTTATTTTTGTATTGAACCATATTGAGCTATTTCTCACTTCTTTATGTAAATACTTTTCTTATATTTAATTTATAGTTACCGTGGGACTTAAATTTAACATCCTAAATGTACAACAATCATGTTTGATTTGAGACCAACTTAATTTCAATGGCATACACTCATACTCTTTCTATACGCCTTGGTCCCCCTGCCTTTTTTTTGTACTTTTTATAAACTACATTTTTATACATTGCATGTTCAAAATCATATTTATCATTACCTTTTATCCATTTGCATTTTAGACTTTTTAGGAAATAAAAAGTGTAACTACACACCAAAAATACAATATAATAGTACTTGCATTTGTAATTATCCATATTTACCTTAACTGGTAGTATTTTTTTAAAATTTTTTCTGCTATTTTGATCCACTGTTTAAGTTCCTTTTCTTCCAGTGTGATGAATTTACCATTTACCATTACCTGCAGGACAAGTCTAGTGGTGACAAACTCCCTCGGCTATTGTTTATCTGTGAATGTCTTAATCTTTCCCTCATTTTTAAAATAATAAACTTTATTATTGGAGAAGTTTAGATTTACAGAAAATACCACTGAAAGTATAGTGATTTCCCATATAACCCTCACACACACACACAGTTTCCCCTATTATTAGCATCTTAAATAAGTGGTACATTTGTTAAAATTAATGGGCCAATATTGAAGCATTGCTACTAATCAAAGTCTATAAATTACATTATGGTTTATATTCTGTACTGTACAGTTTTATAGGCTTTGACAAATGTATAAAGTCACATATCTATCAACATAGTATTAAAGAGAATAATTTCACTGCTCTAAAATTCTGCTCTGTTCTACCTATTCATCTCTCCCTTTCCCTTCTTAACCCCTGGTGACCACTATATTTATATCAATGTTACAAGTTCTTCCAATAACAAAAGATAATCACTACAATAACAATAAATCTGCTTTGGTCCATGGTTACACTCTTCCCTGTCCCCAACCCTTATGTTTGTTCACTCTTCAAACTTGAGGGATTTGGGATGATGTCTTCTCCACTGCTTCAGGCTGAGAAGGGACTAAGATATTATGGGGCAGATGAAAGGAATTGTTTTGTTTGCAATTGTAGGTACTCCTTGATTTTTGGAATAGGTTGTCCATCATCATCATTCTGTTGGTTGCCCAAAGTAAGCTGGGAGAACTAGAGAGTAGGGGTTGGCCACAACTCTGCTGGAATTCAGGGGTCAACGAGCATATGAATAATCCAAAGATTTAAGTCCCCAGTGTTTAATGTTTGCAAATGTGAATCTAAACATGTTCTAATAAAGAATCAAGTTTCAAAAAAAAAATGGTATATTGAATAGTACAGGTTCAAATAGAAAGAGTAGAAGAATCATGAGAAAGTGAATTATAAATGAGTATAGCTATGTTATATTGGGGACATAGATTATCATATATTCAAATATAGGACCCAGGAAGGGATGTGTGCTTTACCTCAAGTGTCTGAACATCCCTAGGGCCCTTAGGAGCACTTTTTTTACTGTGGCAGTTAGTGAGATCCTCCTGAGACATGCATAAGTGTAACCTTCTGAATGAACTCCCAACTGATTTTGAAATCTTTTAGCCATAAAAAACTCTTTTTTATTTAATGTTTCCTCCTTTGGTTAAGGTATTTTTCCAAATACATTACAGGTTAAAGCTTGATAATAATACCTCGGAGCCAGGGAGGGCCATCCCCAAGAATCATGTCCAACGCCAAGAAGGTAATAAGTTTATTTACTGAATTTAGCTTAGAGAAAGGCCATATTTGAGTAATAAGGAGGTTTTCAGGTTGCAACCCTTAGGCATTAATTATAATTAGGTTAAGTTTCATTTTTACAGGAATAAGGTTCATAAGTACAAGTATTGAGATCAAAGGCTTGGCATATTAACCTGTTTTCCTTTGTTAGGCATGGCTTATGTATTCTAGAGGTTTTTACCATTTTACTTGAGAAAGTAGCAGGACTTCCCCAGAAGAGAAGTTTAATATTTTGTTACCTACTATTTGGAACTCTATACATTAAAAAAAAACATATCTATTGTAACAAGGATATATTTACATTCCATGGGAGTATGTTTTAAGTGCATTTTCCCCAATGTATCACCCCACTGTCAATACCTTTTACTTGTGGAATACTATTTTTATTGAACCTGAAAGAACATTCTTATATTTGTATTATTAACCATAATCCTCAGCCACCCCAGAGTTCACTGAGTTATATGGTCACACATTTTATCCTCTACCTTTTCTTCTAGCATCACGTATAATCCAAAAGTTCCCCTTTCAACCACATTCACACACACTCTGCAGAGCAGTTAATTGCACTCATATCACTGCACCACCATCACCTCTGTCCATTTCCAAACCATTAAAATCAGCCTAAGCACAATTTCTGCAATGATTAAGTATGACTCACTATCCTCTACTTCTCTTCTATCTCCTGATAACTTATCTTTCAGGCTCTACCTTCACGAGAAGTCAATCTAATAAGTGTGAAATGATATCTCACTGAAGTTCTGGGTTGCATTATCCTATTGGTGTTGAGTATCTTTTTGTGTGCTTTTTAGCCAAAAGTATTTCCTCTTTGGAAAAGTGTCTGTTCAAGTCTCTTGGCCATTTTTTAAATGGGTTGTCTTTTTATCATTGAATTGGTGGATTTCTTTATAAATGTTGCATATTAGACCCTTATTGAATATGTTGTTTCCAAATATTTTCTCCTATTGAGATGGCTGCTTTTCTATTTCTTGACCTTTGTCAAGAAATACTTTGAAGTACAAAAGGTTTTAATTTTGAGGATGTCCCATTTATCTATTATTTTTTTCATTGCTCATGCTTTGGATGTAAAGTTTATGAATCATTGCCTACCAAAAGTTCTCATAGATGCTTTCCTACATTATCTTCTATGAGCTTTAGGATCCTGGCTCTTATATTTAGATCTTTGATCCATCTTAGGTTAATTTTGTATAGGGCATGAAATAGGGATCTCCTTTCATTCTTTTGGATATGGGTATCAAGTTTTCCCAATAATTTTTGCTGATGAAATTATTTTATCCTAGTTGAGTAACTTGGTTGCCTTGTCCAATATAGGTTATCCATAGATATGCAGGTGTATTTCTGAACTATCAGCTCAGTTCCATTAATCAATATGTCTATCCTTGTGCCAATGCCATGCAGTTTTGACAACTTTAACTTTGTTTTATGCTTTAAAGCAAAATAGCATGAGTCCTCCAACTTCAATTTTCTTTTACAAGGTGTTTTTGGCTATTAAGACCCCTTAATATTATTAATTACAAATTATAAATTTAATAATTGTCTTTTCCATTTCTGTAAAAAATACTGTTGGAATTTTTATTGGGACTGTGTTGAATGTGTTGGGTTAAATTGACATCTGCAACTTTGACAGATACAAAATTCTTCATTGGCAATTGATGTGTTTCAGCAATTAAATATATTTGATCTCACTGCCGTCTTGCCTCCATGTTTTCTGATATTTGATCTGTACTTAATCATATTGGTACTCCCTGTATATAACATGTTGTTTTCCCTTGCAGCTTTCATAACTCTCCCTGTCCCTAGAATTTGACAGGTTTATTATTATGGGTCTGGTTGTGGTTCTCTTAGAGTGTATCCTATTTGGAGTTCATTATGCTTCTTGAATGTGTATATTCATTTTCTTCACTAAAGTTTGGAAGTTTTACACCATTATTTCTCTGAATATTTCTTCTGCCACTTTCTTTCTCTCCTTGAACTCTAATTATGCATATATGCATGTTTTTCGGTTCTCTTCAGCTCTGGTTTCTTTCGTTCTTTATTTTCCTCAACTGAGCCTGAATTATTCCAATGACTTTTTCTTAGGGTTCACTGACTCTTCTGTCAGCTCCCATCTGCTGTTGAAATCTTCTAGGGAATTTTCTTGTGGTCTTCAACTTCAGTATTTCTGTTTTGTTCTTTTTCAAAATTTTTCTCTTTATTGATATTCTTACATTATTCATTCATTGTTTTTTCTGATATCCTTTATTTCTTTCTGTGTTTTCCTTAAACTCTTTAAGCATATTGATGGTCAGGTTTTTAAAGTCCTTGTCTGGTATGTCCAAAATCTTGTCTTTTCTACTTTTGTTTTCTGGATTTTTATCTTGTTCCTTTGGATAAGCCATTATTTCTGTTTGTGTTGAAATTTTTCATTTTACACTGTGCATTCTATTATTTTGAAGTGTTACTTTAGAATTAGTCTCTGAGCTCTCTATCCCTTAATTTCATGTCCAGACAATATTGTGAAAAAAATTTTCCTGAGTTCCAGGAGCAAAACAGACAAACAAACCTAGCACAAAGCACCTTTCCCAGTCTTTGAAAATTGGCCTGAATTGTCTGATGGTCTTTCAGGTTTAGCCCTCTTATTAAGAAAATCAGCCTGAGGTTAAGATGAAGTGCAGGCTGCTCTCCTGTTTTTTCTGAATCTGCATTTTCTTCCATGCATAAGCTTGCTCATGGCCTTAGGAATGCCCTTTTTTACAAGAATCAAATATTCCCTCAGCTCTTTGTGAAATAGACTTTCTAACCCTCCTTGGCACTATCTTTTGTGACTTAAAGCAGGTTATCATTTGTCTCAGGATGTTTTGACATAATTGCTTTTTGCACTGCATTAGCATTCCACAAGCTGCTTCTTGCCTGAAGGGCATTTTCTGAGAATCCTAGCCTGAGACAAGTTTCCTGGTTCAGTCTTTCAAGCTGCCACCTGATAGATCAGCACTGACATATAGCCACCATCCCAGTAAGTCCATAGAGGTTAGTCTTCTCCCTCCCACATAGGAGAACAGGCTGCCCCAACTTTGCACTGGGTAGATGTTGAGAGAAGGCCCAGAAAGTGTGCCAGAACTTCTCTTAATGTTTTTTTTTTTTAATTAGAAAATAAACTGCGTTTTATTTTTTTAATTTTTTAATTTTTTAAAAAGATAGTTAGATTTTACAAACATCACATAAAAATATAGGGAATTCCCATATGCCGTGCTTCACACAGCTCCCACATTTTCCCACATTGACAACATCCTTCATTAGTGTGGTACATTCATTGTAACTGATGAACACATTTTGGATAATTGCCTCTAATGGTGGATTAAAGTTTACATTGTAGTTTACACTCTATCTCATCCAATTCTGTAGGATATGGCAAGATATATAATGGCCTATATCTGTCATTGCAATGTCATTCAGGACAATTCCCAAGTGTAGAAAATGCCCCCATATTATACCTGTTTTTACCTCTCCCTGCCCTCAAAACTTCCAGTGGTCACTGCCTCCACATCAATGATATAATTTTTTCCATTGCTAGAATCACACTAAGTCTATAGTAGAATACTAGTAAGTCTACTTTAGTCCATAGTTCATTCCCCAGTCCCAAGGACTCATGGATGGTGATGTCCACTTCAATCCTAATGGAGAGGGGTCTGTGATCTCATAGGGCCAATGGATGGGACTCTCTTGCTTGCAGTTGTAGATTCTCTCTGTTCTTTGGTATGGTAGTTGTCCATCATCACCTCCATGTTAGTTGTCCTGGGTGAGACCAATGAACTGGAGACTAGGTGTTGCAACTCTGTTGAGATTCAGGGCCCAGCTGGAACATGGACAGCCCAAAGATTTAAGTTTCTTGGATGTACACCTACCAAATCTAGTACAAATTATAGGTTCATACAGAAGGACAGAAGAGCCATGTGTAGGGAAACAACAAATGAATCCAACCTTGTCACTCTGAGGAGCATAAATTCCAAAGTAAGGCCCACGGGCAAGGCACCAAACTCCTGAGCTACCTGCCCTGATTATAGTGCCGGGATGTCTCCAGAGCCCTCAGGAGCCCCACTATTTGGGGTAGTATATACTTTGGCAGTCAAAGAGATCCTGCTGAGATGTGGGGAAGCTTACCTGGACATGCATATAAGGCATATAAATGTGTTCAAATGTTCATGGGGCATTGTCACAGTGGGTGGAGATTCATACAATAACTGAAGGAATATCAAATTCCCATCCTGGGGAACCCTGCCACATTCTCTAATGGGACAGCAAGAATTCTCCCAAGTACAGGGGCAGTGATTAGTAAAGGAGAATGGTCCATTTCTGGGCCCTTGATATAGATGACTGTGTATATGAACCTTTACTCTTGAAATTGAAACTTAACCTCCTATTATAGGGTGCCTAAGACTTACCCCCTGAAAGCTTCCTTCTTGCTCAAATGTGGCCTCTCTCTAAGCCAAACTCAGCATATAAATACATTACCTTCTCTGCAGCATGGGACATGACTCCCAGGGATGAACCTCCCTGGCACCGAGGGATTACTACCACGCACCAACTAGCTATGCAACTGCAAAAGGACCTTGACCAAAAGGGGGGAAATGTAAAGACAAATGAGTTTATATGGCTAAGAGAATTCAAAGTGAGTCAGAAGGTCATTCCAGAGGTTATGCTTATGCATGTCTCTTAATGTTTTTAAAGGCGCCTTTACTTGATTCAGCACTTGACCAGTTACTGCAACCCTTTACCTTTTTCTTGAATTTAGAGGTATATGGGTTTGTCAGGTTTTGCTACTTGTTCAAAAATCCTGTGGGTGCTCAGCACCCTCAAGTGTCTTATGCCATAATCTTGGTCAACTGGAACTAGACTCTTTTAATATTTTCATTATTAGAGAAGTTGTGATTTACTGAAAAATCATGCACAATCCTTTATTTTTTAATGTTGAAGCAGTTTTACATACCTGGAATAGATTTCAATTGGACATGGTGTATAATTTTTTATACAATGTTGTGTGCAATTTGCTTATATGTTTGAGGATTTTTGCATCTATATTCATGAACAAATGTTGTAGGTTTTCTTTCTTATATTTTTCAATTTTGTTATTTATGAATTAATCATCTCATAAAATGAGTTGAGAAATATTTCTCTGCATCTATTTTTTGAAAAAAATGTGACTAATTAGTATTATTAAAATATAACATAGAACCATCTTTACCACATAATTTATTTTATGTAGAGTTTTAATTATTGATTTAATATGGTAGGCATAGGGCTCTTCAGGCCATCTAATTCTCTTTTTGTGATTTTTTATCATTTTTATTTTTCAAAGAATTTGTCCATTTCTACTAAATTATCAAATGTGCAGTGATAGCATTCATTTATTTTCCTTTGCATAGTACCAATGGGATCAGAAGACATGACACTTTTTTTCCTTTATGAGGTTGATAATTAGCATCTACTGTTTTTCCTGTGTTATTCTTGCTACAGGATTATCAATGTGTTTGATATTTTCAATGAACCATATGTTGGTTTTATTTCTCTATCATCTTCCAATTTTCTATTTCATTGATTTCTACTCTAATTTTCATTCCATTTCTTCTCTTCTCTTTAGTATTCTTAGATATAAAATAAGACTATAAATTTTAGATAGATATTGTTTTTTAACAATATATGTTTTTATCTTTGATACCATAAATTTCCTTCTAAGTACTATTTTCATTGAATCCCACACTTTCTGATAAGGCTATCCACTCCCCACACCAATCACTTATGAGTTTGCTGCAGTGCTTCAAGCACTTTAGGAACTTCTGCTTTAATTATTACTCTCCACATGATGGAAGACAAGGTATGAGAGTGTGTAAGGAAATCACACATGCTCTCAACAACTTTGAATATCTTCCAGGTGCAAGAACTAGCCAACACAAAAGTGGAAAGCATGGATGTTATGGTATAAATAATTATTTCTTTCCTCTGTCTTTTGGAGAACACTTTCATGCTGAACTTTAAGTCACCTATTCAATTTTCTGTTTATGTAGTCTACATTTTACCATATCTTTACATAGTATGTCTGTAATCATGGTTTTCTTCTGAAAATAATCTAGCTTGCTTTTTAATAGTTTGCTTAGGTTGTATACAATTCCTTCTTCGTTATCATTGACAATATAATTTCAATATTTCTTTCAGTTTTGTTCTATGTAATGGTAGAAATTTATTTTGTAAGTGGGTATTACTCCTGATACCACACAAGGAGCAATTTCCTTTGGTTTTTGTGCCTTTTCACATGTTTAATTTTTTTCTGTTCTCTAATTTTTATATAGAATAGCTGGTTTAATTCCAAGGATTAGTTGAATGAATTGTACTGAACGCTACTCAAATGTTTTATCCTTCATAGTGTGAAAAAGATCATGTGTATGTTTCTATAATTTTATTTTTCAATACAGAGAATACAAGAGGCTGTGAAACACAAAAAAGTTACAGATTTCTTTTTCTTATATTTATCAATGAAATTTCTCAATAAATGACTCAAACACATGGACTGAAATTATTTACTTAAGACTGAAGTTATAGAGCCATTCATTAAGTATAGAAATAGGTACATACAATGCTCATGGATTTGGTTAAAGATTGGCTCTGTATATATGAAAAGAAGCTCCTAAATTACAGTTACTTAAACAAAATAGATACTTCTTTTTATCTTTCATGTAATAAGAAGATGGACATTAGGTTGTCATGGTCAGATTCAAAGGCTCCATCTTCAGGCACTCCTGTTCCTTAACATTTCAGCCCTGCTTATATGGAAGATGCAATCCATGACCTAAAGGACAAGACACTAGAACTGCATTCCACACCAAAAGAATGGAAAAGAAGGTAAAGGAAAAAAAGGTTGAAACACGTAAATTCTTAATTGGGCATGTTGTTCAGAAAATAATGATGTAGGGTAGAGAAGCAGCAATATTTAGCCCAGAACCATTAGCTTAGCCAATAACAATATATTCAATAACACATATTCTATAAAAAAAAATAAGAGAGATTTTTGTAGAAAGAACATCAGAATACTATCAAAAATACTATTAGAGAGATCTCAGATGGTGGAGTAAGGAGCAACAAGGTGCACTCATCTTCCAGAAGCAGTGGGGAAACAGGCAGGCTTGCCAGGCATAGGAGAAGAAGCAGGGCTGTAGGGCAATAGGCACAAGCTATGGTGTCCTAATCACCTGCTGGGGGAGTAGCAGCGCCATGGCATGGGGTGAGTGGTAGCAGTGACCAGCTAGATGCCAATGGCCTGAAGGGTGGCCCATTTTTTCCTCCTTTTCCTCTTTTTTTCTATTTTTTTCATTTTTCTTTTTAATTCTTTTTATGTTCTTTTTTATTTTCATTTTTTCTTTTTTCTTTTCTTTCATTTTTTAAAATTTTATCAGTTAAACATGGGCAATTTTAAAGATTTAGAATAAGTGGATCCAAGTGTCAAAGAAGAGCCTTAACACACAGCCAAACAACAATAAAATCCTAAGCAAGAGAGAGAAACTGACCCATCAAGATAAACAGATGCCTAGACATCAGCAAAAAATTATAAGCCACATTAAGAAACAGGGAGATATGGCCCAGTCAACATAACAAACTGAAAAGCCAGAGGAGACACAGAATTTGGAACAACTAATCAAAGAAGCCCAGACAAATGTTCTAAATCAATTCAAGGAGATGGAGGAAGAGGTAAAGGATATTAAGAAGATACTGGGTGCACATACAGAAAAAGTGAAAACATATATAGAAAAATAACAGATATTGTGGTCCTGAAAGGCACAATAAATGAAGCTAAATATATGCTAGAATCACACAACAGAAGATATGAACAGGCAGAGGGAAGAATTAACATGTTAGCAGATAGGACATCTGAAATCACACAGATGGAAGAACACCTAGAGAAAAAAATGGAAAAAAAATGGGGCAGGACTCAGGAAATTGAATGACAGCATGAAATGCACAAGCATACCCATTATGGGAGTCCCAGAGGGAGAAGAGTAGGGAAAAGAGGAGTGTTTGAGGATATAATGGCTGAAATTTCCCAACTCTTATGAGGGACATGGATGTACATGTCCAGGAAGCACAGTATCCTTCAAACTTAAGAGACCCTAACAGGTATACCCTGTGAAACATAGTAAACAGATTTTCAAATGCCAAAAATAAAAAGAGAGTACTGAAAACAGCAAGATAAAAGGTATCCAACACATACAAGGAATGCTCCATAAGATTTAGTGCTGAATTCCTATCTGAAACCATGGAGACAAGGAGGAAGTGATATGGCATATTTAAGGTACTGAAAGACAAAAACTACCACCCCAAAATACTGTATTAATAAAACTGCCCTTCAAAAATCAGGGAGGCACATGGTTCTGGGAAGATGGCATCAGAGTAGACAGGCAGGGCTCAACTCTTTCACACACACACAAAAACAAAACAAAACAAACAAAAAACACAGAGAAAGGTCCCCAAGAGGACAGAAGACCAGAACAGTGCTACACAACTTCCAGAAAGATGAGGGACAGAGAGACAAAGAACCTGAAACAACAAATGTGAGTTACCAAAAACTCTGTGGTGACTGGGAAAGACTCTTCTCCCCCAAACCCAAAATATTAAGCTGGGGTAAAACCCCTTGCTGACTGCAGCTGACTGAGAAGGAAACTGATATCTTCCTCCCTGTCAGTTGTTACAAGGGAAAAGGGAGGAGTTGGTAGGATTCTCATCAGTGAATTTGGCCAGCAGTATCCACTTTGAATCTTGGTTCCTGCCATACCTAAACAGAAGAAAATCATGGACTGAAAGAAAGATTTCAGCAGAAAAGTGTGCTGATGAGCGCCATCTTCTGGCTAGTCTGAATTGCAGAGAAAAAAAACTGCTTTAGAGATCTCTCTTAGTCTGAAATCCTAGGAGAAACTCTGCATTCCAATAGTTAGTCCCTGGCCCATTTGAGATAACTTATGCTAGGCACTTTTAAAAATTTAAAAATAAGAATAAGTTGAACCAAATATCAAAGAAGAGCTTTAGGGAAAAAAAACAATAAGCAAAGAGAGAAATTGGCCATCAGATAAATTCACCAACATATTCAGATACCTAGATATCAGCAAAAAATTACAAGCTATACTAAGAAACAGGAAGAAATGGCCAAGACAAAGGAACAAGACAAATATCCTGAAGAGATACAGGATTTAAGACAGTTAATCAATGATAATCACACAGCTCTCCAAGATCAATTCAAAGAATTTAAAGAAAAAATGACTAAAGAGATAAAGGGTATTAAGTAGACACCAGGTGAGCCTAAGGAACAATTTGAAAGCCTGCAAAGAAAAGTAACAGACCTTATGGGAATGAAAGACACGATGGATGAGATTAAAAATACATTAGAGGCACATAATAACAGATTTGAATTGCTCAGAGACAAAATTAGTGATTGCAAAGACAGAACATCTGAGCTGGAAAAGTCTGAAGGACAGAAAAGAAGAGAATGGAAAAAATTGAAAAGGGACTCAGGGAATTGAATGCAATGTGAAATGTACAAACATATGCATTATCGATGTCCCAGAAGGAGAAGAGAATGGAAAAGATGCAGAAAGAATATTTGAGGAAATAATGGCTGAAAAATTCCCAAGGCTTATGAAAGACATAAATATCAATATCCAAGGAGGACAATGCACCCTAAAAAGAATAAATCTGAATAGACCTACCCGAGACACCTACTATTGAAAAGGACAAATATCAGAGATAAAGAGAGGATTCTGAAAGCAGCAAGAGAAATAAAAAAAGCACCACATAGAAAAGAATCTAATAAGATTAAGTGCCAACCTCTCAAGAGAAACCATGGAGATGAGAAGAAAGTTGTATGATGTATTTCAGGTATTGAAAGAAAAAAACCTGCCAACCAAGAGTTCTGTATATGGCAAAACTGTCCCTCAAAAATGAGGGTGAGCTCAAAGTCTTCACAGACAAACAAAAACCGATAGAATATGATACCGAAGGCCAGATCTACAAGAGATACTAAAGGAAGTGCTGCAGCTGAAAAGAAAAAAATAAGGACGAAAGACGTGGAGAAGAGCGTAAAAATGAAGATTATTAGGTACATTAAATGGTAAAAAGATGGAAAATAGTAAGATATGACAATAGAAATCTAAAGGTCAAAAAGGATGAAGTAAGTAATGCCTTTATAATAAAAACACCATTATTGGCTTGAAATCTCTAATCAAAAGACATAAACTGATAGAACAGATGAAAAATATGAGTCATCTATATGCTGACTGCAAGAGACCCACCTTGGACATAAGGACAAAACCAGGTTAAAAGTGAAAGGTTGGAAATAGATATTCCATGCAAATAGTAACCAAAAAAGAGCTGGAGTATTGATACTAGTATCAGACAAAATAGATTTTAAATGCAAAACTGTTATAAGGAATGAAGAAAGTCATTAAATATTAATAAAAGGGGCAATTAAGATAGAAGAATTTCTTCTCACAGAATGGACTTTTCCACTTTAAGACAGGACCATCTTTTAATTTAGTACTTGCTCTTAATACAATAAATCCCCTCCCCCAAAGTGATTTTCCTTCAAGACACAAGGATATAAGCACTGTCGATGGATTTAAAGGAAACCAGTTGGCAACAGTGAGAACAATTATGTCTGCTTCTCACAACACTTAATGGATACAGGAAACCTAGATTAAAAGACAGATCTTAAAATAGGTGAAATCTTATCTTTTATGCACCAAGACAGGTAACATTAAGTTATATAATCTTATGCCAGAGACCAAAGAAACTAGAATCACTTGTTCAGAATAGCAGTGCACATCTCAAACAGCTTTCAAGCAGGATAAATAAGTAGAAATACTGGTCACCCTGAGAGGAAAAAAAAATAGACACAGCACTAAGTTTAAAGATTTTCTCCTCATGCTATTCCATCTAAAACAAAAAGCTCAATACAAACATTCAAATAAGTTCGTGAAATAGAAAGCAGCATTTGAACATCGATGGAAACTTGGATATTGTACTTATGACTTATGAAAGGTGCTGATAACGTGTGTGCTCTTTTCAGCTTCATCTGACATTGCCCTTGCCAGTGCTTCCTCTAAAGTCTGAGAGCCTCTTTTAACTCAGCAAGGACTAAGCCGAGACTTCCCGGCGACTGCTAGCCCCAAAACAACCATATTTTTGTTGCATTATGCTGAAAGGCAGCTGCAGTTTACATCGGGTCAAGAACTGGTTTAACTCAAAAAGACATTCTTTCTTCAACTTATGGAATTATTAGAGATTAGTTTTATTATCAAAAGCCTTGTTAAAAGGCAGCAATGTCTACATAATGAAAAAAATTCTGCAAATAAAATATGAACATACAATTTGTAAATTCAAATTCCAGACAAGGTTGACAGAGAAAACTCTTTTTAAATAAATGTCTAAAATTCCAGCTTACTCTTGGAATTTTGGTGCGTGCCACAGACTTGGGAATATGGCTTTAGATATATATAAAAGAAGTAGGACATGTATTCATGTCACTCACCGAAGGAAAGAAACACCTTAGAAAATAACAGAAGCTGAGGATTATCATGTTACTCTTTCAATAAGTTGTGTTAGAATATGAAAGCAAAGAACAATTTCGATGAGAGTAAAACAAAAACAGAAAACCTGCTGGGATAATAATCACGGGAAAACAATTTCAAGGTTGTAAAGACTTTAAAAATACATTATATATATGTGTGTGTGTGTGTGTGTATATATATATATATATATATATATATATATTTTTTTTTTTTGGGAGGTGTCGAGGCTAGGGATTGAATCTGGGACCTTATTCGTGGGAAGCCGGAGCTCAACCCTTGAGCTATACCCACTCCCCAAAAATACTTTTTAAAAGTATTCCTTTGATTTGAAAAACGTTGTTACTAGAACCACCTATTAAAAACATTTTAGTAGAACTCGAAGATGTCCAAGGTGCTTTCCTGTAGCTGACTTCGTGAAAGATCCTTAAGAACAGGCCAGGGTTGTGAGGACAGAGCTCCTGGCTTCTGACTACCCACCATTGTCTGAACTCCCAACAATCGGCTGGCGCGGAAGGACGTGGTTCCTACAGAAGTTAAAAATGTAAAAACAGGAAACATGGGTTAAAATAGAAAATCTAGCCAAAGCAAACCCCCAGTATGCAGTGTAAAGTCGAGCAAGCACCATGAGCATTCCGGTAGCAATGGAGACAGATGGACCTTTATTGAAAGACTGCAGATGCTGAGAAAGATAGCGAGGAGGTGCGTTAGACACAGAAAGATCAGAAGGACCGCCCTCTTGTGTGCCGCAAGTCCGAGTTGCTTCAAAATCTCCACACCAAGAAAGTCTTGGTTAGGCCAAGGCGGAGCCATCGAGTTGCTCTCCCGGGACCGGCACTAACCTCCCAGAGGCCACAGTCAGTGTGGAGAGGCCAGTTCTTTTCTGGATTCTGTAGAAAACACATCCTTTTTCTGCCATATAAATCTGTTTGGCTTAAAGAGCTTTCCTTAACCCAGTTCTCTAGCAACTACTTGACTTTAAAGCAAATTACAAAGTCATAGTGGTGAGCATTGTATGTTATTGGCACAAGGATATATACATTGGCCAATGGAACTGTACTGAGAGTTAAGCAATATACCTGCACATCCTGGGCCAATCTATTTGACCAGGTAGCCAAATCCACTCAACTGGGACAGAAAAGTCTCATCAACAGTTGGTGGTAAGAGAACTGGATACTCTTATCCAGATGAATGAAAGAGGATCCCTATCCCATGCCCTATACAAAAATTAACTCAAGATGGATCTAAGACCTAAATATAAGGATCAGGACCCTAAAGCTCCTAGAAGATAATATAGCAAAACATCTATAAGAACTTGTGGTAGGCAGTGGTTTAATAAACTTTACACACAAAGCATGAGCAATGAAAGAAATAATAGGTAAATGGGACCTCCTCAAAATTAAAACCTTTTGTGCATCAAAGGAGTTTGTCAAGAAAGTGAAAAGGTAGCCTACTTGATGGGAGAACATATTTGGAAACTACATATCCAATAAGGGCCCTATACCCAGCATATATAAAAAAAAATCGTAAAACTCAACAACAAAAGGCAAACAGCACAATTAAAAGTGGGCAAAACACTTGAACAGACATTTTTCCAAAGAGGAAATACAAATGGCTAAAAAACACATGAAGAGATTCTCAAATCACAAACTAATAGGGAAATGCAGATCAAAACTAGAGTAAGATATCATTTCACACCTACTAGACAGGGCTATTAAGAAAACAAAAAACTACAAGTGTTGGAGAGGATATGGAGAAATAGAAACACTCATTTACTGCTGGTGGGAATGTAGAATGGTGCAGCCACTGTGGATGGTAGTTTGCCATTTCCTCAGGAAGCTAGTATAGAATTGCCATATGATCCAGCAATCTCACTACTAGGTATATACTCAGAAGAATTGAAAGCAAGGACATGAACAGATATATGCACACCAATGTTCATAGTGGCATTATTTACAATTGCCAAAAGATGGAAGTAACTCAAATGCCATCAACAGATGAATGGATAAACAAAATGTGATATATACATATGATGAAATATTATTCAGCTGTAATAAGGAATGAAATACTGATGCCTGCAACAACATGGATGAAACATGAGGACATTATTTTGAGTGAAATAAGCCAGACACTAAAGGACAAGTATTCTATGATCTCACTGATATGAACTAAATATACTAAGCAGACTCATAAAGGTAGAGTCTGGGAGATAAGTTACTGGCAGATAGAATGGGAGTAGAGTACAGTAAACAGATGCTTAATCTGTGCAGAATTTATAATTAGGTTGATTGTAATAGTTTTGAAATGTACAGAGGTGATGGTTGCACAATGGTTTGAGCATAATTAACTGCTCTAAAGTGTGCATGTGAATGCAGGTGAAAAGGGAAATTTTGGGTTGTATATGTTGCTAAAGAAAAAGCTAGATGATAAAACGTGGGATTGTGTAACATAGTGAACTCTGCAGTGGCTGAGGATTGTGGTTAATATTACAAACTTAAGAATGTTCTTTCAGGATCTATAATAAAGGTATGTCACTAGTACAAGTTGTTGACAGTGGGGTGGTATGTGGGGAAAATGCACCTAAAGTATACTTCTGTGAGATATAAATGTGTCCTTGTTGCCATAGGTACATTTTCTGGAAAGACTCCCACGTAGTAGGTAACAAAATATTAAACTTCTCTCCTGGGGAAGTCTGGTTACTTTCTCAAATAAGAGGGGTGGAATAAAACTCTAGAATATATAAACCTTGAGTAATAAAAGAAAACAGGCCAATAAACCAAGCCCTCGACCTTAATGCCTGCACTTCTGATCCTTATTCTTGTAATAATGAATCTAAGTCTAATTATACTTAATGCCTAGGAGTTATCTCCTTAACACCTCCTTGTTACTCAAATGTGACCTCTCTCTAAGCCAAACTCTGTAAATAAACTTACCGCTTTCCCCACAACATGGGCATAACTCCCAGGGATGAGGCTTCCTGGCACCCAGAGATTATTACCAAGCATTAATCAGCAATCCTTTTGGAGAAAGATCTTGACCAAAATGGGAAAATATTAAATAAAACAGAATTTTTATGACTAAGAGATTTCAAATTCAGTCCAGGAGGTCATTCCTGAGGTTGTGCTTATGCCGGTCTCGGGCACATTTCACAAACTGTAAATAAAGCCTCAAAAACAAGAGCTCCTAAAGGCACTAGAGATGTCAGGACACCATACACAAGTCACACGTCCTCATTAAATCAACAGAAGACCAGATCTTGGAAAAAAAGAAAATCCCTATCCCCAATACAGCATAGTTAGACTCATTTCTTATTCTCCTATGCATGATTATTCTACTTCTTTTATTTGAATATACACTTTTCAATTTACCTGTTAAGTATATTTCTCAGAGACTTTAATATTCAAATTGTTCATATGCCAGTTGAGCCCTGAAACCCAGCAGAGTTCTTCAGACTTGCCTTGGGCAACTAACAAAACAGTAGTGATGTACCTGTTCCATCCTAAAAACAAGGAGTATCTTCTACTCTAAGATACTGTCCCATAATATCTATGTCCCTTCTCAGCCTGAAGCAGTCAGAGTGGACATCATCTAAATCCCTCAAGACTGAAGAAGGAACAAACATGGCGGTGGGGTGGGGGATGTAACTACAGACCAAAGTAGATTTATTATTATTGTGGTTATTATCTTGTGTTAACAGAGTAACTTGTAACATTGATATAATAATAAAAGATTTTAAAAATCAAGGGAAATACTATTAGAAAAGCTAGTTATTTTATTATTGTCTCCGGTATATACTCCGGTTTCTGACAAAAGAAAAATAATTCGACCATTTTTATGAAATGTACAGTGTACCATACTACTATATATTTCTAATTCTATTCCTTCTATACTATCATAAATATAATCTGATATAACATTATGATAATTTGGGTAAGTTTTTACAATGTAAAAGCTTTTCAACTTACTCATCTATGTGAATAAATTTTTAATTTGATGACATATGAATGGCAATATGTAACTTAGGGAGATAAAATCATCTTTAGACAAATACATTACTCTTACAAAGGACTACCTTTTATTCATTTGTTTCTTTACCTCCCACTAGCTTCTAAAACATAGATAAATATTCAGTTACAATTTATTGTAATTCATATTTTGTCCTGTTAGGCAATAAAACTATTTTGTGGATATACCTTATTTTTTACTTTAAATGCTTTGAAGTGAAACTATGTTTAAATACATAGTTTTTAGATACAATTGCTACAACCAATAATTATTTGTGTTTTCAGTTGGTGATAAGATCGGAACAATTTCATTAAATAGAAAGCCCTCTAGATAGTAAAGCACATTTGCCAACAATGTGGGAAAAATCACTCCATTTATCATATATCTGTGTATATATGTTTACATTATATGTTTTTGCCAGAAATATTACACCAGTCAACATATATCTAGATAAAATACATGTGTATTTTCTGTTATACATGTGTCTTAAATGTATGTTAAAATTATTTTGATAAAATGAGGGACTATCACTTGCATTTATTAGTAAATGACAAGGTCAGTGTCCATAATTATATTATCTGTATTAGTTGATGAGTAACAGTTATATGCAAAATGAACTTTTTACTTCACTAGGAAGGGATTGTAAAACATGGCATTTTTTTACTCATATCCATGTGAGCTTCAAGGCTTAGTCCTGTTACTAGATACATGACAATAATTGAGACACATAACCTCTTTAAGTCTTAGATTTCTATTCTTTAAATTTGGAACATCAATTATATTTACCTATATGTTATTGTGAGGATTTAATAAAATGAACATAAAGCAAAAGTTATAGTCCCTGGCATATAACAATTTTTTTATAAATGTTAGTCATTTTCTATTACTTTATACTTTCCTTCCCCTTTTCACATTCACCCCTCATTATTTTTATTATTGCTGCTGTCATTAATATTATTATTACCATTGTCATTCAAAGCTCCCTGCCCTATAGTCATTTACCATAGAGGGAATAAGAAACATTCATGACTGAAATCAAGTCAGCATCAAAACATACACACCAAAAGATGATCTTACAATGAAGTTCTTATAAAGCATAAATTCATAATTATACAATAACTTTGGGATTTGCACAAAAATACTGCACTGTCTGACACTAATCATCATATCTATGAAGATTGAAAGCAATTGAGATAAATGTAAAAACGTTAAAATATATTCTTTAGAATTTAGAAAAAAGTAGAGCATTTTTATGATCTTGGATATTTAGTTTGGAGGGTAAAAGATGAGTAAAGGACCTATAAATCACGTTTAATTGTTTCTTTTCTTTTGTAATTCCATTAAGCAGCAGGTGGACTAATGGAAAAACATTGCAGAAGACAATTTTTTTTCTTGAAATAAGGAGAAAATTGTTACAAACAGAACTGTTTCAAACTGAAATGGCTAATCTAAGAAGGTAGTTGAATTCTTATCATTACATGACTTTTCTGTAACCTAAAGCTTCTTTGAAGACAAAATAAAGATAAAATAAGACACTGGGTGAATAAACAGAAGAAAATGTCACTGTACATACAAGATAACATATCTTACAGTGATGAAAAACAATGTCAAAAAAATTTTTAATTTTATATTTTAATTATTATTTTGTTACTCCAAAATTTTTAAAAAATTTTTGTTTTTTATTTATTTTTAAAACCATCATTATTATTTCATTTTCTTATTATTTGTATTTGGTTATTTTTTCAGCTTCATTTTTTAAGAAGTTTTGGATCACAGAAGGGTTGCAAGTGTGGCAGGAAAGGATCATTGGTGCGGGGGTCAGTGATGGGGGATACATGGGAGGAAGTTAACCTGGGGCATACCTATAAGGCATATAAATGTGTTCAAGTGTTCATGGAGCATTGTCATGGTGGATGGAGATTCACACATTAATTGAAAGAATATCGAATTCCCATCCTGGAGAGCTCTTCCACATTCTCTAATGGTACAGCAAGAATCCCCCTAGTACATGGTGATTAGTAAATGAGGATGGACCATTGACAGGCCCTTAATATTGATGTATGTACTTATAAACTTTTGCTTTTGAAATTATTTTAATTCAGCCTAGTATTATAGAGTGCCTAAGAGTTACCTCCTGAAAGCCTCCTTGTTGCTCAAATGTGGCCTCTTTCTAAGCCAAACTCAGCATACAAATGCATTACCTTACCCCCAGCATGGGACATGACTCCTGGGGATAAGCCTCCCTGGCACCAAGGGATTACTACCAAGCACCAACTAGCACTGCAACTAGAAAAAGATATTCACCAAAAGGGGGAAAGGGTAAAGACAAATAAGTTTATATGGCTAAGAGACTTCAAAGTGAGTTGGGAGGTCATTCCAGAGCTTATGCTTATGCACGTCTCAGCAGGATCTTATTGACTGCCAAAGTAAATATTGCCTTACACAGTGGAGACATCCAGACACTATAGACAGGGCTGACAGCTCAAGAGTTTGGTGCCCTGCCAGTGGACCCTACTAGGGAATTTATGCTCCACAGTGTGACAGAGTTGGACTCAATTGTGGTTTCCCTACACATGGCTCTTCTGCCCCTTCTATTTGAACTTATAGTTAGTACTAGACTTGATAGCCTTATGCCCAAGAAACTTAAATCTTTGGGCTGTCCTTTTTTCAGCTGTGCCCCAAATCTCAACAGAGTTGCAACACCTATGAAACAGTTCATTGGGCTGACCCAGCACAACTAACAAGGAGATGCTAATGGACAATGACCATGCCAAGGAACAGAGAGAATCTGCAACTGCAAGCAAGGTAGTCCCATCCATCTACCCCATGGGATCTAAGGAGCCTCACAGTTAGAGGTGGAGTGGGCATCACCATTCAAGAATCCTCAGGATTGGGGAATGAATGATGGACTAGAGTAGACTTACTGGTATTGTAGCAGAGACTTATTGTGCTTCTAGCAATGGAAGAACTTTTATCATTGATATGGAGGCAGTGGCCATTTGAGGTTCTGAGGGGAAGGAGAGGGAAAAACAGGTGTAATATGGGGACATTTTTGGGACTTGGGAATTGCCCTGGATGAAATTGCAATTACAGATGCAAGCCATTATATATCTTGTTATAACTTACAAAATTGAGTGGGAAACAGTGTAAACTACAATTTAAACTATAATCCATGCTTAGAAGAAATGCTCTAAAATGTGTTCATCAATTGTAACAAATGTATGACACTAATGAAGGATGTTGTTAATGTGGGAAAATGTGGGAGGGATTGGGAGCGAGGCATATAGGAATCCCCTATATTTCTTTATGTAATATTTATGTAATCTAAGTATCTATTTTAAAAAGTTAAAAAGTATATTAAAAAGTATATTGAACAGAACCAATACCTACTGAATCCTGGAGTTGCAAGTTTTTTCCACTACACTTTAGATTTAGATTCCTTTCCACGTTGTCTATACCTTCCAGTCAAGAAAACAGAACAAAACAAAACAAAAATACTCCCTATAGCAGCAACATAAGTAACAAAAATTTTTAACAGGTTTCTTGACAGAGAAGCTGTGATTTGGACTTCGGACTAAAATACAACAACAACCCAATTGCCTCAGCAGTTATAGTATGCCAGGTGTTTTTGCTATGTAATATCCTTTGCTTGAATTCTCGTGTCATCTTTCCTAAAACTAATGAGGAAGTTGTCCTTATTGTGTTACTTTACAGTGAGTAAAATCAGACTCATAGTGATAGGAGATATCCAATTTATTGTAGCACCAATGTAAGAACCAAGACAATCATATTACAAAGCTTTTGAAGAGTAAAAATGCATTGTGTGATTCAGAGAGTGGCATAAACATGAACAGAGAGATGGGAGTTAGCCTAAAAGGTTGGGGAATAATCAGGAAACTTATTTAGTTTAGAAGGTTAGACTGTAGAGTAGTGAGATCAAAGTAAACTAGAAAGAAGTGCTTAATTTGATGAAATAAACAGTGGAAAGACAGTTTTAGACCATGACAAAGCAGATAAAAATATTTTAGGAAGATTAAAAGCAACTGTAGAAAGGATTGAAGTGAAAATATGAAGTAAAGATAATAGTCTTGTTAAGCATGTATGACTATTAATCCACATATGAGGAAATCATAATGGTTAGAATGCTGAAAAAGAGGCACAAATAAAATTATTTTTCTTAAATAATGGACAATGTTCACTGACAGTTTTCCATAAAGTATATAAAAACATAAATTTTCTTTTAAAGATATTTTTTGTTTGTAAAATATTCATACAATGAAACTGTGCTTCTCTGTACCTGCAAAAGTAATTCTGTGATTTTATGGAATAAGAAAAGGTAACATTGATTTTATAGCAGCTCAAGAGTTCACCAATGTTATGGACAGTTTGATAACTGTAATATCAAGAACACTGTGCTTGTCACTTAGTTGGAGTGTCTTTTAAAATATACTTTATATAGAGAAACAGCTAAAGAAAATGAAAGAATGGTAGATCATACAAGTCAAACGGGATAAATAATAAAATTTTATAACTCAACTTCAGTCAGTTCAACTAAAACATCAAAGAGAAGAAAAGTAAAGCTTGCTTACTATGTCTAAAGAATGTCTATGATTGGCTCTTTATTCACAGAATAATTGAAGATTTAAAGATGAAATGACAATATACGGAAACATTTTTAAAGCCATAAATTAGTTACTGGTGCCACATGCCTGTATATAATCAATTTTGTCTATTAAATATGAAAATAGGTAGTTATTTTTTTAAATAGAAAAGGATGAGTGTAAGAAATTACAAATGAGCTAGAAAGTTTGGGAAAAAAGGAATCTTTGAAAGAACAAGATGGACAATTTAGACCCAGGGTTCACATATAATATCCACAAATGGATGCAATGAAAAGAGGATGCAAAGGGAAAAGGACTTGGTGATGTGATTTCTCCATATCTTAGGAGATGGAGCTAATATGTGACCACAGTAAAAACAGTGAGATGGCATAAAGACACAAAGATGTATATTGTAAATTGAAATTATACATGGCATGCCCAGGACTTACTGAGATGGGCTTCAGAGGCAAGGTCCTGGAAAAGAATTGGAGATGGGAAAAGGAAAACAAAACAAAACAAAACAAAACAAAACCTATAACAAGGAAAACTTCCATCTGTCTAAATTTCAGTCAGCCTGTAGTTGAATAATTATGAGCTACTTGAACATTGAGGACTCAAGGGAGAAGAATGTGAAATCCCTATTGCTTTGTTGTGTCTGACCTGTTTTGAGGGAACAAAGCAACCATAGAAATTCTGGAAACCCTTCCTGCTGATAAATTTAATTGGGTGCTATAAATATATTGCTTAGCTCGAGAGTACTAGCCAGATTGTAGACCATGAGTCAACTGGAGCATTGAACCATGCTTTTAATGTTTGGGTCTTTCAACTGTTTGGATAGATCTATAAATTTTAATCATACACTATGAAACTTATGCTCTATATCATATTATTTTTCTTCTTGAATAAAACTTGAAGAAGACAATTAATATTATTTCTATATAAGATTATAAAAATATATTAATCCACTTGAAGCAGTTTTCTCCATATTTACAACATCCCTGAATTAAAAATAACAGAAATTGATATTTGTATGGCTCTGCAGTTTTTGGCTGATTAACTAGTAATACTCTTCTGCCAATATAGTTAAGCAGAAGAGTAAAGATAAATAAATAAGTAAGCTTTTAAATAGTATTCATAGGACGTTAATTGTCAGAGTTGGTTGTGTTCAGAGTACATGTTCATAACTGCAGTAACCTCTTCCTAAGGTAATTTAAAAGTATTCATTTTCAACTATCTTATTTCAGCTAGAATTGCTGATGGAAATATAGCTGCTAAAATATTTCCTTTCATGAATTTCCCCTGAAAAAGATGAAATTAAAAAATCATGAAGGAGGTCTTTTTATTCTATTATAGGAGTCTGCCTTGGGCAAGCAGTGTAAATTGTGTAAAGAGTGGGCAATTAAATATGCCAAAGATTAAAACTGTATGACTTCCCCCAGAAATGCAATGACCAGTTTCTTATGGAAAGAGACAGTGATGAGCGAAATAAAGAGATGTAAGAAGGGATAAGTTTGAACATTGAAGGAAGTTACAAGAATAGAGGAGCAAAGAGTTGGAGGCAAATGGATACCTTATATTTATTAATAGATGAAAGAAGTGGCAATTAAAATAGAGAAGTCTGACACAGAGAATAGTATTCAGTCTAGGGATCATGTCTTAGAGTGAGGAGATTTTACCAGATTCACCCCAGAGAGGTAGATGTATCTCTTCTGTATTCAAAATTGTAAATGTGTGAGTGTTGGGAGGTGGAGGGGTTAGGTCAACTTTAGTTCTTGTAGTTCAGTATGTGAACTTATAGTCAGTATGGATGATCTATGAAATGGGTATGATTTGGGCTGGGAGGGTAGAAAGGATCATGGTTGGAGACACAGTGTTTTGCCTGACCAAGTTTAAAGTTTTCTAACCAGTGTCCCCAAAACTATGAAAATGGTTGTGTGTGTGTGTGTGTGTGTGTGTGTGTATATATATATATATATATATATATACAATTCAGTTGGGCAATTGAATAAACATTTTCATCAGGCTAGAAACAAGATTTTAACAATGGAGAGACCATATAAGACTGTATTTCCTTAATCTACATAACTGTATTGTGACAAGAAGAGTTAGGTTTTATGATGTACTCCACACACTCACAGTACAGCTGTATATTGCTAGAGGACAGTTTTAAACCTTCTATTACAGTACTTTCATTTGTAATTCTTAAAAACAAAGAAAATTCAGTAAGAGAGCTTGCCAGCATTATTGAGAATTATCTCCATTTATTAGTACTTTCTATTCCCACAAAATATGAATGTATTAAAGTTAGCATCGTACCTTATGCGTAAAATTATTTTATCTATTTTAGTAGTTAGGGAAACCTCAAACTCTATATTAAAAGCTAAATTAAGATATTATTACACCATATGCATCAATAATATACTGTTGTACATAAATGGAGAAAAAGTCCTTTCTGGGTTCTCTTGCTCTTTTGCATAGAGGATAGGGAGATATTATACAGGACATAGGAAGCTTTCAAAACTGTGGGATAAAATCCTAGGTACTGAAATTCATGAAAGGATTTCACTCCTCCCAAATGTGTGCAAACTATCTTTAGTTGGTTTCCAATAAGCTTTCAAAATGTTTTGAGCCCTCTATTTCTGCAAACAACCTTGTGATTTACTTTTGTCAAAATATTTGTGAGTACACACACACACACACAAACATATTACAATAATGTATGGAAAATCATTAATTTGATTTCTATTTTACCTTTCTGATCACATTTTAAAAATCTGGTCCAACTAAGGCATCCATTTATCTAAGGGCAAATTAGAGTGCTACTGATTTTTGGCACATCCCTGCTTCCCTTCACAGTAGCTGGGTCCACCTTTTCTTTGATGTTAAGTGCTGCTATTTCATCTCTGATACACCAGGATCCCATCATCTTGACTGAAACTAGGGAACCCATCCCAATGAAAGCATTCATTATGTTCATACTTGAGGTAATGAGGAGAGCCTCCAGAGAGCTTTTCAAGAATACAGGTGTTCCTCTGAATAGTACATTTTTTAATGCTTTAGAGACAAGTGTCCTCTGGGCCTTCTCATGGAAGTGAGCACTTAGCTCACATATCATAAATTCAGCTCAACTTTCTTCTCTCCCAAAGCTTTTTGATTCCTTCTTCTATATCACACCAGGAAAGTTTTGGCATTTCAACCTCATTAAATGCAGGCCACCACAGATTAGAAGTTTCATTTTACCCTTTAATATTAGCACCACCTCTGGCTTAGAACCACCTCTGGCAGTATAAGCTAAATTATGTGCACCCACATACATAAGTGCAACCCAAATCTAGTACTATACTTTGCCCTGGTTGATCTTTAGAATGCTCTCCAACACTAGCCCAGCTTTCAAATGGTATATATTTGTAAAGTCTTGTAATTTTTTGTCATTATGTATACCTGCGTCTCTAGAGCATACTGAGATTTGACTCTAATTGTGAGCCAATAGCAAATGGGAGGAGAAGAATTAAAGTTGGTTCTTGAAAAGAATGAGCATGCCCTATAAGAAGTATAACCCAGCTGAGGTTATCGCAGGATACTCAAGCAAAGAAAGAGTAGTATCATTAAACACTGGAATGCAAGCTATTTCTAATAATAAGACTTAAGAGTTTCTTGGAGTTCAAGATTGTCAGCTTCATCTAGGTCCAATTATGTGCTTCCATTATTAGTTTTAACATGTCATACATTCACAATCAATGCTACAAGTTTGACATGCAAAAATCAATAAGACTGTAAATTCAACTGTAGTTGGAAGTCAGCAACCTGTTTAATTATATTTTGTGTTTGACAATATCATCCTGTGGCTACAGGAAATAAGATATTATTTTAAGGATATGAAGGATGCTTTTTGGTGCTCAAACTAAGACCTGAATTTGTAGGTGCTCAAGCACATTCTATAGACTCCATCACTTCATGGTTCTCATAGTCATCATTATTGTAATAACAGACAAATGCAATAGTCACTTGGACTCCCAAACCACCTATTTCAGTAGACATTTCATCAAAATCAGCCACAGATGATACCTTGAAGTGTAATGGCGTTATGTACTATGTATTATTAACATCCCATTTCCCATTGGCAAAAGAATCAACACAATGCTTAAACCCAAAGGCATAACCAAACCAATCTTAATATCCAATCATTGTGGATCTATCTCCCCATGACCACAGCTGGTACTATATCAGAATCTGTCATGGTGCAACCAGTAAAAAAAAAAACCAAAACATGTAATCATCTGAACAGGGACAATTTAATATAAATCTTTGTTAACTGTAACAGAGGAATGTAGTAATATGGGATTGATGAATAAGAAATATTCAGAACTCTAAGAATATTAGGAAAAACTGATACAAAGAGCTGTGCCTGCACATAGAGATGAGATAGAACATTCCAAGGAAGAAATCCAAATATTATTGGAGAAGGTAAGGCTGTGGGTACTGGATGTGGAAAAGTTCCTGAGGTGCCATGCCAACGAAACTTGATAGAAATCTTCCCCTTCTGTAAGAGCCAGGTGTTGGAGAAACTGCACATGCAGCAGAAGTTGCAAGTACTATAAGAGCCTGCTGCTGAAGAAGCCACCAGTGCTACAGGAATCAGGCGCTTATGTAGCAGTACAATCTGCAGAAGCATGGAAGGAAAAGCATGCTGAAATCAGGAATAGAAGCTCCTTCTTCCTGTTGAGTACTTTTTGTGCCTTCTCCTATCAAAGGTTAACATCATACCATCTGACAAAAGAGATATATTTATAGGGTCCAGCCACATTAGTATAAAGCAGGCAATGAAGAGTGCATTTGGAGGTGGAAGACAATTAATAGAAAACTGGTACTGTTTATATTATCATAATTAATATTTAAAAATAATTAGAGACTTAGATTTGGTAATTCTCCCAAATCCCCTAGGAGTAAGTTGCTCAGGAAGACGGCTCATTTATTTCTAGACAAAATCTTCTGTTCACATCCAAGTTGTAGTGTGAGAGAGAAAGAAGGCAAAAAAAAAAAAAAAAAAAAAAACACCTTGTCAATTACATGTATTTTATATGTTAACACTGACTTTACAGCTAGTAAAAGCTAGGGATCATATCTTATATTTTCAACTTAGATTACATATTTTAATGTAGACTCAGGAAAGAGGTTCTTCCTGCTCTGTTTATTGTGTTCCTGAATAGGTTTCCCAAAATTTCCTTCATGCTGAGTTATGTTTAGATATAGTTGAAAAGAGCAGGCTGTATTATCAGTATTTTTAGGCACAAGTCATTCACCTTGGGGCAACAATTTCCTTCTACTTTTATAGCTTTAAGGAAGCCAGTGATATGATATTTATTATCTTCCCTCTATATACATAGGGCAGATCTGGTCTCATTAACTTGTTTTATGTTGTTGTTGTTTTGAAGTTCTTGTTGATTTCAGTAAATCACCAGGAGTCATCTTTATCTTTCTAGGAACTTAGAATAACATGGGTGCAATTGAACATGCTATCCATATAACATACCCTGATATGTCATTTAATGGCCCTCTTTTTAAAAATATGCCAGTTCATTTGCCCTTTTGCCTGTTTATATTATCAATTTTCCTGAACAAATAATCTCTATTCATTTATCTTTGTGCATCTTATTTTGTTTGACTTTGTTATTTATTTGCATAACTTCTTCCTTTATTTTTTTCTTTGTCTATTTTCCCTCTTTAGGCTACCCCGAGGCTTTTTAAAATACTTCTTGTCAGTTTCAATGGAACCATTTTCTTCCTCCTTTCAAATTTTGTTTTCACTTATTTCATGGAATTTCCCAGAAAATGCTGCTTAGCAAATCCCTTTGTGATACAGCATGACACTTTTTATGAATGCCAATACCACACTTAACTAAACTATCCATCTCTTGTTCTTATGTGCAAAGAGTGCCTGCAAACACTGATAAGCTGACTTCCATTTTGTCCTGACTAATAATTAAAATCATTACACCACACAACAAGTACTTTGTAAAGTGTACTCAAGATGTGCTCCACTGACATTATTATTAATATAAAAAACTGCATATAGAATTTTACATTATTACAATTATTCCCACTAATAATATTTTTTATAAAGTGAGTGATCTTTTGTTGTGAAGAGAACAAGAATAAATCCATGAAAACTTGAAAACTGTTCTTTCTCAGTTCAACAGAATCTTAGCTCTGATGTTCTAAATCTTAGAAGGTGACTTAAATGAATGCCCACTGGTGTAATAGCACTACTTTTCTTTCTATTAATATTACATATCTCCAAGTAAATCTTACTACATGTTGATCTTCTAAACTGCTTTGTCAAACAACTAAACAACAACAACAAAAAAATCTAACAAACCAAAATTAGCTGATGAATTTGGAAAAGGAAAATAAAATAAAATTATAACATAGCTGATGCTTTAAATTTTCTAAATGAACCTGAAAAATCAGAGACATTAAAAATTCCTCATTTTAATTGGATTGGTTGTCTTCAAATACAACTCACTTTTAGAGAAGAGAAAGGACAAAAGCATAACTGTAATACCAAAAATTTCAAATGCACTTTCATATCTGGGACTAAAGAAGAATTACAAAATTCAATCAAAGATTAATGAGAAACTAAACATGAATATGCAAGTCATTGGAGAAAGCTTTTTAGAGAAGTAATCTGAAATGAATTCAATAATAGAAATGAAAAAGTAAACAAATAAACCTTCAACTCCAACTAAAAAAGTGCAGAAGTTAAAAATGCAATGGTAAAAGCAAAAAGAAATGAATCTTATTTAACAGAATAATTGAAAATTAAATCTAAAAGATCTCTCAAAAAGTAAAAAGAAAGTTTAAGATAGACAAATTTTTGACAAAAAAAAATCAGTTTTTTAAAAAAACTGACTTAATAGTCTTTGATAAATATGGCCAAAATACTGTACAATTTATTGAACAATGTTAATCAGATAATGTTTAATGAAACTTTGGAGCAAAGGAATGAATTAAAGGGATATAAAGCACTGAAGAAAATGGTGAACTTTCAATTTATATTCTTTTTCTATTTTAAACTGGTAATGAGAAAAATGTTATACAGACTAGCAAACGTGTGGTAAGAATTAGTTGATCTGATTTGACAGTTATTTAGGATTTCACATGCAGAAGTTGTCGCTTTAAAATAATGTAAGAAGTTCTGGTATATGTTATAACATGTATGAAACTTGAAACTACCATTTGAGTTAGATAAGCCAGAGAGAAAAAGACAAATATTGTATGATATCAATTATTAGAAATATTAGAATTTGCAAATTCATAAAGTGAAAAATTAGAATACAGGCTACCAGGGGTTGGGCTAGGATGGGGAATGGGTAATCAATGATAAATTGGTAGAGTTTTTGTTTGGGGTGATGGAAAAGTTTTCATAATGGATGGTAGTGATAAGTGGCACAACATTGTGAATGTAAATTAGCACCACTGAATTGCAAAATTGAAAGTGGGTACAATTGGGAATTTTAGGATGCATATACATTACCAAATTTATTGCAAATAAAGACAAATAAATTATTTAGTTTAAGATAAAATTGTCTAATAAAACCATCAATTTACTACATTAAACACAAATTTTGTTACTGTATACCTGAGGTTGGCAAACTTCTTCTGTAAAGTATTTGATAAATATTTTGGGTTTTGTGGATCAGATGGTCTCTGTGGTAACTACTCAGTTCTGCCAGTGTAGTCTGAAAGCAGCCACAGACATAGTAAACAAATGTATATTGCTATGCTCCAATAAAACTTTACTAAAACAGGCACACAGAGTTGTATTTGGCCTGAGGGCTGTAGTTTGCCAATCCATGGTATAGAGAGTTATTTAAAATTCTTTTCTATTGTCATTTTAAATAATTCTTGTTTTACAATATTATATGGATGGGAGCATTGATGTCAAGATGAGTGATGCAAAAAATAGATAAATAGAAGTTACTATCTGGAATTTATTGGCCTAGAGACCTAGGAGGCAAAAAATTCTATTCTAGGGAATAAGTGAAAAATCATAATAAGGCTAACCATTTTACCAAAAAATGCTTAATGTTCATATTTTTTATATTCTCTTCATCTTACATACATAAGTATTGACTGTTTTACCCTATATGAATTCACAAATATCAGCACCCTCACTGGGTTCCCCATAAACCAACAGTCAGGCAATTTTAAATGCCTCCTATTTTCAATTGCTAAAAGGTACTGGGAGCAATATACCAGAAATGGGTTGGCTTTTATAATGGGAATTTATTAGGTTAAATATGTAGTGTTCTGAGTCCATGAAAGTTGTCCAAATCAAGGTATCATCAAGAGATGCTGTCTCATCAAGTTGCAACCGTGGATGATCAGACACATGGTGATGCCATCGAAAGATGCTCCTCTGTGGGCAATCAAGCCCATGGCAGGGCACAATGCTGTTCCACTCATCTCTCCCCTCTCCTCCAAGCTTTGTTGCTAGTTCTGCTTCAGGCTGCTTGATTTATGGCTTTTCTCTCTCCCAGGTTCCTCAGAGCTCCTGGGCTCCTTCTCTCTGCCTCTGTGGCTTTTTCTCTGTGTCTGAAGCTTTTGTTCCTTCATTTAAAAAGGACTCTAGTAAAAGGATTAAGAAACACCCTTGGTCATGCCCTACTGAAGTGATCTAATGAAAAGGAAGACCCCCTTATTTGAATCTAATCAAAAGGTCCCATCTGCAATAGGTTTATATGCAGAAAATTCTCAGAATGAAGACCCCTTTCTCTAACAGAGTTTTTAGTACCAACTGTAAATTTAAGAATTTGTGTACAACCCTGACTCAGAAGGATGGATAAAAAGAGAAGATAGAAGATGATGATGATGGATAGATAGGTAGATGAATAGATGATAGATAAAGAATGTTTCATGTGATATTTCAAAACAAGTAACTAAACAAGTAATAGTTTTCTATTTGCTTCTTTCTATACTAAAAAACAAAAAAAGCTCATAGTATATGATGGTGGCTATTCCTTTATAGTTAGCAGCTGAATTGCACTTGTATCATAAGAAAGATAAAACCTAATCCAATTGTCGTTGATATTTTTCTGTTTCTATATAACCGGGCTTGACATTTCTTGAGGGTGATGAAGTCTCATGTAGAATTATATATGTGCACTACATGTAGAAAAAAGGAGCACTAGGGTTGGAAAAATGAGAATCTATTTTGAGTGTTCTTTGAAATTTGAACTTAAATATTAACTTACATAATGCCAAGGGGTTAGCTGACATTATAGCTTGGAATTGAATTTTTGAATGTTGTATTTTATTAATTAATAATTTATCCCTTTTTCCTCTCATGCAAAATGGTAGCACATAACATAGTATAAACTAACAATAAATATCTAAACAATATTCTTTAAAGTAGAAAAATACACTTCCCAGTAAGTCTTTCTTAAGTATGTTCAAGTATAGATTTGTATTTCCTTCTTCAGATAAAACATTCTATAGATTTTAGCTCTAACTATGAAAGTTGGAATATGGCATTTTAAAGGAATTAGTAGATTAAAAGAAAGCTGGTAAAATGCAAGAATAAATTTTGTGAGATTATTTTCTCATAACAAGCAAAAAGATAGCATTTCAATTTGTTTTCAGGACACAAGGTTAATAAGGGGGCATCTCAGTAAACAAAACCAAATATATAAATGAAAACCTTTCAAGGTAAAAAATTCATGAAAATAATACAGAGAAGCTGGAAATATAGCTTTAAAACTGGTAAAAAATGAAAACATGCCTTTTACTTCTAAAAGAATGATAGATGAAATAAGTGATCTTCAAACTCGTACAAAAGAATTAAAAAAAAAACTGTTGTATCGCACATTTTCCTTTTTCATTTTATGCTCTTAAATTATTATACAGAGTTAACATTGTTAAAATAATTTGTAAAGATAATTCATTAGAAAATATTTAAAATATCAAAGTTAATCATATTTAAAAAGATAAAATACTTAAAGCAACGTATTGCAATCATAATATACTTATATGACACATTTTGCATTAATACAAGAATGCATCCTAATTATAATTCAATAGACAATTTAAAATGGGTCACACATTAAAGTATCAAATACAATTGGTCAGATTTTCATTTATAATTTGTTATAAGCATAGCATTTTTATTTACTGCAATTGCTATATGCTCCTCTTCATCTTTTCCTATTATACACAAAATTGTCTAAAATCACCCAAAGAACTCTTTCTGGTTTGCAGAAAGACAATGAACTTTCTGAAATGAAATTTTTGAGCAAAACCACATGGAAAGAGTTGCGCTCAAAACTAAACTTCTCATTGGACCAGTGGTGTTCTATCTAAACCAGAAGGGATTCCAAATTCCCATAGAGTCCCACGTGCTGGGTAGTTGCCTTTACCCAGAACACTCTGTTACGAGGATGGCATCCTAATATGATTTTTCAACTTCCTCAAGCTCACAGTAATTTTACCCACTGAAAAGGCTATTCTCAGGCTTATTCCTTTCTTTAAAAAAAAAAGAGTAAAAGCGAGTGGAGTCCCGCCCATGAAGCACAGCCAGGTTACGTCCAGTATGCAGTAAGCCTAAGCAAAACTTTTCATCAATGTTACATGGTCTGGGGAACTTCCATTTATTCTTGATCTCATAATTAAGCCTGCCCTTTAATCCAAACTCCATGACATTGTGTCATTTTCCCTCACCCATCTTGCCATAGTCTATACCATGTACTTGTTAACCACAATCAAACTTTGCTGTAATTTTGCAAACAAGTCATTTCCCCTTAAACCCTATCTAATGTCTAGTGTACTCAGAATTATAAAAGTAATGGTTAAACCCTATCTAATGTATAGTGTACTCAAAATTTTAAAAGTAATGGTTCATTTAATTATTCCATGAATTAAATGAATACAACTTATCCAATATTAACTAATTACATCATACATATTTACAGACAGAGGTAATTTCAATAATGTTGCACTTGTTTAGTTCTTTTATTATCTTATATGAAAAACATTTAGCATGTGCTTTTGGATTAATTTGAAACTTCTCTAATCAATCATAATCTTTGACATGCTGAAGAAGTCCATGTAGTTTAATGAACTGTATTTGTATTATACATGAAAATTAATTTTCCTTTATTCAAGGGATAAGATTTTCCTACTAAAGTAATATCATGCTTATTTTAAAAATTTAGACAAAAATGTTTTCAATCTCATATATATGAAAATTACTACCAATGGATATGAAGTGGGTTTTATGGCACTGGAAAACAATTTCCAAGAGCAGGGGTTCTTAATCTTTTTTTTTCCATGGACCCTTTTGCCAGTCAGGCAAATATAGCAGTAGATAGTTTTATGACACTCAACATCGGCATGTTTTTAAATTGAATTGTAGGATTATTCAAAATTATGTTTTACAACTTTCCCGTAATTTTAATACCCGATAAACTAACATGGTTCAACATCTGTTCAAATGGTCATTTTCAGCAAACATTTAGAAATTCGAATTTTCCCATGGTGTTATATAACCACCTCCACCATCCTTACCAACCTTTTGCAAGCAGTTATCCACTGCACTCAGAACACACTATATCATAATAAAAATCATACTATGTCCACATTATACTGTGTATTAATTAATAAATCACACCCGCACCAACACTTCCCCACAAGAATAACGTTTTTTTGAATTTTCAATTCAAGCTCACAGACCCCCTGAAATCCTTCCATGGACACCTAAGGGGTACATGAACCCCTGGTTAAGAACCCCTGTCCTAGAGGCTAGCTAAGAATTTACATCTTGAGTCTTAAAACATCTAATATCCAGAAATTATACTGTTAATAATTGTTACAGCAATAATAAGGAACAATGTTCAAATCACAAACTTCATATCAGATTATATATCAATTATTATTTAGAAACAACAATAGCACTTTGGGAATATTTGAAAAACAATAAAAATTTCAATCATAAAATGACTTTTATAAAATATTCAGTTCTGTCATTTAAAATTTAGCAAAGCATATTTCATCTTTTTAATAAAAAAATTTTCAGAAGAGGAAGCAAACAAAGACATTTAAACTAAAAAAACCTTGATAGATGAGCCTGCTTTACAATTCCCCGTCAATAAATCACTGTCTTCATACTATAGTAGCCTGAGGAAACAATGTCAGAAAAACAGTAATTAACAATATTTCCAATTTATACAGACCTCTTGCTAAATAATAGAAACTATGGCTATTTACTACTCTAAGTGCATATAAACCGATTTAGGGAATTCCCAAAAGCTTTGCAGAGAAACATGAAAATGCAAGCAAGTACCTCAATTTTCTCTATTTGCTCTCCCGATTGCTTGGACAGCAGAATGATTGTTTCTGAATCATTGTTGCATGTCCTTTACTGCTTAATTCTGTGCTCTAACAATCATCTCATTCAATTGAGAAAAGTTATTATTATTTTTTATTTTCAGTTTAGTTTAATACCAATAACTAAGAAGCTCCTTGAAGGCAGGGCCTATGTCTTACATATCTTTGGTTCTTTGGCATTATTTTAAAGTTAAATCACAGTGTCACAAAAGTGATGCTTTCTCCACAAGACTGTGTCATGCTGGAGATGCTTGCTGGATTTCTTGGTCCTTGGATTTTTCTGTCACATGGCAATGCACATGATGGCCTCTCCTGGCCTCTTCCTTGTCTTCTACGTTCCACTGATATTTGGATTCCAATTGCTTCCTCCGGGATTTTTCTCTCTGTGAGGCTTTCTCTATAAAGACACATCCTAATTCAGCTGGGCCACATCTTAACTGAAGTAACCAAAGTAAAAAGCTTTATTTATGAGTTCACATCCACAGGAATGGATTAAGTTTGAGAACATGTTTTTCTCAGTACATAACCCCAAACTACCACATTATCCTTTACTTTCATTTTCAGAGCTGTTTATAGAAACGTGTGAATTGAATAACAGGAAATTTGACGTAAATACTATACTTTAATCAAAATCCCCAAATACAGAGAAAGAAGAAAATGATTAGACCGGGTAATTAGCCTGTAGATAATCTAAAGATCATGATGTTTTGAGAGAAATGGGACATTTTCACATCTCAATGATAAATACTAACAAATAGAAAGCAAGCCAAATGGAAAGCAAGACTCCTGAAAAAAGCATAAAGGCATTAAAATGTGTTTTTGCAGATAAAGAAGTTCTTCACCAATAGGTGACATTAATTACTTCCAAACAACAAGCATATGAAGAAGACTTTTCTATTAAGTTAATTTATTAATCCAAAAATAAAGGAATCAAATGATTTAATTTGCATTAATCTCTCTCTAAGGTTTGCCATGCAGTATACTATTGACTATCCTTCCTAATCTTGGAGGTATTGATGCCTGATAGCTATAAAAGTAAATCGCTGGAAATACAAGAAATGTAACTTATTCCACCTGACAGAAAACCAGCTGGCTGTAACTTTTCTGTTCAGTTTAATGCATTCATTTTCAAGAGATGCAAAGCAACATGTAATTAAAACATCTGGAAATCATACTAATGTAAGGCACTAAAACTTTTATGAATTGATATCTTTCCTTTCTGCAGTGAACTTGAGGTGACTTATTTGTTTATCACAAACTAGAAAACTTCTACCACAGCCAGGAAATTTGTTGCCTTGTTGTTGCAGCATTACCCAGAGAATCTGAAGAAAAGAACAATACAATATTAGAGAGAAAGTGATTAAAAAATTATAGAAAAGTATACAGATACTATGACTAAATAGTGATAACTGTTCATTATATAACTGAATGTGAGCAGATTTGTACCAAAGAAGCCACAAATGAAGAAGACAAATGGAGATGCTAGCACGGCATGAAAAGGGGAATACTAACTGCGATGTGCATGGGACTAAATTAATCTTTATCATCAACTGCATGTGTTAGGAGTTTTTCAGATAGGAGGTATTATTAATTACTGAATGATTATGAAATGTGGGCTTTATTAAACTATGCACATTTATATAGATATAGAATGGTATTTATCAAGTTTAAATTATATATATCACAATGTGTCTCTTTTATACTCGGTCCATTGAGAACAACCTCTTCTTCATTAAGAAAATTTATTTCTTCAAGGTTTGATTGTTTCGATTTTTAAAAAATTATAGGGTTTTCTTTTGCAACCAAGATAAAAATTTAAAAGTTATCTGCTCTACCTATTGGAAAGGGGGTGCTAATAACTAGGATATGTACTCTGACTTTCCACATAAAATCCCAGTGATTTCAACTGAACCAACCTGGGTTAAGATGAAATATAGGGGATTTTCTGAGATTATAGATGCCTGTGAGAAATTCTTCGAAAAGCCAAATAAGTTCCCTTTCTGACAGTGGCTCTGGGGTGACCACTAGTTATTGTTCATATACACAGAAGATTTGATGAGTTTTAGACTATATACACATTCTAAATTATTATATATTGACAAATTACTCTTTAAAGTGCTTGTGATAATTCATGCCCCTTATCCACCTTCAATGAATAATATTCCTCTTACTGAGGTTTTTTGAAATTCATGGTAATATTAGTCTTTAGTTTTCATTTTTCTTTAACTGATAAGAATGATATGCTTTTCTCTACTATGATTTTTTAATTATTTAAATTTTTAATAATTTTAAAGAAGTTTTAGATTACGTAAATTTTACGTAAAAAAAATATAATGGGTTCCCATATGCCCACTCCTTCCCCCTCCCACACTTTCTCACATTAACAACATCCTTCATTAGTGTGATAAATTTGCTGAACCCATATTGAAGCATTGCTATTAACCATGAATTACAGTTTAAATTATAGTTTACACTCAATCCTGCACAATTTTGTAAGTTATGACATAATAGACAATGACTTATAACTTTACTGCAATGTCGTGCAGGACAAATCCAATGTCCCGAAAATGCCCCCATATTACACCTATTCTTCCCTCTTTCATCCCTCTGAACCTCTGGTGGCCACTGCCTTTACATCAATCATAAGAGTTCTTCCATTGCTAGAATAATAATAAGTATAGTAGAATAATAATAAGTTTACTTTAGTCCATTGCTCATTTCCATCTTGAGAATTTAGGGATGGTGATGCCCACTCTACTTCTAATTGAGAGGGGGCTGAGATCCCATGAAACAGATGGATAGAGCTATCTTGCTTGCAGTTGCAGACATTCTCTGTTCCTTGGGATGGGTGTTGTGCATTATCATCTCCTTATTAGTTGTCCTGGATGAGTCCAGTGAACTGGAGAGTAGGAGTTGCAACTCTGCTGAAATTCAGGCTCAACTGGCATATGAACAGACCAAAGATTTAAGTCTCTGGGATATATATTTAACAAGTATAGTGCTAATTATAGGTTCAAATAAAATGAGCAGAAGAACCATGTGTAAAGAACCTATAAATGAGTCTAAATCTTTTACACAGGGGAGCATAAATTCCAAAATAAGGCCCACTGAGAGGGTGCTGAATTCCTGAGCTGTCTGCTCTGCTTATAGTTTCTAGACATCTCTAAAGCCCTCAGGAGCCCCACAATTTGAGTCACTGTTTAGTGTGGCAGTCAATGAGATTCTGCTAAGACTTGCATAGGAGTAACCTCTGGAATGACCTCCAGACTCACTTAGAAATCTCTTAGCCCTAAAACCTCATTTGTCTTTACCATTTCCCCCTTTTGGTCAAGGTATTTTTACAAATGCATTCCTAGTTGGTACTTGGTAACAATCTTTCAGTGCCAGGCAGGCTTATCCTCAGGAGTCATGTCCTAGGCAGGTGGGGAGAAGGTAATGGGTTTATATGCTGAATTTGGCTTAGAGAGAGGCCACATTTGAGCAAGAAGGAAGCTTTCAGGATGTAACCCTTAGGCAACCTATACTACTACGCTAAGTTTCAATTTCACAAGAAAAGGTTCATAAGTACCATCATCATTATCAAGGGCCTAGCATAATGGTCAGTTTTCCTTCACAAGACATGTGAAGTTTTATATGTTATTATATGTCATTGCACTTGGGGGATTCTTGCTGTCATTAGAGAATGTAGGAGAACTCTCAGGATGGGAATTCAATATTCCTTCAGTTATTGTGTAGATCTCCACCCACAGAGATAATGTCCCATGAACACTTGAACATATTCATATGTCTTACAGGCCTGTCCCAGGTGAACCCTTTCCTATTGATACCCACATCACTGACACCCCACACCAATGATCCTCCCCTGCCATGGCTGTGACCCTTCTGAGATACAAAACCTCTCCAAAAATGAAGTCAACAAATTGACTGAATAAAATTAATAAGAAAATGAAATAATAATTTTAAAAATAACCAATAAAATACAAAAAAAATTAAAATAATTTGAAATAAAAATTATTTATCGTGTCTTTCATCACTGTAAGATCTGTTGTCTTATATGTAGAGTGACAATTTTCTTCTTTCCTTATCTATGCAAATGTTTTACCCAATTTTTTTTGTCATTTTTGCCTTTTCATTTAGAAGTTTGAAATTATTAAGATTTAAACATATATATCTTTTCTTAGATATTTGCATTATATATTTGTAGTATATAAATATCTACGTCCCATCTCTGATTTAATTATGGCCCCTTATGACAGAAAAATTTTATTTTTGTAATTTTTATCCAAAAGCATTCTCATGTTTTTATTAGTGTGTTGCTGTTTAAGATTTTTTCATAGTTATCTATAGATGTTATCTATAGATGGATCTTTTCTATTTCAACTTTTGTTAACTATTCAATATTATTGTGAAGGAATACTGTTATTTTTGTTTGTTTCTTTAACAGCAAGTAAACTGCCTAAACTTTTTTCATTAGTTCTAATAGTTTTATATGTTGTGAAATCATATCTTCTGTTCTTTTCCAAATATTATACCGCTGATTTATCCTACCTTATTTAAAACTCTCCATAAAATATTGATACAAGTTCAAATGAGACCACTGCAATAACTTTCCCTAAAATCCTGGAAAATTTTCCTCACCTCTCCATAGCTTGAATTAGATCAGTTGCTTCTTCCTTAATTGGGAAAGGGATTTTAAACTTTGTCTCATTAACATTTTAAAATGATCACTTGGGTTTCAATATGTGGTAGAGCTGGAGAAGATAAGATAGGAGACAGAGAGTACAGGTGGGAACCTGTTGCAATTATCTGGGCAAGAACCAATGGTTGCCTGGAGCAAGGTAGTGCTGGAGGCTGAAAGGGCTCCAGAGGTGGTTATGTGATAAATCAACTTGATTGAGTGCTTAACTCTATTTTCTTCTGTTGAAAGAATAAAAGTCCTTTTATTTCCCAGTCAAGCCTTGGTATCCTGGTGGGTTGGATTTACCTTGCCTAGTGGGAAATTGACAAGCCTCTCTTTTAAACAAACAAGCAAACAAGCAATAAACTACCTCTACCAATTAAAACAAGAACACATTGACAAACAAACCTAGGGATCAGGAGGTTAAGACCTCCACTGAGGTCCTGAGGAGAGTAAGCAGAAGAGAACAAGGAATAGGTGGATTCCTCAAGCATGAGAGGAAAAAGGGATTACCAGTTACCTTTATTTATTTTTTTAAATAAAATTTTATTGAAGTATATCATTTATTTGTGAACATACATAAATAATAAGTATATAATAAACATTGTGGACTTACAAAACAAACATGCATATCTCATATAGGGCTCGCACACGTCACCCCAATACCAACACCTTGCATTGTTGTGAAACTTTTGTTACAAACTATGAGAGAGCATTGTCAAAATATTAGTACTAACTATAACTCATATCTTACAATTGGTGTGTTTTCCACCAACCCACTGATTATTAACACCCTGTTATCAGTATTATATACTTGTTATAATTAATGAGAGAATATTTTCATATTTGTCCTGTTAACCACAGTCTATCTTCCACCACTGGATTCCCTGTGTTATATATCCCCATGTTTTGTACAATTCATTCAAAGTGTACACTCAGTGGCTCTCATTTTCATCACAGAATTGTGCTGTCATCATCTCGGTCAATTTTAGAACATTTTCTTTTCACTACTCCAAAAGGAAAAATCCCATACCCTCTTATACCCTGCTATTTTTGTTCCTTAGAATTGAAGTAAATATCTTCTTGCAATTGCTGCAAAAATGTTACAATGTTACTGTTAACTATCATCCATAAGTTGCATTAGATGGACTTTTTCCAAGTATCTCCATATTCTTAACATTTTGTAAAAGAACATTCTTTTATTTACACTATTAACCTCAATCTTCATCCACTACTCAAACCACGATGTTATACATAAACTGGATTATTCTCTAGTTTTTTTTTCAACTGAAATTTATTTCCAGACTCCTGCCTTCAGCCACAATCTCATTTATAGAGCAGCAGTGTTATAATCATTGATGTGTTACCATCCACACTTTTACAATAAACCTTATTAAAAATTCTACATACATTGAGAATCAGCTCCCATTCTCAACCCACATTCTATTTTCTATTAACCTGTATTCTAATTTACCTCTGTGAGTTTACTCATAGAACTTAGTTCATATTAGTGAGACCATATAATATTTGTCCTTTTGTGTCTGGCTTATTGCACTCAACATAATATCCTCAAGGTTCAGCCACGTTGTCATATGCATCCGATTTCATTTCTAACAGGCATCCTGATTTCATTTCTTCTTACAGTGGAATAACATTACATTGTATGTATATGCTAAATTTTGTTTAGCTATTCATCAGTTAATTGGCACTTGGGTGGGTTCCATACTTTAGCAATTGTGAATAACGTTGCTATGAACATTGGTGTGCAAATGTCGGTTTGCATCCTTGCTTTCAGTTTTTCAGAATATATTCCTAGTAACAAGATTGCTGGATCATATGGCAATTCTGCCTCTTGGGGTACTGCCAAATTGTCTTCCACAGAGGCTGCACCACTCTACATTCCCACAAACAGTGTGTTCCTCGTTTTCCACATCATCTCTAGCTCTTATAGTTTTCTGGGTTTTTTTCTGATGGTGACCATTCTATAAGGTGTGAAATGGTTTCCATTGTAGTTTTAATCTGCTTTTCCCTAACAGCTAGTGATGTTGAACATTTTTCATGTGCTTTTTGGCCATTTGTAATTCCTCTTTGGAAAAGGCCTATTCAAGTCCTCTGCCCATTATTTTTAAAGGAGGTGCTGGGAATTGAACTTGTACCTTGTACATGGGAAGCAGATGCTCAAACCACTGAGCTACACCCACTCCCCTTAGTCCATTTTTAATTGGGTTGCTTGGCTTTTTATTATTGAGTTGTAAGATTTCTTTATATAACATGGATAACCCTTGTCAGATAAGTGGTTTCCAAATATTTTCTTCATTCAGTAGGCTCCCTTTTTACTTTCTTTGCAAAGTCTTTTGAAGACAAGAGTATTTAACTTTGAGGAAGTTCCGTTTATTTATTTTTTCTTTTGTTGCCCATGCTTTGGATGTAAAGTTTAAGAAACTACTACCTATCACAAGATCTTGAAGATGTTTCCCTACATTTTCTTCTAGAAGTTTTATGGTTGTAGCTTTTATATTTAGGTCCTTAATACATTTTCAGTTAATTTTTGTATAAGGTATGAGAAAGGGTTCCTCTTTCTTTCTTTGGGATATGACTATGCAGTTCTCCCAACACCATTTTTTTAATAGACTGTTCTGGTCTATCTGGGTGGACTTGACAGCCTTGTTAAATCTCTCTGGACTGTAGATATGAGGGTCTATTTCTGAGTTGACAATTAAATCCATTCATCAATCTATCTTAATACCAGTACCATGCTCTTTTTACCACTGTAGCTAGGTTATATGCTTTAAAGTCCGGAAATGAGAGTCCTCCAATTTTGTTCTTCTTTTTAAAGATGTTTTTAGCTATTAGGAGCCCTTTAACCTTCCAAATAAATTTGATAATTAGCCCTTTCATTTCTGCAAAAAAAGACTGTTAAAATATTTATTGGAATAGCATTGAACTGTAAATCAGTTTGGGTAAAATTCACATCTTAACTGTATTTAGATTTCCAATTCATAAACATGGAATGTCTTTCCATTAATTTAGGTTTTCTTTAGTTTCTTTTAGCATTGTTTTGTAGTTTTCTGAATACAGGTCCTTTGTTACTAAATATTTGGATTCTTTTAGACACTATTATAAATGTTTTTTTTCTGATTTCCTCCTCAGATTGTTCATTAGTAATGTACAGAAATGCTACTGATTTTTAGTGTACTAATCTTGTATCCAGCCACTTTGCTGAACTCGTCTATTACTTCTAGCAGCTTCGTGGTGGATTTTTCAAGATTTTCTACATATAGGATCATATCATCAATGAATAGCAAAAGTTTTACTTCTTCCTTTCCTATTTGGGTGTCTTTTTTCTTTATCTAGTCTAATTGCTTTAGCTAGAACTTCTATCACAATATTGAATAACAGTGGTGACAGTGGACATCCTTGTCTTTTTCCCGATTTCAATGTGAAAGCTTTAAATCTTTCACCATTTAGTACAATGTTAGGTGTGGGATTTTCAGGTATGCATTTTAATATATTGAGAAAGCGTCCTTCTGTTCCTATCCTTTGGAGTGTTATTATCAAGAAAGGATGCTGTATTTTGTCAAATGCCTTTTCTGCATCAGTTAAGAGGATCTTGTGATTTTTCTTCTTCAATTCATTAATGTGGTTTATTACACTAATTGATTCTCGTGTGTTGAAACATTTTAGTATACCTGGGATAAAACCCACTTGATCGTGTATAATTCTTTTAATATGCTTTTGGATTTGGTTGGAAAGCAATTTGTTGAGGATTTTTGCATCTCTAGTCATTAGAGAAATTGGTCTGTAATTTTATTTTTTCATAGTATCTTTATCTGGTTTTGGTGTTTGGATGATGTTGGCTTTATAGAATGAGTTTAGTAGCATTCTTTTGGAAGAGTTTAAGCAAGATTGGTACTAGATCATCTTTGAATGATTTGATAGAATTCACCTGTGAAGCCATCTGGTCCTGGGCTTTTCACCTTTGGGAAGTTTTTGATGACTATTTTTATCCTTTTATTTGTCATTTGTTTGCTGAGGACTTCTATTTATTCTAGGGTCAGGGTTGGTTGTTCATTTGTTTCTAGGAATTTGTTCATTTCATCTACATTGTCTGGTTTGTTGGTGTGCAGTTGTTCATAATATCCTCAGTTTTATGTCTCTTATTTCTTCAGGGTGAGTGATAATATCCCTCTTCTGATTTCTGATTTTATGTATTTGCTTTTATTTCTCTTTTTTCTTTGTCAGTCTAGCTAATGGTTTATCAATTTTGTCGATCTTTTCAAAGAACCAGCTTTTGGTTTCATTGATTCTCTGTGTTGTTGTTTTTTTCTCAATTTGATTTATTTCTGCTCCAGTCTTTATTGTTTCTTTCCTTCATCTTGGTTTAGGATTAATTTGTTGTTCTTTTTCTGGTTCCTCCAGGTATGAGTTAAGTCTTCAACTTTAGCTCTTCTTTTTTAATGCAAGCACTGTGGGCTATAAATTTCCCTCTCAGCAATGCCTTTGCTGTATCTCATTGGTTTTGATATGCTGTGTTCTCATTTTCATTCATCTGAAGATATTTGCTGAATTCTCTGGCAATTTCTTCTTTGATTATTTAAGAGTGTGTTGTTTATTCTTCATATATTTGTGAATTTTCCTTTTTCCATCCTTTATTGATTTCCAGCTTCATTTCATTATGGTCAGAGAATATGTTTTACATATAATCAGCATTTTTACATTTATTGAGGCCTATCTTGTGACCTAACATATGGTCTAACCTGTAGAAGGATCCACTTGAAAAAAATATATATTCTGCTCTTATGGGATGTAATGCTCTATAAATGTCTATTAAATCTAGTTAATTTATCATATTATAAGCTCTCTCTTTCCTTATTTATCCTATGTCCAGATGTTCTATCCAATGCTGAGAGTGGTGTGCTGAAATCTCCAACTATTATTTCCTTCCGTCATTTTTGCCAGTGTTCCTCATATATCTTGGGGCACCCAGATTAGATATATAATATATATTTAATATTATAGTTATTTCTTCTTGGTAATTTGCCTCTTTTTATTTGCCTTTTCTTCATATCTTATAAGAGTTTCGCATGTAATATCTATTTTGTATGAAATTAGTGTCACTACTCCAGATGTTTTTTTTATTACTATTTGATTATAACCCTGTTCCATTTTTCCCATTCTTTTTTCTTTTTTCTGTTTTCCTATCTTTTCAAATTCGGATGCTCTGTCCTTGATTTCACTAATTCTGGCCTCTGACAATTCAAATCTACTGTTAAATGCATCTAATGCATTTTTAATCTCATTCATTGTGTCTTCCATTTCCAAAATCTCTGTTACTTTTTTTTCAGGCTTTCAAATTGTTCTTTATGCTCATCAAGTGTCTACTTAATATCCTTTAACTCTTTAGACATATTTTCCTTCAACTCCCTGCATTGATTTAGGAGATTTGTGTAATTCTTATTGATGTGTTTTCAAAAATCATGTCATAAATCCTGTGTCTCAACAGGATTTTTGGTTTGTTCCTTTGGATGGACCATATCTTCTTAGTATGGCATGTAATTTTTTGCTAATATCTAGGATCTAAATTTGTTTCTGAATTTAGTCCACTGCTCAATTTCTCTTGCCTAGTGGTTTTGTTTCATGGCTCTTCTTTGATTTTTGGTTCATCTTCTTCTCAGTCTTTAAAATTGCCCAGTTTAAGTTATCATGATAAGGACGGGGCTCACTAATGGGATACAGATCTGCCACCAGGAATTTGGGACACAAGATGCCTAAAAGCAGTTTTTTGCCTGCAGTTTCCAGGCTGGCCAGCAGATGGTGGACATCTGTGAATCTTTCCTTATAGTTGTCCATTTCAAACTCCACTTGCCCATGATTCTGGTCTGGCCAGAGCTGAGATTCAAAGCAGGCTTTGCTGGCCAAATTCACTGAAAAAAACAAAACAAAGCATTATCTGTCCTATGCCATCCCTCCCTTTTCCCAGGAAGGAAATCTATTCCCCTCTCATTTGACTGCAGTGAGCCAAATGAGTTTTATCCAGGCTGTTTGCCTTGAGTGTGGGGGATAGTGCCATTCCTGGCCAAAGGTTAGCAACTCACAGTTTTCGTTTTGGTTTCTTTGTCTCTCTGTCCTTTGTTCTGCTGGCAGCTGCACAGCACTTTTCTTGTCTGAAGATCCCCAGAACAGGTCCTCAGACAGCTTTTTGCTCTTCCTCATTGTTTTTGTGGGACAGTTGAATCTTGCTTACCTATTTCGATGCCATCTTCCTGGAAGTTTCCCAGTTACCTTTAAGATGCAGTGACCAGAAACAGAGACCTTGACTTGGCTGCCATGCAGCATCCCTGGAGGGGGTGGGACCTCTGAATGGGTGACATATGGATCTTGGAAATAAACCTTAGATGCTGCATTCTCTGAGCTAAATTAATCATTAAGGAGATGGACATGATGAACAAACAGCAGCTCTCTGAGATCTGAGCTTGTGCCATGACCATCCCAACAATGACCACAATAGATTGGAGGCCCTTTTCCTTGGTACTCACAGAAGAGTCCAAGAAATGGAAACAGCCACCAATAATGACTGATACTCAGCAGTTTGGTGAGTGAGAGCTGGGAGCCTGACTTAATAACATATAATATTTACTTATTTACAAATATAATGAGATAAATATAATGCATATACACACAAAAGACTTTGGAAAATACACCTATCTTAGCTTGTCACTCTAATAGGATTTCTTTGAGTATTTCACCACTGTTGTTTTTGTTGTTGCTTTTAATAATGAAGGAGTATCACATTTCATATGCCTTTCTGGATGTGTTTATGCTGATCACTATTTTTTCATTTTTTCAGAAAATGTGATTATATATGTCAAAAAAAAAAGGAGTTTAAATATCTTTGTATTTATGAGATAAATTATTTAATCGTTATTATTTCTTAAAATAAAATTGATCACTCAATATGCTAGAAATTTACTGAGATTAAAAATTCAGCTTTGGCTAAATAAAAACCTGAGCATTGGCTTAATAAGATTTTCAGTGTTTAATTACTTTAATTACAAATTACTTGCATTCATTACCATTACAATATTATTTTCACAATATGAATTACATAGCCTTAAGTTCCTCTTCAAAGAAGTTTTTAAAATAGGGATTATCTGTTCTTTGAGAGTTTGCCAAAATTTATGTGTGAATTTATTTGGATTTAGCATCATTTTGGGGAAGTGAAAAGGATTATTTATTACATAATTAGTTTCTTAATGATTATTGGATATTAAAATTCTTAATACTAAATGAGTATATTTTGACTATCATTTTGAGAAAACATTTTATATAAGATTACTTATGAATGCTTATAAACTGTATATACTATTTTAATTAATTTAAAAACATATAATCACTTATCCTTCTGTGTTTTTATTCAAAATATTATATATTTGTGTTATTTTACTAGTGTTTGTTATCAGTTTTCATGAATAAAACCATGGCTCAAATACTTACTATCTATGTGGATTTGGTCAATGTATTAAAAAATCTGTATGAATGTTTCCTCGTCTTAAAAAAAGAAAAGGGAGGGGGATTTGTTCTAAGTATAGCTTCCCACCAAACTTCCCACCAGACCAAAGGAAGATACGGACAAGTCCAGGTTAGTGAGCAAGTAAGAGTTTATTAGAGGGCTTACATGAGGAAGCTCTTTCATGTTACTAGATCTGAGTCTGGTCCATGGCCTAGAAATCTCATCTTCGGAGGCAGGAGGAAATCCTGGTGATTTCGAGGCTCAATGTCCATACTCACCACAAAACGAGAGGAGTCTCTTATATTACACCTCTACATATGGAAGAGGAGGGCATGTGAGGGGCAGCATAATTTTAAAAATATAATGCTCAGGACAAATAATGAAGGAACGGACATTCACAATGTTTCTCAGCAAGGCAGAAGTTACATTTTCCCAGTAATGACATAAAATGAGCATTTACAATATTTGTCAGTAGGGCTGAAGTTACATCATTTTAGTATTTATGTAAGGGACCTATTGATATGAAGGTGGTCAATTCTTGGAGATAAACTAAGATAAGTCTAAGCATACAAGATTTACTTATCAGTCATGAGCTCATAAACAGTTATCTCTCAATGCTGCTGTGACTAGAAGGGGGAAGAACTAGACGATTGTGGGAAAATGCAAAGCCATATATGTGACAGGGTTATGATTAGGATATCAACTTCACAGAGCTGTGTAAGAATCACATTAGTTAATAAATATGAAGCCCCTAAAAAACTGTCACACAGTAAAAGGTCAATTAACACAAACTATTAATATTTTATAATAATTATTATTTTTATTCCAAAGAAGCATTTTAAATTATGGCCATCTCTTATTTTGTTTGCTTCCTACTTTATTAATTTTTACACCTATATTTATTATTTCCTAATTTCTATTTAAGTTTTTTTCCTTGTTTCTGGCTTAACATTTTTTTTCCAATTTATTTTAAAATGCATTATTTAAGTGCATTTTAGACTTAAATTAACCTCTGAAATTTAATTGAAACCCACACTATTTTTTATTTAATTTTTATTATGATTCAGATCTGAATTTATTATACTATTCTTTACATTTTCTCCTAATCCATGTAATTAGGAGGACATTTTTAAATTTGCAAAAACATTTATGTTTTTTACTCTTTTTCTTTGTTGGTTTCTAATTTACTTTCCCTGTGGCCAGAAATTTTGTGTAGAATCACATCAAGACATAAAATTTGCTGAGTTAGCCTTTGTGACCTTCTACATTGCTGACTTTTCAAAATATTTCACATATACTTAAGAATAATTTTTCCCTTCTCCTTTTTCAATGTAATGATATAATTCTCTCTCTCTCTTTCTATCTTCTATATCTCATCTATCAATTATCTATCTCTCTATCTATCATCTATCTACATTAAGTTAAAGCATCTACATGTGTATCTATGATGATTTTTAATTTTTTTATGCAGATCTTTATAGCCTTCTAAATTTTTTTGGCTTCACATTACTCTAAGAAATGTCTTATAGCTCCTTCTATGATTATAGTTTTCTAAATTTCTTCTTATAATTCTGTCAATCATTGCTGTGGATATTTGAGACTTTCTTATTAGGCTCATAATAGTTCAGATTGATATATTTTCTTGGGGAATTTTTCCTTATAATATTACATAGTGTATTTCTTTATTTCTGTAAGTGCTTTCTGGTTTCTATTCCATTTTATGAAAATAATATAGATTCATCATGTTTCTTTAGCTTATTAATTACATGGATTGGGAAAAAAAAATGTCACACAGTCCTTACCCATTCAGAATAAGAATCTATTTCTTCATTCCTTGACTGAGGAAGCTTTTCCATGGTACTAGCTTAGACCAATCTGCTTGGACCAATAGAAGGCCACATAAGTTACATCATGTTAACTTAAAGCCTGTATTAGTCAAGCCAAAGGGGTGCTGATGCAAAGTGCCAGAAATATGTTGGCATTTATAAAGGGTATTTATTTGGGGGTAGAAGCTTACAGTCACAAGGCCATAAAGCATAAGTTACTTCCTTCACCAAAGTCATTTGTCACGTGTTGGAACAAGATGGCTGCCAGTCTCTGTGAAGATTCAGCCTTCTTCTTCCTTCTAAGCTTCTGTGGTCCCAGCTCCTTCCATTCTCAGCTGTAGGTTAGCATAAGACTTGTGATTTCCCTGGGGATCATTTCTTTCTGGGCTTTCTCAGCTGTTCAGGGCTCTGGTCTCTTCACCCACAAATTATCAGACAAATGGCTTGGCTGTTTCCCATGGGCTCCAGCACCAAAACTCAAAGCTATCCTCTGCTGTGTCATTTTCTCTGAGTCCCCCACCCCAACACCAAGGGGGCGGGGATTCAACGTCTTACTGACGTGGTTAAATCAAAACCCCAATCTTAATTTAATCAAGTAAAAGTGAAATCTCTGAATCTAATACACCCAGAGAAACAGACCAGTTTACAAACATATTCCAATATCTATTTTTGGAATTCATAAAAAATATCAAACTGCTACCAAGCTTCTGTTTTTTAGAACCACCCAGCTGATCAGCATCTCACCACAGACACATGAATGAGCACAGCAAAAATAGCAGAACCAGCCAGCTGTTACAAACCAAAATTTTCACATACAAATTGTTATGCTATATAAATGGTTATTGTTTCAAGGTTCTAAGATTTACGGTCAGTTTTTAGGCAGTAAAATGTTATTGTATTGTATATTTTTTCTGTCCATTCTCTGGGTATGTGTGTGTGTTTGCATTTAGATGTCTCTCTCAAGCAATTCAGTTTGTTTTTGTAGCTAACATGTATTTATATTGTATGTAAATTTGAGACATTTATATTTATTGTAATTGCTGATATATTTAGTTATTTCTGCAGAATTTTTTGTGTGTACATTTGCTCTTCTAATTTGTTCTTCTAATTTAATTGTTCTGTTTTTATACTTTTGTTATATTTTTATATTATTTTCATTTTCTTGGATTATTTGTTGTTATAAATTCTATGCTTTGTCATTTAGTGATTACCAGAATTGGCTTGAGAATATGTAAATTTTTCCAATAAAGAAAAATTATTATTCATTTTTATTCTCTTGGTTAAGATATAGATTTTGTTACCCATTGAACACTGGTCCTCCCCATCTTATTGAAGCATTTGAGCTCTTTAACTTCACATTTTTAATGTAACACAAAATTAGCTATTAGTAAGTTTTGCAGTCAAAGATAATTTTCAGACATACCTGATATCCACACTTGCTTTTACTTTTGGAACTCCTTGTTTATTTTTTCTATTCATTTTTATTTTACTGAAATCTACTCTGAAATGATTTTTAAAATACATTTCTGTAGATAATAAGCGCCTTTAGTATTTATGTTATCATATTAAAAGATAGGGCAGTTAGGTATAGAATCTGTATCTTACAATTATTTTCCTTTAAGAACTTCCTGATTTATTGTTGTTGATGAAATTCTGTTATCAAATAGCCTACCCTTTATAAGTTATCTCTCTTTTCCTCCTTTATAGCTTTGGAATGTTCCATCTTAATTTGATATCCAATAGTTTTCTATGATGTATGTAAGTATGAAATTTTTCAATAATATTTTACTTATTAACAAAAAAAAAAAAACTGTATTTATGCACTGTTAAAAAGAATGAAAAGAAAAGCCACAGACTGGGAGAAATACTTGCAAATCTCATATCAGATAAAAGCCTTGCATTAAAAATATCCAAAGAACACTCTACACTCACCTATAAGAAAAAATCCAACTACAAAATGGCAAAAGATCTGAACAGTCACCTCACTAAAGAAGATATACAGATAAAAAATAAGCATATGGAAAGATGAACAATATGGTATGAAAATTTAAAATTGTAAGATACAACTGCACACCTGTTAGAAAGGCTAAAATGTAAAATACTGAAGACCAAATGCTGGTGAGGATGCGTAAAAGGGGAATCTCTCATTCATCACTGATGGGAATATAAAATGGCATAGCCACTTTTGTAGACATTCTGTCAGTATCTTACAAAGCTAAACAATAATGCTCCAACCATTTGCCCAAATGATTTGAAACTTATGACCATGAAAAAACCTACACACAAATGTTTATAGAATATTTATTAATAATTGCCCCAAATCAGAAGTAACCACCATGTCCTTTAATAGGTAAATAGATAAACAAATTGTGATAAATTCATGCAAAGGAATATTATTCAGCAATAAAAATATGTGCACTATCAAGCCATGAAAAGACATTGAATAGACAAATGCATTTTGTTCAGTGAAAGAACCCAATGTGAAAAAGCTACATACTCTATGTTTCCAACTATATGACATCCTAGAAAAGGCAAAACTATAGAAAGTAAAAAGAACTGTGGTTGTTAAGAGTTTGGGGTGGGAGTGAATAAGTGTGGGGTTGGGGAAGGATGAAAAGGTAGAACACAGAGTATTTTTAGGACAGTGAAACTATTCTGTATGATACTTGACAATAAAGATTTTTCAAAACCCATAGAATCATGTAACACAAGTAGGGAACCGTAATGTAAACTCTGACCTTTAGTTAATAATAATGTATAAATATTAGTTTATCAAGTGTAACAAACATCCCACATTAATGCAAGATATTAATAATAAGAGAAATTGAATACAGTGCATGAAAGAGAGGGATGAGGGTGGAGGAGATACATGGGAATTCAGTACTTTCTTCACAATTTTTCTGTGCACATAAAACTGCTCTGAAAGAAAGTCTATTAGTAAAATAAAATTAAAAACTTGATTTGAACACTCCCATCTTTCTTTTATTCTGAAAAATTGTTAGCTAATATGCATTCATCTATTCCTTCTCTGCCATTGCTTCCATTCACCATGTGAGGAATTCTATAAGCTATAGATTCAAATTTCTCAACAGACTTACACTATTTTGCTAATTACTTATGCTATACTTTTGTTTATTAATTCTCACTCTGGCTATGATCAACTTCCAGTTACCTCAAGAATGTGTGAATATAGTGACTTTAAGAAGACAAATATCCTCAAAATATTACTATTTTCTCTCATTGTTCTGTGACTTGACTGGGCTCAGCTAATCTATTCTCATTTAGTATTTCTCATAAATTTGCAGTCTGATTGTGACTGGGGCTATGAAGACATTTAAATGCTCAGCTGGGCTGGATGTCCAAGATGGCTTCTTTGCTCACATATTTGTTGCCACAGTATTCCTTCTCATTTTCTCCCATACTCTAAGAGTAGCCTGGACTTCATAGTCAGCAGAATTCTAGGAAGCAGGACATGGAAGCTGCCAAAAGCTGACATAGCATGTTGCACAGTGTCTCTTTTGCCATATTAGCAATCAGGGAAGTCATGGGCCCAACCAGTTTCAAAAGGGTAGGGAAAAAAATCTACCTCAACTCTTGATGGGAAAAGACTATGTGAGAAAGTAGTTACTGCAACCATATATGGAAAATATGACATACCACACACATGCATTTTAATTTTTTAGAATTTCTAGGTGTTTTATCTGTTTTTTTCCTTAACATTAATATCTCCTTGTTTTATTTTATAATAAATCATTCATTTTTAACATACAAAAACTTCTGTGTTCACATTTTCCTGTTTTTTCTTTCTTCTACCATATCCAGGTTCTCCTATTGTAACCAAATTTTATAACAATAGGCTTGAGACCCTACTGTGATACTATGGATTTTCTGATTCTGTTACTTATTCAGCAGTTAGAAGAACAAGAAAATAAATATTTTGTCTTTGTCTTCCACAATCTTTGCTCACAGTATTCTATAAAGTCATAGTCCAATGAAAGATAATGTTACCACAATGTTAGACTACTTTGATAAATGAAGGAGCTCCACTTTAACCATTGGTGTCAAGCAGAAAAGCTGGATCCTTTAACCCATTACACTTCAGAAGACAAATGCATGGCTATCTGTTTGCTGCAGGACCTGGGACTATCATAGACACTGTCAGCCACATTCACTACTTTTTTTTGGCTTTTTCCCCCCTTTTCTGCTGTATAGAGCTTGGATTTCTCTTTGTTTGATTACTTTCTTTTTTGATACTTTAGCTATTAATGTTATGTCTTAAACCAGGGGGCTGGGGTTAAAAACTGAAATGACTGTACCATCTTTTAAATATTTATACAGTTACAATTATTGTCACCAACCCATTTTCTGTTCTTAAGCAATTGTTGCTGCATCTTATAAAGCAGATGGCATTAATATTTTTTCATACTTCAATGCAACCATTTGAGCTATGTAATCTTTCCCTATTATATTTACAGAGAAACCAAGACTACACAGATTAAATAACTTCCTTAATGTTAACAAGAAATTGGGATGACAGTGTTTTCAATTTTATATCAATTTTAATTGATTTTTAGATGGTCACTAAATCACAGAGATTAAAAGAATCTGAAGCTATGCTCCCAGATAGTGCAAATGTGAGGTAAAATTATCACTGCCCTGTATATTCCAGGTAGAGTGTAATGGCAAAAATTAGTGGTGGCAGTTAGTGCCAAGTGGGCTAAAAATCAGAGGTTTGGGAAAGAAAGAATTGTGTACAAAGGTTCAGGCCTCTTGTTGAAGTTAAATCATTGTTTAGGTGGTCTGTTCAATCACAGCAAAACTGTAACTGCACATGTTCCAGTCCAACTCCTGAAGGGCATGGGTCGGGGCAGCTGCAAGACCAAAAGATGCCCTTGGCACTGTGTCAGACATAAGCTTTACTTATTGGGACTCACAGACAGGAGATACTTATTTTTGTGGCAGTGGACCAGAGAATGAAGACAGTGGTCTGTGAAGAGGTGGAAAAATGAGGGGCAATATATAGGGTCTCAGAACAAAGACATTTCATAACAGAGTTTCTGCTATGGTCACATGAAACACACAAGTGGGGTCTGGTGGTGTTATTGTAGGAAAGAAGTGTACAGCCTGGAGAAATTACAGTCTATGATACCATCTGTGAGGAGGTCTGTTACATTTTAATTTGTGTCCTGGGGCATGCAGGCAGCTGCATGCTGTGGGCTGAGTTTCCCTTAAGTAGGAGGAGCCAGGACTGGGGACCAATTGGACCCCCCCAACCCACCCCTACGCAGCAGCTTGCATTGCCCAAAGGACACACACTGCATCTACATTCCACAACAGTACAGCATGCAACAAAATACTAAGAGTTTGCCAGCAAAAGCTAATAAATTTATAAAGACACGTGGCCAAAGCCAAGAGAGGCAGTTAAACCAATTAGGCAAGGGATCAATAGCTAATTTATCAATATGACTTATGTGCTCTTGTATATGATTTAAAAATTGTGAGACATTATGAGAGTGATCAGGAATATATAACACCGAATATTAATGATTTTCATTATAAGATGGAAAGTCTTCATTTTCAACTCGTCCATGGTTCATATTCTGCCATGCCAGTAAGGTGTTCCAAGCTGTTCAATTTGCAGGAGTTACAGTCCAAGGCAGATTGTTCTGGTCTAACAGTATACAAGCAACATTTTCATTAGTAGATAACATAATACCAGGTATGGTGGTCCTATAAGAAGGCTTCTACTACCATATATTTTCGCCTTCTAAATCTTCTGAGTTTTCTATGGTGACATAAAAAACCAGTTAAGGCATAAGAAGAGTCCATATAGATACACTTAGGGCTGCAGCTATTTGCTATCCTGATTGGTTGTCTTTCTACTTTCACCTGTCAGCTTTTAGGGAACCAATGGGGTGGCCTCTCTGCAGTTATCCAGGACTTCTTTTGAGCCTGGGATTTTCAAACTGGACCTTGTGACCAAGGTCTTTGGTGGGCTTTATTCTTACCAGCTGCCTTCCTTCTTTACTAAACTAACCTGCCTTAACTCCCCTCAGAGAGTTTACACCCTTATTCTCAAGGGAGAGCTGAAGGATGATGATCTTTCTTTTGTAGCTGCTTCTTGCTAGTCAGAGGCAGTAGTCCCTGCCTGAATGGGGTGTGAAACTTTCTGGCTAGTCTATTGAGGTTAAGGAAAGGCAAGTCTAGCACTTTGGTTGGAAATGGATGAAATCCCCACATGACTAATACCTTGTTCTGGAAGGCATTCATTCTGGAAGAAATAAATAGAAAATGAAGTGTTTACAAAGACTTTTAACATGTTCCATACAATTTATAATAGAAGAGATATCATATTTATAGATACATAGGTACAGCATTTAATACTAATTAATACACAAGTTCCTTTTTGAGCTACAGCTCGTAGATCTAAGTTCCAAGTTTGTAATACCATACATGTCTTTCCATGAGAGCAGGCCATAATGCCATTTGTACTTGTTTAGCTTTTAATTCACATTATTTTGGTAATTATTTCACTACTTATTATATCCTTCATGCAGCCAGCATGCTGCAGCACTGTTGGCTCTTGGAGGGAAACTCCAGTCTTCCACCAGCCTGGAGCACAGCATCCTTTGGCATTATGAAACAGAGCCAGTCTGGAGTCAACTCTATTGTAAATCTGGCCATATCGAGCCATTGCCAGCTGCTGTAGGAGTCTGAAATAACAATGTACTTTCCATCCACTTCAGGAGCCATGTCCAGAGATGTGGTAGATCCTTTTACTATTTTACGGGTCATAGTGACTGACCTAGCCAATAACTCAAATGGAGAGACACCATATAGGACACTGGGGCTCTGGTTTGAATGAACAAGAGAGTTTGACAGTACTTAAGTTAACCTCTTTTAATTTTTGTATACTTTTAAAATACTTCCAATGCAGTGTATAACATATCAATGAACTTAACTATTTTTATTACTTCATTTTTTACTTTTAAACTTTTACCATGATTACATTAATTAACAGGTATTTTACTTTAGCAGTACAGGAAAAAAATACTTTTTCCATTGCTTTATGAAAGCCTAAGATTCCCAATGGAATTATTTTCCTTCTACTACTGCCATAATATGCAGATTGAGGTGGCTTCTGACAGGTTTTTCTGTTATGAAGTTACTTTTTGTTATTAATGTTAATCCAGGTTTCTATTTAATAATGGTTCCCTGGAATTACCAATTTAAATATTTCAGTTTAGAAAATACTTTTGCAAACTACCTATAATCATGTTTCTTTTACTTTTAAATAAGATTATTAAATTACAATTAGTAACCAATAAAATTTACTTTTATCCATTTAAGTCTTGCATTACATTTGTCATTCTGTTCTGTGAAAACTAGTCATTTCACTTTAGGACAGATCTTTATTTTATTAAACACAAACTTAGAATTTTTTATTATTTTAAGGATTTAATACATATAATGCTAATTTATTTTACTAATATCCTATAAACCTAGGGAGATTACACACAAGGCAAAAAAAAAAAATTGGAATAACTATAGTTTATGCAAGAAATGTTTTTCTTTCTCCTTCCTCCACAGGACACTAAAACCCCCTATCTTCTTTAATAAAATTTTAAAATTGTGAATAACCTTACAAGTAGACTGACTGCTAGGTTCTGGAATATATTATAATTGTTTAATTTTTTTCAATCATAATTTGGAAAAGATCTTTCCATAGCTTTCAAAGACTTTTCTCTACTTACTGAAATTTGGTAATCAGATTAATTACCCTTAAATGAGGCTTCTAAAACATTTAAATTGGGAAATTACAGGAAAAACTATAATTTTTAATTCCCCAGCTTAGTAGATAGGGATTTTAAAGAAAAATTACAATTTCCTATTTTGTTACACCTGGCCCTTTTCCCATTCTTCTTCTTTTTCCTTACCTGAGGAGGAATCCATAGGGTCCCATGCCTTAGGGTCCCACCCAGGGATGGTTAATATCCTCTGGACCTGGACTCAAGGCAGTTTGCAGCATCTAGCCCAAACATATCTATAAGCCAGGGCTTTTAACTGATCATTAACTTGGCACAAGCAATCAGTTAAAGAATTTTTCATCTCTGCCTGTGCCAGGTGCATATCTCTAATTTCAATTCTTCTTTTAAGTGGCACATAGAGGCCTTTCCCACTTGTTCTGTCTCAGTAGCCACGTGCAAGTCCCCGAATAGGGGCCATGCTACAACTGCTGCTATTTAGTGGTCTCCTTTTTTCTTATTTAAGTGCAGCTGCTCTACTACCTGCTGTAGTAAAGCCAGTATATCTGCTGGATTTTTTTTGTACATCCCCATATTCTCTCAGCAGTCCCCATATCCTGGAAGGAAGCCACCCCTCCTCACATGAACATTATAGGCCGACCTAGGATTTCCCTCATGGGTTCTCCCTTCCTGGAGCTCATGCCTGCTACTGCTGGTGGTTCTTTGGTCTGGCTGGTGGCTCACTAATTGTTCCAACCCAACTGTTGAAAGGCATGGGTCAGGGCAGCCACAAGACAAAAGGACCCCTCGACACAGTGTCAGACATAAGCTTTACTTATTGGGACTTAGAGACAGGATTCTCTCAGGTGGCGGCTGTTCAGAGAATGAAGATAGCAGTCTGTCAAGAGGTGGGAAAATGAGAGGCAATATATAAAGTCTCAGAACAAAGACATTTCATAAAAGAGTTTCTGCTAGGGTCACATGGAGTACACAAGTGGGATTTGGTGATGTTATTGTAGGAAGGAAGTGTACAGCCTGGAGAAATTACAGTTTGTGATACCATCTGTACATTGTTACCCTGTGAGGAGGTCTTTTATATTTTAACTTGTGTCCTGGAGCATGCAGGCTGTTGCCTGCTGGAGGCTGATATTGCCCTAGAAAGGGGAAGCCAAGTCAGGGGAACTACTGAACTCCCACAGCATAGAAAAAATACAAATGGGCCTCTAAAGTTTCTTTTTTGTTTTTTGGTGTTTCTATTAAACCCTCCATTATCCACAGTTATTTAGTTATGCACAATTAAGCAATGTTTGCTTCTACAAAATTAAACAGATATCAAATATCTCCTACCAAAAATATCCACCATAATAATTTGCCCTACTCTTTAGAATTTTACTATCATTTTGATTTGTTTTCATTAAGTGGTTATCTTAAGGGTTATAGTTGAATGGCTAATAGTTTTCATACAGTGCCCAGAGGGAACTGAGGATTCTACAAACATAGATGTGATGGTTGGAAGTAGGGTGGAAAATAATGCTTTAGAAAGCAGAAAAGAGGACATGGGAATGCAAATATTATAAGAAAAATTAGAATACTTGGACTACAATTCAAATTTAGTAGATACCATAAAATATTAAAATAACCAATTGAACTAGGTATTGCTGTCTAGACATGCAAAAATTTGTAGCTTGTAGCTTTCTGGTGATAAATTGAAATGATTTATATACATTTAACATTATATATATATATATATTATTTGTAAATATATCATATAAATTATATATATTTATACACTCAATATATGAATGTTTCTGACTTCCCACAATCCTGTCATTTCCTAACCCTATGGGAGGGTCTTTGTTCAATCATAGTGAAGAGAGGATAAGAGAGACAGAAAAATGAAATTCAGACATCTCCAGTGGTTCTAAGCCCATGAAACTACAAATAAAGAAAGAGGAAGAGTTTAGGGACTTGATATGTAAGTAGGTCTTAGAGTAGTTTAAGATTTAAGTAGAGAAAGTAGATTCTGAGTATGTTGCTTTGAGTGGTGAATTGATTACCATTGATGTTCTTTGAGAAAATCTAGTAAAAATTGCACTCCTTTAAATTAGTATTTGATGCTAAATTATGCTTTCTGAAAGCAAATTGAACCACTGTATGACATAATTTATATCTGAACCTTACTACTAATTGCTTTAGTTAATGTATAATAAAGTATAGTAAGTTCAGTAAAGGGAGGCAAGAAAAATGCTTTCTCCATTCTTACTTATTTATTTTTACTCACAAGTATAAAAATAAAAGCCATGTATAGAAATAGAGTGCATTTGCTTTTGGAAGTGGGGTGTGTGAACTGTTATTTGTTAAGAAAAATAATTTAAATATAAAGGATTTGGAATCCTCTAGTAAATATAACCATCTAATAACATTTCTACAATTCTGTCATTTTAAAAGAATTTGAGTCAGAACTATAAGTTGATTTAAAATGTATTGTAAAGTTTATTTGGAAATTACAATTGCATATTTGTATTGAGGTTTTTAAGAAGAATATTTGAAAATTTAGTATATGACTATATGGCTATCTCTTGGAATTAGGGGTGAAGAATCCCACAGCCGTCATTTCTAGAGTTAGAAATAGTAGGCCAAATTAGAAGAAGCTTAAATATTTGAACATGGATATCAAATTTGGCCATGTAGGTACACATTCTGAAGTCTCTCATTCATTTTACTGGGGATTTTCTAAAAATTATCCAACTACTAATATGGTCTAAATTCTGAACAATCATGATTGGTTATTAATTACAATGCTGTACTGATAAATCACTTTTAATCCTCCTGTTTTATTATTTTCAAAACAGAAATAAACATTAGTCCCAATGTGTATAGTTACTTACAATATCATATTACTTAGACAGCAATTTTTCAATGAGTGACTATGAGAAAATATTTTCCTATTTATATCAGAAAACCATACAATTATTTTAATCCAAATATGTTTGGTTTTTGCATGTTAAATATTGAGTAAAAATGAACATATTCTGGACTTTCTCTTATGATATTTAGTACAAATTTAAGTTTATGAAGCTCTGAATATGCAATGATGTTCCATTATATTATGATACAATATAACTCTCTAAACTTTTGCCTTTCAACATGGAAGAACCTTGAATTAAGTTCATTGAAATAAGAAAGATACTAAGGACAGAAATTGTGTCTCACTTATATGTCTAGAAATACAAATTTGCAGAGACAGGAAGTAGATTAGAGGTTACTGGTGGGGATGAGGGAAGGCAGGAAGAGAGATTGTGTGTTTGTAAAATTAAATATGAACAAATAAATTGATAAATATAACCATTAAAGCTCTGAGATGCTAAATAAATAAATAAATGGAATCATTAAGAAAGCTTTGAACAAATTCCAACTCAGAGAAAAAAGACTTTATAGTGAAATTTATTATTTAAATTGATATAGTTCAATAGAAATTAGAAATTCATTTTATGTGTTATTAGTTCAATGATTTAAAAATTGTTCTGTAGAATTTTGTTATTTTCTAAGTCACTTTGTGGTTAATAACTCCTTGCTATAGAACATAACATTTTATATTGTTGTGTTTTTTTTCCATATATAAGATAAACACTAGAATTGATTTTGTTAAATTGAAAAAAATATATTGACTGTTGTGATGACTTTCATTATAGTTCAAAGCCATGTGAATGCATTATGTTGGTCCTTTGTTCTTATCAATAGATACATAACAGGGTTATTCATTTAAGGTCTTAAGCAACAATATAAAGAGATAATCTTTTATATTACCAATTATATAGATATATATAAATCTTTCCATATCTATATCTATCTACATATATATAAAATCTTTTTCTAAAAATGAATTAAAGTCTCCCAGGGGGAACAATGTCACCTAAGCCAACCTTTTTTTATTGCTTTGATACATTCTTTAAAGAGATTGTATTGATAATGAAACATAAACATTGTTTTAGATCTGTGTTTAATTTGCTAACAACTCATTTACTGATCTACAAATTCAGAGTTATTTCAAGATGCTGTTTATAGTAAAAATGAAAAGAAATAGTATGGTAAGTGGTCATCTGGAAAGAGATAAATCTGTACTTTAAGAAAGAAAATGTCAATCATTCAAGTTTTGCTGAAATGATGTGTTAAAAATCCATGCTTCTCCTTTAGGTGAAAACTTAGAAATAAAAAATGTAGACTCTTTCCACATGTATAAGGGAAGTATAGTTCATGAACTGTGACACAATGACCATTTTATTCACATTATATATTATGGTTCATTAGAAGTGATTCAATTTTGGGTAATATAACCTTGAACTACACTGTTTTTGTTTCTTATAGCTCTACCATTTGAAGCATATTATGTAAAAATACTTTATTATATAACAATACACAATGACATCCTTTAAATCATACCATTTTAGGTCTGCTCCTCAATTACATAATATTTATATTGTCCAACAGAATACGTATATTTCTATAATTATCCCTCTTGAGGTCATCATTTAGATTTCAAATGACAATTTGAAATCCATCTTGAGAGACTACTTTAAAGAATTAAGGGCAAGATACAAATAAAAATAAATGGATGAAATTAAAATATCACCTATTTTTACTGCAAATGTTGCTTATTATAAGTCGAAATTCTTCTCAACTAAATCAGATATGCACAACTTGTTTTATTTCAATATTATGTCAGAACAATGTAACAAAATTCCCCATGATTATTGAGATTGTTAGAATTCCCTTACATTTTACATTGCTCTTGGTTTGATCTTGAGGAAACTGAAGCATCCCTTTAAAAGTATAAAGAGTAAATGAAATGAAATAAAATGAGATATTTTTAGAAGCCTGTGGTAAAGTAGTTATGGTGATTCTTTACCTCATTTTATCTTATTAGAGTTCATTAAATCATGTTGATAAGCATGTATTTGTTAAGATGCAAATAGTCATATTACTTAAGGAAAGAAACTGTATTTACATTTTATAACTTTGAAAGTTCATAGTGTAGCTCATTTCCTACAGTATTTCCTCCATAAATAGATGGCAAGCAAGTCAATGTATAAGTAAAACAAAGAAATTTATCATTGGTCTTTGGTTGCTCTAGATTATTGTTGATGCAGAAATGACATTCTTCAAGAGTTATTTTGTTCATATAGATCCAAATGAAGAATGTTTTCAGTTGTCAAGTGTAGTTTCTCTTTTATAATGTGCAATTAATTGCTAATCTAGCTATTTTTTCATGTGTTTAAAACTCTTTTCTTATGCAAGAGTAGCTAATTTGTTATGTTGGTGCAAAAATAATTGCAGTTTTGCTTTGTTGAAATTTGCTGTTTGATATTGGAATACATTCTTAAATAAATGTGGTTATGTTATACATCATTTTAATGTGCATTTCTCGCTTTATATTTTTTTGCTAATGACTTATTACTTGCTGTTTATTTTATATTTATTTTGGACTATGGAAATGATGCTAGACAAAAAGCAAAATCGAGTGATTTTCTTATTTGAGTTCAAAATGGGTCTTAAAGCAGCAGAGACAACTGCAACACCAACAATGCATTTGGCCAGGAACTGCTGACAAATGTACAGTGCAGTGGTGGTTCAAGAAGTTTTGCAAAGGAGACAAGAGCCTTGAAGATGAGTGTAGTGTCCGGCCATCGGAAGTTGACAAGACCAACTGAAAGCAAACATCGAAGCCGAAGACCCAACATTGACCATTCTACGGTCTTTCGGATTTGAAGCAAATTGGAAAAGTGAAAAAGCTTGATAAGTGGGTGCCTCATGACCTGATCAAAAAACAAAAAAATTGTCATCTTCTCTTACTCTATGTAACAACAACCAACCATTCTCAATCGGATTGTGACATGCGACAAAAAGTGGATTTTATATGACAACCAGTAAGGCTGGGTGAAGAAGAAGTTCTAAAGCACTTCCCAAAGCTAAACTTGTACCAAAAAAAGGTCATGGTCACTGTTTGGTGGTCTGCTGCCAGTCTGATCCACTATAACATTCTGAATCCCGGTGAAACCATTACATCTGAGAAGTATGGTCAGCAAATCGATGAGATGCACTGAAAATTACCACACCTGCAGCCGGCATTGGTCAACAGAAAGGGCCCAATTCTTCTCCACGACAACGCCTGACCTCACATCGCACAACCAATGCTTCAAAAGTTGAACGAATTAGGCTACGAAGTTTTGCCTCATCTGCCATAATCACATGACCTCTCGCCAACTGACTACCACTTCTTCAAGCATCTCAACAATTTTTTGCAGGCAAAACCCTTCCACAACCAGCAGTAGTCAGAAAATGCTTCCCAAGAGTTCGTTGAATCCCGAAGCATGGATTGTTATGCTACAGGAATAAACAAACTTATTTCTTATTGGCAAAAATGTGTTGATAGTAATGGTTCCTATATTGATTAATAAAGATGTGTTTGAGCCTAGTTATAATGATTTGAAATTCACAGTCTGAAACTGCAATTCCTTTTGTAACAACCTAATAAATCTGTACATTCCAATATGCAAGAAATGTTTTTTTTTATTTAATTTTTGCATAACTAAACTCAATGCTTTTTTTAAAATTCCTCCACTGGGTGATAATTAATGTTAGGCAATTTAAAATTACTCTGCTCTTTTTCAGTGGGGATATTCATGTCCTAGGTGGTATGAAAGAGGACAAGGACATCCATGAGTGGATGAAGGATGAGCACCTGGACATAGGCCATTATTGTGCCATGCTGGTATCATCCAAAATTATTGTTTCCATATGAGCTTTCAGTCTGATTCTTGGAAATCAGTGCTGAATTTTCCAGAAGTCCAGATAAAGTGGCAAGAATGACAGGCTGAGATTGCCTCCTTGCTCTCTTATTCTGATTATTCTGTCCTATTCATACTATGTTGGCAACAGAAGCACACACATTCAAACATACACACACCACAATAGAACTGTGACACACCTGTCAATATATCTGGGTTACCTTTGATTGCGTGAGGATTATTCTATTTGTCTTTCTCCTTTGGGTGTGGGTGTGAGTCACTCTTGACTTGGGAAAACTCTGTAAGTCTGTCTCCAAATGGCCTTTCTAGGAAATCTGTGTATTAATTAATTGTGGCATCTTGCCTCCTCCCTGAGCTCCTCTAGAGAAGATAGGTATATCTTGTTCTCCATTCTTGGAATATCTAAGGTTATTTTATTTGCCCACATCAACCCCAGACTAGGAAGAGAAGCTATAGGGCACAGCATCCCACCTGCCTATCGTTTCCTAAGGGATCCGTTAATACATTTCTTGCTTTTCTTCTTACACTCTCATTTCTTTAATCCAGAAAAACATTTCAAATCCTTGAGTTGAACAAGCATTGCTCATGTATTATCTGCATCATACCAAATTTTTGTAGTTCTCTCTGTTTAATTTATAGGATATAAATTTTAGAACTCAAAATTCAGGGAAAAATAAATAACTCCTTGCCTACCTCTTTCTGTTATGTCATCTCTCCTTAATGCCCTCTTCAAAGCAATAAGCATAAAGTACGCTAAATAGCTATGGGAAAGAATGATGGTTTGTGTGCTAAAAAGAAATACAGACAGCAATAATTAATAATTAAAAGATATTATCTGATTACATTTTAAAAATAACACTTTAGTTTTGGCATTCTTTATCCAACATACCAAAGTTATTTGTACAACTGCTTCTTAAAACTGTAGATCTGTAATTAACGACACCTAGTTCACTTTCTTCATGAAGTGAATTTAGTCAGTCTCACAGTAGATACTCAATGTTTTGCTGAAGGTGCTTTGCACTGGTTATTTTCCAGGTAGATAACATGGCTGGAATCTATACACACACACACACACACATTCACACTGAAACATTTGCCAGATAGGTGTAAGGATGAAGTGCAGGGGAATAGTGAAACATCCTGGAGAATAATGAAGGGAGCTTTTTCCTCCTTGTGAGGATGGTGTTATGAACAACTCTACAACATTTTGAGGGCTTGAATTCCTCTATTCCCCTGCATTGTTTAAATGTCTTCAAAAGACTGTATCCTTTTCCAGCAAAGATAGTAAAGACTTTTCTTGTCTTTGTGAAAATCTCAAATCTTCCATCACTTTCTTAAACATAAGAGAAGCATAGTAAAATGCCATCATGTTAGGCTTTAAACTAATTAAAACATTGTTTCCTGAACACTAAACAACAGATACCATTGCTACTCAACACTTGCTTTCCCTGCGTTAACAACTTCTCTCTCTCTCTCTCTTTTTTTTTTTTTTTTTACAGGGAGATCCCGGGGATCAAACCCAGGCCCCTCCATATGGGAGATGGATGCCCAACCATTTGAGCCACATCTGTCCCCCTCTTTTGTTATTTTAACTTACTTTTATTTGCCACAATTTTCTTTCACACTATCTTTCTGAAGAAAGATTTGTTGTAAATATTTGTATATGAGTAAATACAAAAACCAAATATGAAACAAACTATGTAAAGAAGCTCAGAATAGTCATCAAAAGAAGAAAATGTTTCAAATTGACTAACACGCTGAAGCCTGTCATCACTAGCAAGATCCAAGACTGTTCATCTTCTTTGTTAACACTAGTCAAACTTTTTTAATGTTTGCACATGATTCTGAAGTTCAATAAATTGTATTTGGAATATAAATCAAGATAGTTCCACATATCACTTTTAATGTTGTTTTGAGTTTTAGGGATGTAAATATAAAATATTCCTCCATATATATTGGTGAGTATTATACTGTATTGAGAGATTTGTACATGACATACTAAAATATGAAATAAGATATGAAAATTAGGTACAGAAAACAAAGCTATAGTCTACTTATACTGCAAAACAACCAGACTTAAAATTCACTGGTAAGTTCTATCATGTACAGCTAGAGTGATAACAGAAAACTGAAACAAGAGTTGAATTCAGGTTTGAATTTTTAAAATCTCAAATGACTTGATAATAGTACAAAGGAGACTGGAAAAATTGGCACACATTGATATAATCAAGCAGTCAGGTTGTGTATTGGATCAAACTATGGGGTAAGATTAGGCAATTATCTTATAAGTTTAAAAATATGACATTCTTTTTGACATACATTTAGAATTGTTTGTGCATTCATGAAATGAGCATACAAACTGCTGCATTATCAGTACTTGTTAAGGATTGGTAAAGATGTAAAGATAAAATAGCAAGTTAGGGGGAAAGATGTGGCTCAAATAGTTGGGCATCCGTCTCCCATATGGAGGGACCTGGGTTCGATCCCAGGGACCTCCCGGTAAAAAAAAAAAAAAAAAAATAGCAAGTTGCATTAGTAAACAATATTGTGTTTATTAAATAAAGTCTAGAAGCATAACAAATATCTAATAACATTGGTAATGAGGGTCTGAGTGATTGAAAGACATAGTGGAAGGGTGAGATATATTTCACCAGACATACATAAATTTCCTATTTAAAAATAAATTTAAACAATATTTTTTAAAACATTGCCAATACACTTCCAAGTTAATCATATCTAAGATTGTGAATAATGAAGACAATGCTCTGCATTAAGTCAATATTTCTGAAATTTAGAAATTGTGATAACAAATAAATCTTGTTAAGATTTTCAGCATGCTTAATAAACAAATAAATAATTGTGCAAGAATAGCCAGAAATAGCAGCTATACAGCAGGGGAATCAGAGAGACTAAGAGGGGAGGAATTTCCTTGTTTGTTTTCTGATTTTGTTTATTATTATTATTGAAATAATGAAAATGCTTTAATAATGATTGAAGTAATGAATGCACAACTATGTGAATATACCAAATACCATTGATTGTACACTTTGGATAAATTCTATGCTTTATTAATATTTATCAATAAAATTGATTTGTTTTTTTAAAGAAAATAGGGTGGGTTGGGGGAAAAATACACCAAATGTAAAATATGGACTATAGTTAGTAGTAATATTTTGACGATGCTCTTGCATAGTTTGCAACAAATTTATCACAATAATGCAAGGTGTTGGTGGACGGGTGATGTATGGGATCCCTGTATTTTGTTATGCATGTTTATTTTGTAAGTTCACAACTTTTACTATACACTTATTGTTTATGTATGTTCATGTATGAATGATATACTTCAATAAAAATTTTAAAAAACTGATGTATTGAGTAAATATACATCAAAAGCTGTACCAACTTCAGGATGTATTAATTCGGCTGAATAAATTGTGCTTGTTCAGAATTAGCAGCTATATATTCTCTATATTTAAATAATGAGGTCTTTCATGAAACTACTGTGTATTCAGTAGATTTCAACAAAACTTAAACATGAAATTCAATGATTGTGTGTTTCATTGATTTTGCCCAAACTAGCCAGATAACAAAGGAAGACAACTATTCTCCTTCTGAGTATAAATGAATGACTCAGTTAATATGTTTGTGGGTGTGTATGCAAACATTTGTATATTTTTTTAATTTTACAGAGTTCATTGACAACTAACTTGTCAATCACAAGTTAATTACAATGTGTATATAAACTTCTAGATGAAATCGTTGTTATATAAGGAGACCAAACCCCATTGTTTATTTGATAAGAGTCTAATCCTAGGACAGTACACATGCAGTCAGGAGAGTATTCACTTGACTGCTTGAGGAGCTCTATTAATCTTCCTACTCTGCTCCTTTTTTACATTTTACAACCTGGAAAATATCCCCTCCCATGATTAAAACCCTGGGACTATGCCTGTCAGTTATGAACCCAATAGTGTCAAGAACTTTATACCTCTGGTCTCAGGTAGCTAGGATTTATTCCTTTGGAAGAGGCAATAACCATGTAGTTAGTGGATATTTTGCCCTCATAAATTCTCCATAACATAATTCACTGCCATGAAACTCATAAAAGTAGTGGGGGGAATTCTGATTTATGATCAAATTCATCACAAAACTTTGAGGACTGGAATTCAAATATACAGCACATGGCCACATGTTCAATTTCAAAGAAAACATACAATGGATTGCTCTTTCAATTAAAAAACTCTAATAATTTAAAATCACATAATTTGATTAATGATCAAACTGTCATTGTAAGTGAAATAATAAATTTAGCAATTTCTCACTGCAAATATTTATTTATTATTTCAAATTTAACATTTTATTCAGACTGAAAAGTATGAAATTTATTATTAGTTTGGTGAATGTTTCTTAAGGCATTACTATTTAGATGCCACACACACATACTTCTCATTGCTCTTTTAATGATTGTAGCTCAGTGAAGATTTGCCTCGCTGAATAACTAGCACAGAATACATTACCTTTATGGAGGAAAGTGTTCAAGAGCTTAATTCTAAACAACTTTGAATTTTCAAACTGCACATGCCATTGTGTACAGAGTTTTCTTGGATCGGTAGTATTTAATTCTACAAGAATAATGTGAACTTTTCAGATTCTGAAAATAGTGTGTGTGGGGGGGGGGGCCATGGTGACAATACTTGGGAAAAAGGGAAAGGGCCAAAATTGGGAATCAATTCTGAAGTCTTGGTTGCCCTGCACAGTTCTAAAATCATTTAATTATTTTAAAAATATAACATATAATGTGAAACACATCATGTTCTTAAACTTTAATTATTCATATATTTGTGCATTGGTCTCTAAATAGGATATATGTGTTGCTGGGAAGATGAAAGCAATTATAACGCATTTTATTTAGATTTTAACTCATCCTTTCAATCAATATTATTATAGTTTCTGCTATACGTGAGTATAGTAAAATACTTATATATTTTGTTTTTTTAAGTGGAAGGGGGTGGTGACAAAAAATAAATGGAGACTGTTGAACAAGTTAATGGAAAACAAGAATTTTTTAAAAAAGGAAAGCAAACAAAATGACACATTCAAATTTTCAATTATTGATTAGAAGTGAGAAGCAAAGTATGTGAAGTGGTAATAACAAAAATAGTCTCAAAATGTAGCTTTTCTCACATCTCAGTTCTTTTTCAAAGTTTCCATCTCTTTATGTATGCATAATTGGAAGAATACTTTTTAATTTGAACTGCCTCTGAATTACTCATTTTTGCTTATGTCTTAAGAGAGAGAATTTTTAAAAGTTTTCTGATAAATTTTATCCAATTAATTTCAGACAGGCTTCAAAAATGTAGCAATAAATAATAAAATTCTCCCATGCTGTGATTTTATAAACACATATTTATGCCTACTACATATACATATGTATGCAAATTATGTAATATAAATATACAATTATACACATGTGCATATATGTCTATATTTATTTACATTAAAATGAGGTTTAAATAAATATATTTATAGTATATTTAATTTATATAGTATACTAGATACTATAATTTATATTAGAGTAAATAGAAAAATATGCATTTGAAAAAGGATGTTCTTTTTTATATTTGAAAAACAAGTTCAATTAAAATAGAAATAAAGTATAATCAACACAGTATTCTAACCCAAGCAGAAAATATACTTCCCTATCTGTAGAAAGCCAAGAATCAACCTGTGCCTTGTATTTTTGTAGTTTCAGTAAAGGCCACTCTATTTCTTATGATTTTATCACATTTTGGAAGTGGGAGAGCGGGGGCTTACATTATGCATTCAGTTCACAGGAGAGTTAATGTCCTCTCTAATTCACAAAACACAATTCAGACCCCTTATCCTCCCAAAGGGAAAGGGAAAGAACAAAGAGCAGCCAAAAATATAAGAGTCACAGCATCATGACCTTTCTCCACACCTCTCTCATTGTAAATTTTAACATTGCTGAAATGTATATTTTGATTTCGACATTGAAGAAAATACTCCTACTCAACTTTCCCACCTCCCACAAAAAAAAAGGCAACATATTATGTATTTTAAAAAAAAACTGTCATAACTTCTTTGTGAATCTAGAGAAAGGACTATCACTATCACACAGAATTGATAGTGCAATTGAAGTTCAATGAAGGCAAGAACATGTGAGGTAACCAGCAGAGGAGTTTTATAAATATTCCTTTTGCAGCAGGTTCCATGAAATCCCTTCCATAGAATACAAGTGACCTCTGAATAAGTAGCAGAAATTTTATAAAAATGGCAACTGTTCCAGTTTGCCACTAAATCCTATTGAAGAGGCTCACAGATTTAGTAAAACACAGAGTAAATGGTTACTATTATTGCAATTAGACCTGATCATGTACTATTTGAATTTTGTGTGCTCCAGGCACTAAAAATATCTTAGCCACATTGGATTCTATTATAATTGTAACTCGTCTATTTTATTCTTACATAATAATACCGTAAAATCTTTAGGGATGTGTTTGTGAGAGTAGCATTAGAAATATATAGCCCCCAGGAAATACAATTTATTGATCAAAAATAATATCTTTATAATTCATTATATTTATAGTAAACATTATTATCTGTAAAATTAATAAAGTTGTATTTCGAAATTTAAGCCAGTTGTCCCTGTATATTTCATAGCAGTAAGGGAGTTGAATTATAATCAGTAAAATAACGTTTCATGCAAGTCTTTTTACATTTTAATGTAGAAAATAAACACAATGGCAGAATGCTGAAATATGCATCATACTGTAATATATATCTTGTAAAGTTTATAAATTATAACATGAATATGGTTTTTACCAATTATAGTTAAACATCAACTTTCTTTTGCAAATAAGAAAAATGTATGCAAGTAATTTTAAGTAGTGGACGTTTATAATTAGCTTTTTCAACTGTTTGAGTATTAAATGGTAAATAATAATGGTTGCTCATCAAATATTTTTCCTCTTTGTCAGCTTGAGGTATGAAAAGTCCCTAAACACTGAGCAGAAATTCCTGCCCTACTTCTTAAAGGCAGGATGAGAAGACCATGACAAGTCTGGTGTTTGACTATTCAAATACTATGCATGGCAATGTACATAAATTATTTGCTTTAATTCACAACTACACTAGCAGGTTATATTTATGAGAAAACTGAGATTTAGAGAGGTTAAGCATCTTATTTAAAATTATGTGGCTTAATGAATATCTGTTTGCACTAGGTTTCTGTGGTCACAAATAACATATATAACACTAAGGTATCATAAGCAGAAAGGAGAAATAAATTATTAAGGCTCAGAGCCATCTTACAAAATTCATTCATACAGATCCAAATGGGCATCAAATTGTGATTGTTATCAGGTATTAGAGAGTTCTCTGTGGCCCCAAGTGAGTCATTCTTGTCCAAAAAATGTCTGCTTCTGCTCTCCTATTTTCATGGTATAATTTGACCAAATTTCACATATCACAGTCTCAACAATCTGATTAATGATACTTTCTCATTTTTAGTTTAGTTAAGATATGCATTCTTAGGCCAATCAACTTACAAAATAATAATATCACATTATATGAGCCAACTTATAGTTGTACCCAGGAGAATAAGAAATTAATAGGGTAAGTCTAAAAAGTGGCTACTACATAACAAAACTGATACAGTACTTAGATCCCAGCCTAACTGACTCAAAAGTTGAGTTGAATTCTACTCTGCTTTCTTAAAGAAGTCTTTCACATTTTGCTCTTGCACTTTCTTGTCTACCTTCTTCTCCAGAAAACAGTAACTGCTATAGTTTAAAGCTGTCAACAGCGAGATAGATTGTACAAAATGTTGGGTTTCAGAAATATTAATTTGATGGGAGGAAACTACATGTTACCAGAGTTTTGGTACTTATATTGAAAGCAACTGTAATAGAAGGAGTGATGATTTCCTGAGTCATTTCTGTCATTTGTAACTTTGTAAAATCAAGACACATGAGAGTTTTAAATATTAAAATTAACACACACAAAAGGTTAGAATTAATTAATTTCTAAATAAGGTACAAGGTACATAGACTCCATCTAGTTAGTATCTTGCATTTGGCATAAGCACAAAAAGATATGGAGAAATGGAAGATCTATGAATTTTAATATCTAATTAGGAGTAATGGGATGAAAAATTATTTTAGATTTTTTTTTCCTGTGGAAGTAGGAAATTTATAGTGGAAAGTGCCTTTACAGGTACTTTTAAAAGGATGATAGAATGTCTGGAGCATATCCATATCAAAGATACATTTTCAGCCATACTGTCATGCAGTGCTCCATGATATAACGTAGCATGGGTCTTGATAACATGAACTCTATAGCCAAATGCTAAGCAATGTCTCAGACTTTTGACTTCTCTAAGATAACGGTCAAATTACTTTTCCTTTCTGTGTCATAGATTCTAATTTGCTAAATTGACCTAATCTTTGTAGTTATTTATTAGGATCCCAGTGAGTATTAAGCAAAAGAATGCATCTAAATGATTTAACAATATCTGGCATATAATAAATTCACAATACATATTAACTATGATCTTTTTAAGTATTAGCTATGATCATTTTAAGTGAGCATTGTGTTTATTTATTTATTTATTTATTTATTTTTAAAGATTTTATTTATTTATTCATTTATCCCCCCCTTGCTGCCTGTGCTCGCCGGGTCAGCCAACCACGCCGCGCGGGCGGGCCTGCCTTCACCAGGAGGCCCCGGGAACCGAACCCGGGGCTTCCCATATGGTAAACGGGAGCCCCACTGATTGAGCCACAGCCGCTTCCCATCATTTATTTTTCAAGTCAAACATTACCTGTCTTTGAATCTCTCCTCTGTTATCAGGTAGCCATGGAATTAGGGTAAGTCACTGAAACAATCATAATTTTATTCAGTAAAATAGTTGATGATAAGTGAACGTTATTTTCTTGCTAATACAAAGAATTCCTTGTTTGAAGAGTGTTGGCAGTGTTAGAAATGCAGAATCTCAGGCTCCTCCACATCTATTGAGTTAGTATCTGCACTTTAACAAGATCTCTTCATATAAATGCTTAAGGCCATTAAAGGTTGAAAAGCAATGTGTTAGTTCCTTTCTTTTCTACACAGTGTTTGTTTATGGTTGATGTTCTATAAATAATTGTTGATTTAGTATCTCATATCTCCTCCCTAAAGCCAAAAAGAGAGTTCAAATGACATACTGTTGAGATATGCTGATTAAATTCCAGGATTATATAATTTTATGTAAATTTCATGGGTCCAGGTTTGAGGCCAGATTGTGAGAAATTAAATCAAAAGAGATATGGTAAATGGACACTAAATGGCATTAAAGGATTTAAGATGATGGGAGGGTGGTCACAGAGGGCTGCCATGTTCATCAAAATTGAGGTCTGTTATTTCTCTAGTCCACTTCTCAGTCCCAACATAGCTTCTTAGGTTACAGAAAAGCTTTCCTGGCTCCATTCTACACGTAGAAGAAATAGCTTTTCCTTCTTGAATGTGCAGACTTTTCAAGAAATGTACAATAATGTATGAGTAGGTGATTAACAAGACTAGGATTCTGAAACAAAGACAGATTTCCCTTTCTGTTCAAACTAATTCTGTGATCTTGAAAACTTCTTTCATTTGCAAAATGAGGCAGTTGAAAATTGTGACATTAGAAATTCCCATCTGTAAGCAGCAATTTGTTCTTCACATATTAAATTGTGATTAGTGTCTCTAGGAAATAGATAAATAAGCTCCCCAATTTCTTATTTTTACCATCTTTCCCCGAAAACACATCCAATTCTTAACAAACCTATAATTTGATTCAATTACCCTAGTTTAAAAGTGAAATCCTATCACTGTCAATTAACCCACCCAAAGAGGGTGATGCTTTTTAATATATCTGCTTTTGGTGATTTATTTTAAATAGAAGAAATAAATTTTAGAGAAAAGAATAACGAAAAGAAGTCAGAAAACCTGGGCTTACGTCCATTCCTGGCCTTACAGAACTAAGTAACTTCAGATAAGATTCAAATGTCCAGAAGGTCAAGTGATTGGCCTTCCGTCTACCATATGGGAGTTCCAGGGTTCGATTTCCGGGGCCTCCTGGTGAAAAGCAAGCTTGCCTGAGCAGAGAGCTGGCTCACTCGGAATGCTGGCCTGTGCGGAGTGCTGTTGCAGCAAGATGACACAACAAAAAGAGATACAGACGACAGACAATGAGAGACACAGCAGATCAGGGAGCTGAGTTGGCGCAAGAGATTGAGCAGCCTCTCTCCACTCCAGAAGGTCCCAAGATTGGTTTCTGGTGCCGCCTAAAAAGAAGACAAGGAGACACAGAGAGCAGTGTTTAAAGTAAGCTGCTAAGATTTGGTTGTAAAGCAAGCAAACCTCAAAAGCACAGGAAAATTGTATAAAGCAGGAGACCCATAAAATATGATTACTAGGATTTTTAGGGACCCTAAAAAATATCTATATGTTCAGCTTTATCACAGCATTCTGATCATTTAGCATGAACCACTGTTTTGATAACTGAATTAAAAAATAAGACAAAAATTTATTTCATGTGATAATCAGAGCTAAAATATAGTTCTGTGGCTAATGAGCAGCCCGGCCCAGACATGTTAAACAGCAATTGGACATACCCCATAACAGTCACATTACACAAACAATAGCATTCTGGAACTCTAATATTTTCATCCTTATTTTGCAGGTGCCCAAATTGTACAATCTTAAAAATTATTGGCTCACAACATATACACTTGGCTTTTACAAGAGACAGCTTCATTTTGCCACACATTTTTTTTTTAACTCTTGGCCCCATTGTACATTTCTGTGAATATAATAGTTCTCAAAGAAATATATTATCTTTAGACTACCCAGTATAATAATGAGAGAAATTGGACAGTTGTATGATGACTGACAGCATGAAAATCATAGAGTGGCAATTTTATCCTGCAAATAAACAGAAAGTATCTATTTACATACTATTGTGCATGTGTTTAGGGTGAATAAAATTCTAAAATGAAATGAGTCAACTAAACTCTGCAGATGGATGCTGTCCTAGCTGGACAGATTGCTTTGGAATGTGGAGGAGTTTGCAAGTTGATGAGAACAGTTTCCTTTGCTAGCTCTTTACAAAAAAGCAAAATATGAAACAATTAAAAAGAGTATCTTTTTTAAACTTTCAAAATATTAAAGTCCTAAGCTGTTATGAATAAATGATAACAATATAAAAGAAGAATTTTAATTGTTTAAATTAGGTACAAAACAGGTTTGGAATGGTTTGCCATATTTCTATCTCTATTTATACTAATACTTCCAGGTATCTATTTACCTATACTATTTCTTTTAACACCAAGGCATTCCAATGAGATTCTGGGATTTCTGGTATTTTGAATAAGATATAATAATGGTGGAAAGTCTTTACTTGTATGCAGACTGTTCTCTGTTGGGCTACAGAGATCTCCTTGTAATGTTTAGAGGAGAAAATAAATCACCAAGGGGAAGTGGAAATCTATGTTTGGTGGATATGGAGTGTTTGTAAATAAAATTAATTAAAATAATAAATCATCCATTGTGGTTGACAATGAGATGCATCACCAAGATTACAAAAAAGGAAAGCCTTGATGCCCAGCCTCAAGGATTACAGGTAGCCCACATCCCTATATTCCACCCCATTGGAGTCTGTCCCATCTAAGGCCCCCCTCTTCCAAGGCCATGCACTTCCTAAAGCAGCCTGCCTCAGGTGACTGAGAAAGACAGAGGTGTAAGAGTCTGGACATTTCAGCTGAATATAGGATAATTCTGATAGACATTAGCTCCAGAACTCACCGTGGGATTCTCCAATTCTTTGTTGAGACTGCATTACATTTTGACTTCTTCTCTGCCAGAACTTGCTTTCTCTCTATTCCTTTCATTGGTGTTGATGCCCAATAAACATGTGAACCCCCAAAATCTATTTCAACATCTGGGTTTGAAGAATCCAATCTACAAAACACTTCAGAATCAAGGAGAAAAAAAAAAAAGAAAAGAAAAGTAATGGCGGAGTTTGTCCATGTGACTGCAATGCATAGTGTGAAAATATATGGCTAAGGAAGAAGCAGTTGTTAAAGGCTCTTCCAAGGAACATACTAAGAGAAAGAGAAATGGTTCCCTACAGGAAAAGAGGAGTGGCAGTTTTCTTAGAACATTTCCACCATGACTCAAAAGAAAGAAGCACTCTAGTTCATTTTGCTAGCATACCTTCACTTTACACAACTGCATTTGGAATCCAACCAACTAATTAGCCTTTTGCCTCTGATTCCATGCATTCTAATTTGGTTCCCATATAATTTTATGTATTTGATTTAGTTGGTCATTTTATTTCCTATTGAAAATAAATAAATTCAAGTTCCATTTTAGCTTCAGAATCTTGTATTTTTGGTTAACTGGAGTTAGTTGCCACCCTGACCAAAATTGGTGAGGTGGTAAAAATTAACTTTCCTTGCCATGCAAAGCTAAGGACAAAATTCTGAAAGTTGGCTTATTATGAACCACATATGGAATTGTTATATGGAGAGGATCTGCTGAGAATTAAATGGCATCTTAGATACTTAGTCCATGGTTTGAAAATCGAAAAGAATTTGTGAGGTTGGAAAGGCAAATGAGTTTACTAACTATCTTGATTTGCTTAAGCTTCCATTTTATCCAGGGCCATATAAAGAAGAAAGATAGGTTAACTGAAGCGAGCTGACATACCAACAATCCTTTGTGGAGGTGATAAAGCCCCCTGTCCCAGCCTAAGAGGAAAAACTCTAGCAAAGGGTTCTAGCTGACAGCAGCAAGACCTGCTGACATTCACCAGATGGCTACAATCCTACCTCCCCATCCTGCTTGCTAATTAACAAACTGAGCCTCAAGGACTCCTTGGCCCAAACAGCCCCCATAGTCTTTGCAGCTCAGGTAACAAACGGACTAACCATATATCATGTCCCCTTAACTCTCCCCATTCCCGACAACCTATCCTTTTCTCAAGCAGCCATAGAAGCTGCTGTCCTCAGCTCACTCCTTTGAGCAGAAACCTCTTTTGGTGCTGCTCCTGCATTGGTGCAACTTTAGCTCAATAAACTTCCTCTGCACCCCTTTTTAAAGTCTGTTTGTTTTATTTACAGCATAACAAGTTTTAGTGCTTATTCCTTTTATTTGAAAAGACATACTTTGGCCCTGCCCTGTACCTATCAAGTATTTTATGCTCCTGTTTGTGACCTCAGGGTCTATTTCTTCTACTGTCTTAGCTCCACCAGCTACAGGACAGAATTGCCTAAGTTTCTGACTCTGGATCTTTGGGTTTTTTGGTTTGTTTGTTTGTTTGTTTTACTGATTCTATTCAGTATCTCTTTTAGTATGCACCCCTCTTTTAGAGTTAACTGTCTGGATTTCCCAGATGTCACACATGTAACTCAAAATGGGATTCACTATGTATCATAGCATATACTTGTGATGTGCCAGAGGGGATAAAACAGTCATCTAATTCCCAGCGGAAAAAGCAAGCATTCCCATAGTCTAAAGATTCTACTTTGCATGCATAAGCATCAAATGAACTTAAAACTTTGAGAGAATTTGGTCCTACCATTAACAAGTATTCTGTTCTTAGGGAAATGCAAGAAACCATTTTCTATCCTTTTTTATACTTTATAAAATTTAGTTAAAAATAAGTATAAAACACAATTCAGTTTTATTTGAATGTTAAATTTAGAAATACACAATAAGTGCCATGAACAATACTGTAATGCTAGAAGAGCTTTTCAAATAGTGGCACATGTCTGTGGCAGGAGTTTGGTGTACACAACACACATATGTGAATTGAAACTTTAGAGTATACACAAAGTTTATGTTGATTATTCCCTGTTATTAATTAATAGCACTTCCATAAGCCATCTTTGGGAAACACTCTTTATTTGGGGTATATTTTCAACCTCTGGTGAATGTATCAACTTTGTTATTCTTTCTTATCATGAAAAGTGAATGAAAATTTAAGATGCCATGTCACTTGAAGGCTTGATAAATTTAATCGTTAGTATTTCTGAGTGAATTATTATAGCCATTTGGCATGTGATGCTTGGATTTTTTTAAAAACATAGCTAGCAGGAAAGAAGAGATCTGTGAATTTGTGATCTATCTCTGCCACTTACTAATTTTGGTAGTTTTGAGTTGTCTGTACCCCAGAAAAGTATGTTCTAAACTTAACCCATTTCTGTGGGTATAAACCCATTGCAAGGAGGACCTTCAGTTAGGGAATGGCCCTCATAAATCAGGATGACTCTTAATCCTATAACTGGACTCCTTTATAAGCGGAATGGAATTCAGACAAGAAACAAAGCCAGATGGAGCAGACAGAAGCTGAGCATCAATTGAACCTGGAACAGAAGAGGCCACGGGAGGCTGTCATGTCCATTGCCATGTGACAGAGGAGCCCAGAACCAAGGATCACCAGTAGCCAGTCCCAGAACAACAGCCTTTGGAAGAATGCATCATTCGGATGATGCTTTGATTTAGACTTTCTCTTATTCTCAAAACCATGAGCAAATAAATTCTTGTTTTAAGCCAAATCATTGTATGGTATTTGCTAGTGCAGCCAAGGAAACTAAAACACTAATTAAGCAACATTGAGTTAATTATTTACCTTTTCTAAGCTTCATTTTTCTCAGCTGTGAATTGAAATTTCAATAGGATCTATTGAAATATCAATGGTATGATTTGGTTAACATTTAATTAGAAAATATATCAGGGGTAATGATTCAACAGTTTTAAAATGTTATATCTGTAAGCATATATATCCCAGTCTTGACCTCTGACCTCTGTTATTCCACACTATTTCCAAATCCTAGATTTAAAAATTTACCAAACCACCTTTTTTTACAGTATGTGGAGTGATTCGGTGATGAAATTATGTATTTGCTCATGGAAGAGGAAGAAAATGGATAATGGGGTTAATTGGGGTTAAATTAGTACCAAAATTTTAAATAATATATAAAACAGTTGATGGGTGGATTTCATATAGACACACATAGCATATTTTGCTAGAAGGCAAAGTTAGAACATTAAGTGTAATACATTTTACTAAACTTATTTTAGAACTTTGTCTATCCTCTATGAAGTCAAACTTTATTGATTTTAGATTTATGATCATTTCATAAATCTTGTTAAGTTTCCATAAATATATATCTGGTTTTGCATAAAGATTACCATGATCTGAATATACAGCCAAATACTTAAACATGCCCTAAATAATCCTATGAAATTCATATTGCCAGCTGGAGAAATAAAGATGTGCTCTGAGAGAGATAAAAGCAATAAGGAACATGTGAATGGTTGGAAGGCTATATATTTATAATTATATAAATTTATATATTTAAATAGAAATATAGATATTAATAAGATTGTTAATATTATAAACATGGCTGCTATTTATAACAAGCAGATTTCAGATCATATATATCTGAAAATTAGTAATTTATACAATATTGAGATGAAATTAATTTTATGGAGTAATAAAAATTATTTACCTTGAACATTGGTTAAATTCTTCCTTTTCTTTTTTCTTTCTTCCTTTCTTTATTTAACAAATCAAATTTATTGATACATATTAATAAAGCATAAAACTATCCAAACTGCACAATCAATGGTATTTGGTATAATCACATAGTTATACACTCATCATGTCAATCATTTTTAGAGCACTTTCATTATTCCAATAATAATAAAGGAAAAACAAACAAAACGCATCACCTCTCAATTTCTCTACTTCCCCTGCTAATTTTTTTCCTTCTCTCTAAGTATATTTGTATTTATATTTTATAAAAAACAGTCATATATATGCTATATCTCCCATATTTATGATTTACATGAGGTTTCATTATCTTATATAGTCCCATGTGGCAATTTTTAGCTTTCCTTCTAGTAATATACATAACCTTTCAACCACTTGCATACCCATATAATAGCTCTGCTAGTTGCAGACACTATAATATGCCTTCACCATATCTATTCTTCTCCAAATATTTACAAACAACTTTTTTACCAATTCTGCACAGATTAACCCTCAGAATTTGATGTTCTACCCTCCTATGTTTTGGTGACTTATATTCTAATTATTAATTCCATGAGTTCGCATAATATATTTAGTTCATAATAGGGCAATCATACAGTATTTGTCCTTTTGTGTCTGGCTTACTTCACTCAACATAATGTCCTCCAGCTTCATCCATATTGTCATATGTTTCATGACTTCATTTATTCTTACTGCTGAATAATATTCCATCCTGTGTATATACCACAATTTGTCACTCCATTCATCAGTTGATGGGCACGTTGCTTGTATCCAACTTTTGGCAATTGTGAGCAATGCCACTCTGAACACCGATGTGCAGATATCTGTTCGTGTCTCTGCTCACAATTCTTCTGGGTATATACCTGGTAATAGTAATTACCAGGTCATAGGGCAAGCCTATATTCAACTTCCTTAGAAACTGCCAAACAGTCCTCCACAGTAGCTGTACCATTCTACATTCCCACCAGCAGTAAATAAGCAATACTCTCTCCACATCCTCTTTAACATTCACAGTTTACTGACTTTTTAATAACAGCCAGTCTAATAGGTGTGAAATGATATTTCATTGAGTTTTGCTTTGCATGTCCCTAATTGCTAGTGATGCTGAAAACTTTTTTCATGTGTTTCTTTGCCATTTGTACTTCTTCTTTGGACAACTGTCTTTTAAAGATTTTAGCCGATTTTTTAATCAGGTAGTTTGTCTTTTTATTGTTGAGTTGTATAATCTCTTTGTATATCATGGATATTAAATCCTTATCAGATTTGTGATTGCCAAATATTTTCTCCCATTGACTTGGCTGCCTTTTCACCCTTTTGAGACAAAGTTTTTGAGGTGCAAGAGTTTTTTAGTTTTGAGGAGGCCTATTTATCTATTTTTTCTTTTGTTGCTCATGCTTTGAGGTGAGGTTTAAGTAACTACCACCTAGCACATGATCTTGAAGATGTTTTCCTACATTTTCTTCTAGGAGTTTAATGGTTGTCACATTTATATTTAGGTCCTTGATCCATTTTGAGTTAATTTTTGTATAAAATGTGAGAAAGGGGTCCCCTATCTTTCTTTTGGATATGGATATCCAGTTCTCCCAGCACCATTTGTTGAATAGACTGTTCTGGCCTAGCTGGGAGGGATTTGACGGTCCTGTCAAAAATTGACTATTTCCATCATATTAAATATTGCATTTGTCTATCCAAAAAAAAAAAAAATTTACTTGACTGCAGACATGAGGGTCAATTTCTGAGTTCTCTATTTGGTTCCACTGGTCAATGTGTCTGTCTATATGCCAGAACCATGCTATTTTTACCACTGTAGCTAAGCAATACACTTTAAAGTCTGGAAGTGAGAGTACTCCAACATCATTCTTCTTTTTTAAGATTTTTGGGCTATTCAGGGCCACTTAAAATTCCAAATAAATTTAATAATTTGTTTTTCCATTTTTGCAAAAAAAGCTGTGGGATTTTTTCTGGAATAGAATTGAATCTGTAAATCAGTTTGGGTAAAATTGACATCTTAATGATATTTAGTCTTCTAATCCATGAACATGGAATGTCCTTCCATTCATTTAAGTCTTCTTCAGTTTCTTTTAGCAATGTTTTGTAGTTTTCTGATTACAGGTCCTTTATGTCCTTGCATAAGTTTATTCCTAAAAATTTGATAGTTACTATTATAAATGGATTTTTTTTTTCAGATTTCCTCCTCAGAATGCACATTAGTAGTGTATAGAAACACCATTGATTTTTTTTTTTAATTTTTTAAAAAGATACTTAGATTACATAAATGTTACACAAAAAAATATAGGGATTCCCATATGCCCCACCTCCCACACCTCCTACACGCTCCCACATAAACACCCTTCATTAGCGTGGCATATTAATTGCAATTGATAAACATATCCTGGGACTTTGCCATTAAGCGTGGACCATAGTTCACATTTTAGACCACACTCTCTCCCACACAGTTCTGCATGTTATATGATGATATAAAATGGCTTATATCTGTCATTGCAATGTCCCTCAAGATAATTCACAAGTCCCAAAAAAGCCCCTGTATTACAATTGCTTTTCCCTCTCCCTGGCCCCAAAGCCTCGAGTTTTGCATATTAATCTTGTATCCTGCCACTTTCTTGAGTAGCTTTTAGTTCTAGTAGCTTTTTGTGGATTTTTCAGGGGATTCTAGATATAGGATCATATCATCAGTGAATAGTGAAAGTTTTACTTCTTCCTTTCTTATTTCAGCGCTTTTTATTTCTTTATCTAGCCTCATTGCTCTAGCTAGAATCTCTAGCACAATATTGAAAAAACAATGGTGACATTAGGTATCCTTGTCTTTTTTCTGATCTCAGGGGGAAAGCTTTCAATCTTTTACCATTGAATTCAATGCTAGCTGTCGGTTTCTCCTATATGTACTTTAAAATATTAAGAAAGCTTCATTCCATTCCTAATCAAGAAAAGGTATTTTCTCAAATGCTTTTTCTGAATCAATCAAGAATATCAGATGATTTTTCTTCTTCAATTTATCAATGCGGTTTCTTACACTAATTGATTTTCTTGTTTTGAACCACCCTTGCATACCTGGGATAAAACCCACTTGATCTTGGTGTATAACTTTTTAAATGTGCTTTTGGATTCTGTTTGCAAGTATTTTGTTGAAGATTTTTATATCTATATTCATTAGAGATATTGGTCTGTAATTTCCCTTTTTGTAGAATCTTTATCTGGTTTGGTATTAGGGTGATGTTGGCTTCATAGAATGAGTTTGTTAATATTCTTTCCTGTTTAATTTTTTGGAAGAGCTTGAGCAAGATTGGTATTAGATCATCTTTCAATGATTGGTGAAATTCAATTGTGAACCATCTGGTCCCAGACTTTTCATCTTTGGGATTTTGATGACCATTTCAATCTATTCACTTGTGATTGGTTTTCAAGGTTTTCTCTTTCTTCTAGGGTCAGTGTAGGTGGTTTGTGTATTTCTAAGATTTGCCCATCTCCTCTACATTGTCTATTTTTTTTGGCATACAGTTGTTCATAATATTCCCTTATGATCTCTCTTATTTCTGCAGTGTCAGCAGTAATGCCCCCCTCACCTTTCTGATTTTATTTATTTATGTCTTCTCTCTTTTTTTCTTCTTCAGTCTAGCTCAGGGTTTGTCAATTCTGGTAATCTTCCCAAAGAAGCAACTTTTGGTTTAATTGATTTCTCTATTGTTTTAGCTATTGATTTCATTTATTCTGCTCTGGTCTTTACTATTTCTTTCCTTCAGCTGTTTGCTGTTCTTTCCCTGGTTCCCCCCGGTGTGCAGTTAGATCTTCTATTTTAGCTCTTTTTTAAAAAAATTTAACCATTGAGGGCTACAAATTTCCCTCTTAGGATGGCCTTTGCTGTGTCCCATAGGTTTTTTTTTTTTTTTTCAATGGATCATTTATTTTTTTATTTTTAAAGAAGCTTTAGATAACATAAATGATACATCAAAAATATAGGGGGATTCCCATAAACCCCCTCCTACACTTTCCCCCCATTAACAACATCCTTCCTTAGTGTGGTACATTTGTTACAATTGATGAACACATATTGAAGCATTGCTACTAACCATAGTCAATAGTTTACATTACAGTTTACACTTTCAACTGCACATTTTTATAGGTTTTAGATAAAATGTATAATGGCCTGTATCCATCATTGCAGTGATATTCAGAACAATTCCAAGTCCCAAAAATGCTCCATGTTATATCTATTTTTTCCTCTCCCTCCCCTCCGAACCTCTGGTGACCATTGCCTTTATATCAATGTTACAAGTTCTTCCATTGCTAGAATAATAGTAAGTCTACTTTAGTCCATAATTGCATTTCCCCCTTATGTTTGTTCATTCCTTAATATTGAGGATTTTAGGATGGTGATGACCCACTGTTTCTGAGGATCATTTATTTTTATTCCTTTTTGTTACTGAGTAGTTTTCAATTGTATGAATACACCTTTTTTATCCACTCACTTGTTGGTGGACATTTGGGTTGTTTCCATTCTTTGGCTTTTGCAAATAAATAGGCTATCAACCTTCACACATAGTCCCATAGGTTTTTGATATGTTGTGGTCTCATTTTCATTCATCTCAAGATATTTGCTTAATTCTTTTGCCATTTCTTCTTTGACCCACTGATTACTTAACAGTGTTTTGTTTAATCTCCATCTATTTATGAAATTTTTCTTTTTCCATCATTATTGATTTCCTGTTTTATTCCGTTATAATCAGAGAAAATGATTTGTATAATTTCAATCTTTTAAAAATTGTTGATACTTGTCTTGTGACCCAATATATGATCTATGTTGAAGAAGGATCCATGAGCACTTGAAAAGGATGTATATCTTGTTGCTTTGGGGTGCAGTGCTTTATAGATGTCTGTTAGGACTAGTACATTTATCATATATTCAAACTCTCTGTTTCTTTATTGATACTCTGTCCAGATGTTTTATCCAATACTGAGAGTGGTGTATTGAATTATTGTAGAGACATCTATTTCTTCCTTCAGCTTTGCCTGTGTGTGCCTCGTATATTTTGGGCACTCAGGTTAGGTGCATAAATATTTTTAGTTATTTATTCTTGGTGAATTACCCCTTTTATTAGTATATAATTAAATTCTTCATCCCTTATAACAGCTTTGTACTTAAAATCTATATTGTCTGATATTAGTATCAATACTCCAGCTCTTTTTTGGTTACTATTTGCATGGAATATCTTTTTCTGGCCTTTCACTTTTAAACTGGTTGTGTCCTTAAGCCTGAGATGAGTCTCTTGTGGACAGCATATAGATGGCTCATATATTTTTTTAGCCATTCTATCAGTCTATGTCTTTTCATTGGGGATTTCAAGCTATTAATATTCAATGTTATTATTATAAAGGCATTACTTCATCAATTTATCCTTTGGCTTTCTGTTATCACATAGCACTATTGTTTGTCTTTTTATCCTTTAATTTACCTTTCCTAATAATCTTCACTTCTTTACTCTTCTCCAAGTCTCTCACCCTTGTTGTTTCCTTTCAGGCTGCAGTATCTCTTGTAATTATCGTCTTTTGGTAATATAGTCTATCAGATTTTGTTTGTCTGTGAATACTTTGAAGTCTCCTTCATTTTGGGAGGACAGATTTACCAGATACAGAATTCTTGGCTGGCAGTTTTCCTCTTTCAGTACCTTAAGTACATCATACCACTTTCTTCTATCCTCCATCATTTCTGATGTGAGGTCAGCACTTAATCTTATCGTGGTTCCCTTATATGTGATGTTTTGCTTTATTCTTGTTACTTTCAGAATCTTTATCTCTGATATTTAGCATTCTGAATAGTAGCTGTCTCAGTGTAGGTCTATTCAGATTTAATCTGTTTGGGCTGTATTGTCTTTCTTGGATATTCATATTTAGGTCTTTCATAAGTGGTGGGAAGTTTTCAGTTATTATTTCCTCAAATATTCTTTCTGTACTTTTTCCATTCTCTTCTCCTTCTGGGACAATGAAATTGTGTATGCTTGTGCATTTCACATTGTCATTCAATTCCCTGAGACCTTGTCCCATTTTTTCCATTCTGTCCTCTTTCTGTTCTCCTGTCTTTTCCAGGTCAGGTGTTCTGTCTTCAAAATCACTAATTTTGTCTTTGAGCAATTCAAATCTGTTCTTATGTGCTTCTAATGTGTTTTTAATCTCATTCATCATGTTTTCATTCCCATAAGCTCTGTGACTTTTTTTTTTTTTTTTTTTTTTAAAGATTTTATTTATTTATTCATTTATCCCCCCCTTGCTGCTTGTGCTCGCTGGGTCAGCTAACCACGCCGTGCGGGCAGGCTTGCCTTCACCAGGAGGCCCCGGGAACCGAACCCGGGCCCTCCCATATGGTAAACGGGAGCCCTACTGATTGAGCCACAGCCGCTTCCCTGTGACTTTTCTTTGCAGACTATAAAATTGTTCTTTATTCTTACCCAGTGTCTTTTTAATATTCTTTTTTCTTTAGTCATATTTTCTTCAAAATTTTTGAATTGATTTAGAAGAATTGTGTGATTATCATGGACTAATTGTCTTAAATCCTGTATCTTTTCAGGATATTTTATTTGTTCCTTTGGCTGAGCCATATCTTCCTGTTTCCTAGTATAGCTTGTAAGTTTTTGGTGATGTCTAGGCATCTGAATATGTTGGTGAATTTACTCTGATGGCTGATTTCTCTTTCTTGCTTATTATTTTTTTTCACAGCTCTTCTTGATATTTGACACATCTTATTCTAAAATTTTTTAATTGTCCATTTTAAGTTACAAAATCAGGCCAGGGTCTCACTAATAGGGCACAGATTTTCTCCCAGGGGTTAGGATACAGAAGAAAACAAAACAGTGTTTGTCCATGAAATTTTCCAGACTGGTCAGGAGATGGCACTCTCCATGGAGGTGTTTCAGTCTTGGTTTCCTGGTGTTGTGCTGAATCTTCAGAGCAGAGATTCAAAGCAGGCTCTGCTGGCCGAATTCACTGAAAAAATGCTCCCCAACTCCCTCTCCCTTTTCCCTTGAAATAGATGACAAGGAGGAAGATATCTGTTCCCCTCTCAGTCAGCTTCAGTGAACCAGGGGTTTTACCTCAGCTGAAGATCTTGGGGTTAGGGGAGGAGGACCCCTTCAGGATGGTGCAGCATCTTGGTAACTCACATTTGTTGTTTCAGGATCTTAATCTCTCTGTCCTTCACCCTCCTGGGAGTTGTGTAGCACTGTCCTGGTCTGCAGACCCCCTTGGACAGCTTTTGGCTCTTCCTTTGTTGTTTTTGTGAGATCATTGAGCCCTGCCCTTAATCTGGTGCCATCTTCCCACAATCCTCTTCCTTTTCTTCAAATACATTTTCCCTTATTTTTAGCCATTAGCTTAATTAATGAGTCTCAAGTGGTATTCTTATTGATGAAGCATTCCAAATATGGCATTGACTGTTAAAAATATATTCAGCTTAATGAGTTAACCAATAGGAACAATTTTAATACAGGCCAGGCATAAATTTTATTCTCTATCATTCCATCATGGTCAACTCAAGTATATGTGTATCATTTTGTATCATTTAGGAGATCAGTAATTAGAAACCAACAGTTTCAATAGATAAATTTATAGGAAGCCATTTGTACATCTGTGAAAAATCTATCAGATCCACAATTTCAACATCACTGGCTGTATTTTCATGGGGATACAGTGCCTACACTGCTTGCCAACAATCTCCTCTTCATCCCAAATGAAAGATGAAAATATGATAAAAGTTGGCTTGAATACAAGCTGGCCATAGCATTGCAATGTAAGGGTAAGTATTATGCATTCTAAATTAAGCCACCTGGTTTTACATTCCTACATTATCTATGTGGCTTTGGTCAAACTATTTTATGGAGTAATTATGAGGAACTAAATTTAAAAAAATATGCACATATATTATTCCCCATAGTTGGTATACAGGGGATATTTAAGAGCAAGTGTTTTCACCATTTTAGACAAATGTTTTACCTTGACTATGAAGCTAATGTTAGCATGAAATGCTACATAGAGGCTAAAAATGCCCCACCAAACAAAAGTAACATAACCTGTCTGTCTCTGCTGATTGATATGTCTTTCCACTATTTGGCATAACTTTGGAAACTTTGGTATTTTGCTCATGTATATATTTCCAGTTTCCTTGACTTTGCTCCTTTGTTACCCTTAAAGCCAATAATTGAATAACTTCAACCTCTCCTTCCATTATCACTTTATCTTCTCTTCTAACTTTGACTCTTCCTATATCTCTCTTATAAGAACCCAAAAAATCCAGGATAATTTTCCAATATCTAAGCTTTGGATTGTGTAGTAAAGAAAGAAATTGGCAAATTTTTCTTATATTTTGTTTATGTTTCTCCCACAGTCAAATAATAGTCTATACTAACATTTAATATTTCATAGTTACTTCTAAAATTTAAGCGCAGTGGTCAAGTGAAGAAGATAACCAAAATTGTTTCTACAGTTTAAAGTACCATACTTTAATTCAGAAATACTTTTTTACTAATTACTAATAACACTTACTGAAAATACAACCCATGTGTGGATTCTTACTTTAATGAAAACATTAAAGTATTCTAAGTATCCATATTTAATCTAATTACCATGAATTAGACAGACATAAAGTAGACAGGGCATGGTTTATTTATTAAATACTTTGATATTTCTTTAAATACGTGCCAGTTTGTAATGTGTCTGTGTTATATTTTCCTTCACTCTGGCATAAACCAGTTTAAAAGTGGAAAAGCAAGACATGTTCCAGTTCCAAAAATTCATTTTTCAGTAGGACTTTGTTGATCAAGGTCATTAATAAAACTTATCAAGCCTCTTCACCTTCTTGAAATTTGAGCAATTCAGATCACTCTAGCATCATCGTAATTATTAAATTTCTGAAAATCTTTTTCAAAATTATAAAATCTCTCAAAGTTTAAAATTATACCATATCAAATACAATTTCACCAAAAATAGTAATTACTAAAAAACAATATATTTCTATACAATGATTTGTGAACATGTTACCTTTGTTTTTATTTCTATATTAGATAGTATTCAAACAAAATTAGCCATCACTGTTAGTTTGCACCATCTGAGAAGAAAAAGATAAAACATCATTATAGATCTTTGGGCATTTTTAAATAACAGTAATTCCAATGTAATTATATTTATGGATTGTTTGTTCAAAATAGAAACCAAGGGGAATTTGTGAAGTTACAAATCATTCCTTGTTGTGGAGGAGAGTTGACTTAATTGTGACTTAAATACTACCTGCCCTAGGGAAAAATTGTTTTCACTTTGTTCACACTACCTCATCTCCAGTTACTAGAGTGACCTTATAATTTCTTATCTAATCTGGGATTCAATGGAGAGACAAAGGGGTGGGGCAAATGCTAAAATAGGCTAGGTATACTGACATAAACGACAACTTCTCCAGAAAACTAGAAGATAAGGTCGTCACATAGCCTAGTTGCACAAATTTCCAGATTTCTAGTTTTTTTCTCATGATCCCTTAGGCTCTGCATTAAGTAGCATTCTCAGCTAAATTGATAAGGTAGCAATGGATCAATTATGCTAAAATTAAACTTTGAAATGAAAAGTTCTTTTCTTCCTAATCTTTATTAGAAAAGCTTGGGACAAGCCTTTTCCCAAACAAAAGAAACAATTGGAAAATTAATTTTGTGTGTGAGTTTAATTACTCTGATTTTTTTTTCAATACCTTTGTATTCAATTAGTTTTACCATGCAGTAAGTCACCACTTATTGAGAGATGGTGGTGGAGTAGGATATTCCTGGATTAAGTCTCTCCACCAGAACAACTATTAAACAGGCAGGACCTGTATGCAATAACAATTTTGAAACTCTGGAATTCAGTAGAACACTATACTGCATTTAGGGAAGAGCAGGAGTAAGAAGCTGGTGAATTACAATAAAGACTAGTAAAATGACTAATGGCTCCCATCCCCTAACTCTCTAGTATGTTCCCTGGCTAGCTTGCTATTGACAGAAAGGAACTCAAAAATTCACTTACCCAAGATCAGGAGTGAGCATGGCCAATCATTGATTGTGGCTTTGAATTAGCAATTTTGGTAAACACTTATCCAGCCTGATTCCACCTCCCAGAATTTTTGCTCTAAGAGAAAGCAGATTGAGAGGACAGAACACCTGTAAAATGTTATTAATAGGTGAAAGGGGAAAAGGGAGAGGATGTTTGGTATATGGGAATCCCCTATATTCTGTATGTGACTTTTCTATAAACTAATGTTTCTTTGAAGATAAAGCCAAAAAAAATAAGACACTGGAGGAACAAATGGAAGAAAATGGCACTGTACATACACTATAAAAGATCTTATAGTGATGAAAGACATAATGAAAAATTTTTTAAATTTTACTTTTTCATTTTTTTATTATTTAAATTCTTTTTGATTTTTGTATTTTATTTGTTATTATTAAAGCCATCATTAATTCATTTCTTATAAATTTTATTTGGCTAATTTTTAGGTTTCATTTGTGAATAAGTTTTGGATCACAGAAGGGGTACAACTGTGGCAGTGGAGGATCATGGGTGTGGGGTATCAGTAATGGCAGATATATGGGAGGAGGTTTACCTCGGGCATAACTATAAGGCATATGAATGAGTTCAAAGTGTTCATGGGGCATTATCACAATGGGTGGAGATCCACACAGTAACTGAAAGAATATACAATTCCCATCATGGGGAGTTCTGCCACATTCTCTAATGGGACAGCAAGAAACCCCAGACTACAGGGGCAGTGACTAGTGAAGGAGGGTAGAGCACTGATGAGCCTTTTATATTGATGACTGTACTTAAGAACCTTTTCTTTTGAAATTGAAACTTAGCCTCGTATTATAGTTTGCCTAAGAGTTAACGCCTAAGAGCCTCCTTGTTGCTCAAATGTGGCCTCTCTCTAAGCCAAACTCAGCATAGACATGCATTATCTTCCCCCAGGTGTGGGACATGACTCCTGGAGATGAGACTCCCTGGCACAGAGGGATTACTACAAAGCACCACCTACCAATGCAACTGGAAAAAGACCTTGACAAAAAGCGAGAAAGGATAAAGACAAATGAGTTTATATGGCTAAGAGACTTCAAAGTGACTTAAGAGGTCATTCCAGAGGTTATGCTGATGTATGTCTCAGCAGTATTTCATTGACTGCCACAGTAAATACTGCCTCAAATAGCGGGGCTCCTGAAGGCTCTGGAGACATCCACACACTATAAGCAGTGCTGACAACTCAGGAGTTTGGTGCTCTGCCAGTGACCCTACTTGGGAATTTATGCTCCCCATTGTGACAGAGTTGAACTTAGATGTGGTTTACCTACATATGACTATTCTGCCCCTTCTATTTGAACCTTAAATCTTTGGGCTTTCCATGTGCCAGTTGGGCCCTGAATCTCAACAGAGTTGCAATACCTACTCTCCAGTTCATTGGACTCACCCAGGACAACTAACAAGGAAATGATGATGGACAATGACCATCCCAAGGAACAGAGAGAGTTTACAACTGCAGGCAAGATAGTCCCATCCATCTGCCCAGTGGGATCTAAGCCCCCTTTTAGTTAGAGGCAGAGCAGTCATCACCATCCCAGAATCCTCAGGATTGGAGAAAGAATGATGGACTAGAATAGACTTACTATTAAATACTAGAGAGTTATTGCTGTTCTAGCAATAGAAGCACTTTTATCATTGATGTAGAGGCAGTGGCCACCAGAGGTTCTGAGGGGAGGAAGAGGAAAAATAGGTGTAATATGGGGGCATTTTCAGGACATTGGAATTGTCCTGGATGACCTTGCAATGACAGATACAGGCCATTATATATCTTGTCATAACTTACAAAATTGTGTGATAGTTTAAACTATAATGTAAACTATAATCCACACTTAGTGGCAATTCTCCAATATGTGTTCATCATTTGTAAGAAATGTATCACATTAATGAAGGATGTTGTTAGTGTGGGAGGGGTAGGGAATGGGGCATATGGGAATCCCCTACATATTTTATGTAACATTTATGTAATCTAAGTATCTTTTTAAAAAATATTTTTTTAAAAAAGAAAGAAAGCAGTGTAAAAAACTTTTGAGGGAGACAACCTGGGGCAAAGGTTTAACTGCTTTAAATACTCACAAGAGGGAGAAAGTTTGTCTCCTGGGAAATAGAGGGGGCATTGAAACTCATGTAAACAGGAAAACTCCAAAGCATTTAAAAAGCACAAGCCCAGGACAAGACACAGGCCCAGAGAAGACAAGAAAATTCAAATAAATAATTATGCAGAACTTCCCAAACTCAAAATACATTAATATGTATATCCAAACAGCCCATAGAACAACAAACAGGTAAACATGGAGAAAAATATACCTCATCATATATTGATCAAACAGCTATATTCAAAGGACAAGGAGAGAAGTCTGAAAACTATAAGAGAAAAACAAGGGAGTTTTAATTAGATTGAGGACTGCTTTCTCATCAGATTCCATGGAGGAAAGAAGGCAGTGGTAGAAATATTTAAGGTGCTGAAAGAAAACAATTAACAACCAAGAATGTAATATTTGGAGAGACTTACAAAAATGAGGGAGATTAAAACATTCCCATATAAACAAAAGCTAAGGGAGTTCATCACCACTAGACCTGCCCTACAAACAATGCAAAAGGGACTTCTTCAGACTGAAAGGACAGCATACTACACATTGTTTCAAAGTGGCATAAAGAAATAAAGACCTCCAGCAAGGTAACCATTTGGGTAATTTTAAATGCCAATACTATTGTATTGTATTTTTTAATATGTAACTCCACTTCTTGCTTTCTACAGTTGCTAAAATACAAATGCATAAAAAGTTATGATAAATCTATGGTTTTGGAAATAGATTGTACAAATATATAAATGGTAAAAAGCACAAAATAGGTGAGGCTACAAAGGGTTATAGAAAAAGTGTGCGTGTGTGTGTATACTATTCATGTCACCTTAGTATAAAATTAAATATGATTGTTAAATATTGATTGTTAAATATTAAATTTTAACCTCTTGGTAACCATCAGGAAAATATGCAAAAAAAATATATAGAGAGAGGTAGAAATGAGAAAGCATTTAATATGATACAATGCAAAAATTCAAATAAATATAAAAGTAGGCATTAACACAAGACAAATGAAAATATAGCAGAAGAAAGCCTTGCATTATCAGTAATGACTTTAAATGCAAATGGATTATACTTTCCAGTCAAAAGACAGAGATTGGCAGATTGGATAAAAATGAAACAAAACAAATCAAAACAAAAAAACATGACCAAGTATATGCTGTCTGCAAGAGACTCACCTTAATTTCAAAGATTCAAGTACACTGAAAGTGAAAGGATGGAAAAAAGTATTCCATGCAAGTAGTCAAATAATAACCAAAAAAGAGAGGGAATTATACTAATAGCAGATAAAATAAACTTTAAATAAAAATCATTTATGATTTTATACTGAAAAAGTATAAAATCATTATATACTGATAAATGGGTCAATTCTACAAGAATATGTAAAAATTATAAATATGAATGTACCTAACAGCTGAGCAAAAACTATATGGAGCAAATACTGACAAATTTGAAGGAAGAAATTCATAGGAGGATACTTTAATAGACCACTTTCAATTATGGATGAAATATATATACAGAAGATCAGTAAGGAAATAAAAGACAAATGATACTATAAAGCAACTAGACCTAAGAGGCATATATATGGAACACTTCACCCAACAACAACAGAATATACATTCTTCTTAAATGCACATGGATCATTCTCTATGAGAGACAATTTTTTAGGTCACAAAACATGCCTCAATACATTCAAAAATATTGAAATCATATAATGTATGTTTTCTGACCACAAGGAAATGAAGTTAGAAATAAATAACAGAGGAAGAAATGTAAAACATGCAAAAATGTGGAAAATAAACAACAGACTCTTAAACAACCCAATAGGTTAAAAAGGAAATCAGAAGTGAAACTAGAAAATATCTTGAGGTAAATGAAAAGAAAAACACAACATTCCAAAATTTATGGTATTCAGCAATGGTAGTGCAGAGATGGAAATTTATAGCTCTAAATGCTTACATTGTAAAAGAAGAATGGTTTCAAATCAGAGACCTAACCACAAAACTGCAAAACTAGAAATGGAAGAGCAAACTAGACTTGAAACAAATAGAAGGAAGGAAATAACAAAGACTAGAGTGGACATAAATGAAATCAAGAACAGCAACCAATAATAGAGAGAATCAACAAAACTGAAAGTTGTTTCTTTGAAAAGTTCAATAAAAGAAAAATCTTTAGCTACACTGTTGAAGGGAAAAAGAGAGAGGACATAAATAAACTCAGGAATGAAAAGGGGGACATTACTGCTGACCCCACTGAAATGAAATGGACTATAAGTATACTATGAACAACTGTATGCCAATAAATTAGATAACCTAAATGAACAAATTCTTAGAAACACACAAACTACCTATACTGACTCAAAAGTCATAGAAATTCTCAACAAACCAATAAAGAATAAAGAGATTGAATCAATAATTCAAAATATCCTAACAAATAAAACCCAGGGCTAGATGGCTTTACAGGGGAATTTTACCAAATGTTCCAATAAGACTTAAAATCAAATACACATATATGCATATATATTTATATATCATTTTGCAAATGTTTGTATGTATTGTGAGAATTTTGATTTTTACCCATAAAAAAAAAAAAATCAATCCTGCTCAAACTCTTTCAAAAAAGTGAAGAGTAGGGAACTTTCCTAAATTCATTCTATGAGGCCAACATCTACCTCATACCAAAGTCAGATAAGGATATCACAAGAAAAGAAAATTACAGACAAGTTTCTCCTATAAATATAGATGCAAAAATTATTAGCAAAATGCTAGCAAACTAAATCCAACAGCACAGAAAAATAACTATACACCATGATCAAGTGGGATTTATCCCTGGTATGCAAGGGTGATTCAACATAGGAAAATCAAGTAATTAATATATCACATTAACAGAATGAAAGAAAAATATATGATCATTCAATTGATGAAGGAATGGTACCTGACAAAATCCAGTAATTCTTCTTGATAAAAACACTTAGAAAACCAGGAAAAGAAGGAAACTTCTTTAATGTGATAAAAATCCTACATGAAAAACTCACAGCTTAATGGTGAAAAACTGAAAGCTTTTCTTCTAAGATTAGGAAAAAGACAAGGATTCCTACTCTCTCTAGTGTTATTAAACATTGTACTGGATGTTCTAGCCAGAATAGTCAGGCAAGAAAAATAAATCAAAGGCATACAAATTGGAAAGTAAGAAGTAAAACTTTCCCTATATGCAGATAACATGATCCTATATTGAGAAAATCCTGAAAAATTCACAACAAAGCTCTTAGGACTAATAAATGAATTCAGCAAAGTGGTGAAGTATACAGTCAACACCCAAAAATCAGTAATTTCTATACACAAGCAATAAACAATGGAAAAACAAATCAAGAAAACAATTCCATTCACAATAACAACCAAAAGAATCAAATATCTATGATAAATCTAACCAAGGATGTAAAATATGTGTACACAGAAACTACAAAACATTGCTAAAGAAAATAAAGAAGACCTAAATACATGAAAGGACATTCTGTATTCATGAATTGGAAGACTAAATATTGTTAAGATATCAATTCTACCCAAAGCATTTACAGATTTGGTGCAATCCCAATCAAAATTCCAATAGTCTTCTGTGCAAAAAAGAAAATCAAATTTATATGGAAGGGTAAGACACCCCAAATAGCCAAAGCATCTTGAAAAGGAACAAAGTTGAGGACTCACATGTCCAGTTCTTTAAATGTATTAAAAAGCCACAGTAATCAAAACAGTGTGGCCCTGACACAAGAACAGTCATTGACCAATGGAATCAAATTAAAAATTCAGCTTTGGAATGGTGCCCAGGCTTGCCAAGAAAACTGAGGCACAGGCCCCACAATCTCTGAGCATTGTGGTGTCAGCACTTTCCTGAATAACAGGATATAAGGCCCACCCCTCTGAGCACCAGGATTGGTGATCTGCCCCTCCCAAGTGCAGTGACAGACCTGCCCTTTCCTCAAATGTTGGTGGGTACACTCTCTTGGCCTGAGATCTCTTTGGTCCAGACCTCGATTTCCATGGTTCTGCCTTTGAAATCATTCTTCCTTCAGATATTGCTTCCATTCATACAATTTTCACAAACAACTTCTATGCTTTTGTGCAGTACCAGGGAGTTTAAATCATCAGAAAATAGAAATTTCCACAGATTCTTCCTGAGTAAATTCATTTTCAATCTTGACTTCTACTGACTGGATCCATGTTCAGTCACAACCTCTTTAGCAAAGGTTGTTCAGTTAAACTTGCACATGGAAACATGTTCTCTGGGAACTCACCAAAAACTCAAGGGGATCCTTCATAGAGCCACTTCTGGCCCAGTCTCAGAGTGCCCTATATAAATAGGCTAAGAATTTTCAAATTATCAATTCCTGGTTCCTTTGTGCTTAACAGTTCAAATCTCAGCTTATCTCTTTCCTATCACATTTTACTTTCAACTGCAAGAAGAAAGTAAGCTGCAACACAAAGCTTGGAAATACCCTCAGCTAAATATCTAAGTCCATCCCTTTCAAGTTCTTCCTTCCCTCCAGCAACAGAACACATTTTTCACCAAGTTCTCTGCCACTTTCTAACAAGGATCACCTTCCTTCCAGTTTCTGATGAGATATTCAGCATTTCTTTCTAGGTTGCATTGAAGGTACATTTAATGTCCATATTTCTTTAAAATAACAATCTAGGCTTTTTTAAATCAAGCACCTCACAATTCTTTCAGCCTCTATCCATTACCCAATCCCAAAGCCACTTCCATATTTTCAGGTATTTGTCATAGCAGCACCCCACTTTCCAGTAACATACTGGTACTGCTAAAACAAGAACACCACAATGGGTTGGTTTAACAAGAGGAACTTATTGGCTCATGGCTTCAGAGGCCAGAGTCTTGCTTCTTCTAGCTGGTTTGCAATCATTGGGGTTTGTTAGTTTTTCTGTCACAGTAATGCACATAGCAGAATCTTCTTTCTCTTCTGGTTTCTGTTGACTTCCAGCTTCTTGCTTCTCCACTGACCTCTTTCTATCTGACTTTCACTCTGCTTATATACTACTCCAGTAATCAGATTAAAGCCCAATCTGATTTCGTTGTGCCACACTTGAACTGAAATAACATCCTGAAGAGATCTGATTTACAATGGGTCCTCACCTAGAGAACCTGAGCCTACCTTTTATTGTAGGTGTGATTCAATCCCCAACAGATGGGATTTCAAATTCTGAAATTCTGCTTTCTTGTCAAAACCTCGTGTCTTTCATACTTGCTATACATTTATCTCATTGAAATCTTTTGTATCTCATATCTCACATACTCCAACCACTGTCTTTTGAATTTTTTTACTAAATTCATTTAAATAGACTAATAGAGGTTTTACATTTCAATACTTCTTATTCTAATATCTTAATTTTCTTGTCATCCTCTATTGTTTTTCTTAGTTTCTTCACATCTAACTTCTCACTGAATCTATACTACCTGAGTGATAACCAAACCAAAGGATTGGATTCCTATATTGTTGTTATGGGCTTCTGCATATTTTGATTTTATTGCTAGGCCCAACAAGTAACCCTATGCTTCCTTGGTTTATGTAATACTGTTCTTTCCTAGGTATTCTTTAATCTCTTACTTTCTTTCTTCTGTTTTTCGGTTCTTTCTACTATTAATATCATTCCCCCAATTTATTCTTGAGCCTCTTCTCTTCTATAATTTTAGGCTATCTTCACCAGTAATTACATACAATTCACATGGATTGGCTCACCTGTATGCCCAAAGCCTCCAAGTCTGCTTTTCTACAACTTTGCATAGATGTGGCCAAGAGGATACAGTTTCAAGCTATAAGTCAGTCATTAAAAACCCTTCGATCTATATCAAGTAAGTTTTCCTATCTTATTTTCTCCATTGTTCTTTTCACATAACATGTGCTTCCAACACTCTGTAACGTATTTTCCCCATAAATACCTCATATTTTTTTTCTGTTTTACTTTTTCTCTGTTTACTCAATATAGAAGATATTTCCTTTATTGTACCATGTCCAAATCCTACTCATTTTTCAAGGCCTTATACAAACCCACCTCCACAACACCTCCCGTAATGTCCCCATCTCAAAGAAATCTCTTACTTGAATTTCCATTTTGTCTTCTCTGTTCTTTGCCAAGGTAGACCAACCCACATAAATAGAACAAAATGTTTTCACAAATGTTGCTCTTATTCTGTATTTATTTTTAGTTTTCCACTTTGATATCATTATGTAATTTCTATTTTAAGCATCTTTAATATAAATGAGTTAGTGAAATATCAAGAGAACATTATCTTTGCTTGTGCCAGTTATATGCCAGACAAATATGAAGAAAGGTAGTGACTTTTCTGTGAAAGAATCATGGGCAAACCTTCCAATTCCTATATTTTTCATCAAATGTACTGGAAAAGAAATTGAACCCATTCAACAAACAGTTGTCAGAAAAATGATTATATAAACAAAAATAGAACAGAGAGAAGTCTATATCTCAAATATCTTTTACTGAAATGTATACTACCAATTACAGATATTATTTTATATTTAAACATTGAATGGCCATGCACATGTCACAATATCATCACTTTCTATATAAATACTATCATATATGTACTTGTTCTTCCTCTTTAGTTTTCTAAAACCCAGGAGAACATTAAGTACTAAGTTTGCCTAGAGTATAATGATGTTCCACAGGAGAAGAATTAAACTTGAGAAAACAAGCTCAAGGCAAAAATATCCATTTTTCTTTCCCATTTAGAAATATATACTGTCTGTACTGTCACAAGCTCTAAGAGAAGAGTCATGGTGTTTTGGAGTATTTACTATAATAATAACCTTAAGCTTGTTATTTTTTTTCACAAGAAAAACTTTATTGAAATAGTTATTTTTCAAGAGAGCTTTAAAAGCAATTCTATAGTATGAATAGCTCAGACTAAATTATATCTTTAATGACAAAATTAATTTGGACAGAACTTTTTGCCCTAAAATCCTAAAGCAGTTGTTAGTTAAAAGAGTTTTAGAAATTTAGGTATTTTTCCAATAGAATACTCTACTATTACTAGAGCATGAAATGTTCATTTGAGTAAAGACATTGAGTAAATGTCTTCTTAACTTTTAGAGTTATAATTGGAGTGAAAAATATAATTATCCATAAAATACAACACTAGTATAACAGTCAATATAATTTATTTCACTAGATAAGAATAATCATTTTAAAATCAGAATATTTAAGTGATATACTTCTCCACTGTCCTCCTCCTACACACCCCATGGCCACATTTCTACCAAAAAGGTAAATTCATGGCCTGGTGATTATAGTCATGCTAATTAGTACTGAGACTAATGAAACTACCTGATGACTTGCTAAAAATCTATCTTCATCATTTAACTGATGCATGAAAAATATATATCTTGGCAAATTTTATAAGGATTTATTTTAAGATATCAAAGGAGATAAGATGTTTTAAAATTCATGTTAAAATTTCTGACTTTTAAAGCCATTTTGAATTTTCAAATTTTGACATAGGTGAAAATGCATAAAATGCCTAGCAACAAGTTTTTATGTTAAGAATATATTTTATTGATTTAAAATAACTCAAAATAACTTTTCATTCAAATATCTTACTACATGGCAAACCCTTGTGTGAAAGAGTACTTTTCATTCTAGCTACATGGATGTGGCATATATGGTTTTGCATTTCCCCCCGAACACTTTCAGCTCTTCCAGTCACAGCAGCATTCCATCCCTAAATAGTCAAAAAGCAAGCCTTGAGAAATAACTATTTGTGAGTTCAAGTAAATCTTGTATTATAAATGCTTGACTTTCTCTTCTAGAGAACTTTAAGAACAATCTGTTCCTTTGAACTGCCTGACTACCCTCAAATCAATCGATGTTTTATGTAGTTACTGTGAAAATATAGCTGAAAAAACACTGCAAATGTCCGATCCCTTATTATCTGTCCTGAGCAGTTCGCTTTTTAATCACACTCCATCTCACATGCCTTCCCCATCTGCACATGGACATGTACTATAAAAGACCACTCATGTTTTGCAGTAAGTGCAGATGTTGTACTCGGAAGCATCTTCTTTCCTCCCGCTGCCTAGGTGGATGGTTAAGCCACAACCAAGTTTGGAACCATCATTTCTTCTTCTACCACCAAGAATGAGGACCCCTCGTAAGCCCCTTAATAAATGCCCACTTGCTTACCAAGCTGGACTTGTCCAAGTCTTTCTCTGGTCTGGTGTATCCCTCTCAGTTTGGTAGGAAGCTGTCATTTTATACAACTCCTGGCTATACTCAAAACAATAGAATATGATGAAAACAATTTATCTCTTATTCTTCTAATTTTTTTATGTTAATAGCACTTATTTGGTAACTCTGGTGGGTTGAAGATGTATGTACCATAGAAAAACATGTTCTTAAATCTAATCCATTCCTGTGGGTGGAACCCCATCCTAAGTAGAACCATTTGATGAGGCTATTTCAGTTAAGGTATATCCCACATCATTCAGGATTAGTCTTAATCCTTTTACTGGAGTCCTTTATAAACATAATGAGTACAGAAAGAGAGGGAAAGACAGGGAGGCAAGAAGCTGAAAGCAATGAAACGGGAGAGAAGAAAGAGACCAGCAGAGGCCACCATGTGCTTTGCCCTGTGGCAAGGAGTCAAGGATTACTGGCAGCCAGTCTTTGGGAAGAAAGCACCTCTTTGATAAAGGCTTGATTTGGCATTTTCCAAAATTCTCACCATGAGTGAATGAATTCCCATTGTTTATGCTGAATCATTTCATGATATTTGCTTTAGCAGCCTAGAAAACTAAAACATGATTGATTCTCTTTAATTAAACATATAAATATTTATTCTTTTGGAGGTGGAAAATTAAATGTGTTGAAAATGTAGCATGTCTATGTATATGTTATGTATTAAAATGTAAAGACTATACAAATTATTTGCATTTTTTTTTTCCCTTAGAGAAAGAATCTTCAATTATATTTGGATGCATTTGAATTCCTTATATTACCTGTAGCCAATAATTGATCATTTCAGGCTCCAATAGTTAAAGATACATATTTTTAAATTGTTTAAAACTATCATTTCATTACCATTCATAAATAATTTGACCTAATTTATATGAAACAGTGTCTTTATTCTGGCAATAACAAAGAGAGAGAACATAGTAAAAACAATAGGAAGTTTTATAAATCTAATCACTGTTTTATCACATTTATTACAGCTAAAAGAGAGATTAATACATCCAAAAATATATCCCATAATATTAGTTTCTTGAAAAAAGGAAGTTCTCTAGTCATATGAGTTTGGGAAATATAGGACTAAGCACAGATAACCAGTTTGTTTAACAAAATACTAGAATGTTTTAATAGTCAAATCAGTACTGAGAAACCCATGACAGAAAAGGAATGGGGGGATTTAGGGGTGGGCATTGGGAAAGACACAGTATGGAATTGAAACCCATTTGTGTAATTAATGCAACATTTCACTCTCCTCACAGTTAATTAAATAGAGCAAAGCTTCATGCCGCCTTTTTCTATCCTATGTATGCTATGCATATTAACAACACACTCCTATCAGTAACATGTCTCATACCGTTATTGGTACCTTCTTTGAGAGGATGGAAGGAAGTTACAAAAGTGGCATCAGAATCTCTAAGAGTTGTGCATACTTGGGGAAAAAAAAGAACCTTCAATGATTATGCATGCTCTCTGTGAAGAGAGATGGACATGCATTCCAAAGGATAGGGATAACTGAAGAGAGTTGATATTTTATCTGGATTAGCATTTCTAATAGAACTTTCTGAACTCTGGACAAAATTGATATCTGTGATTTCCAAATCAGTAGCTACTAGCTACATATAAATATTAAGAACTTGAAATGTGCGTAGTGTAACTGAAGAACTGTTTTAAATTTTATTTTCACTAATTTTTTTTTTTTGCATTTGTTTACAAAAATGTTATTTATATATACATATACATATATTTTAAGAGGTGCCCAGACTACCCAAAATATTACACGGAACCCACTGGGATTCCCATGTTGCCCACCTCCCACACCTCCCACCACATCCCACACAAACATCTCCCACAGTGTGGCCCACCACCCTCAATGAACTTACACATCCTGGAGCCTTGCCACCAACCATATATGTGATGTTGGAGTTTTTAGGTATACTTCCAGAGACTGGAGCCTCCTGCCTACCTATGTGCCAGGTGTGCATGAAATCTAGGTGGAGCTGCAACTCCTACCCTACAGCTCAATGGACTCATCCAAGTCACCTGGTGAGGAGACAACGATGGGCAATGGCCATCCCAGGGAATGGAGAGGGCCTGCATCTGCAGGCAGGATCATCCCACCCACCATATCCATGGGATATGGGCCCTCTCTCACTTGGAGATGGAGTGGACATCACCATCCCAGTCCCCTCAGGATTGGGGGAAGAACTATGGACTAGAGTGGACTTGATGGTATTCTCTTGTTCACATGTGGTGATTCTAGCAATGCGAGAAATTATGACAGTGAGGTGGAGCCAGTGGCCACTTGACACTTTTTGGGTAGGGAGGGGATGAGCAGTTGAAATACAGGGGCTTCTTTGGGAGTTGGAGGTTATCCTGAGTACTATTGTGGCAACGGATGTAGGCCATTTTAAATTCACTAATTTTAATTTAAGTTAGACACATGTGGCCTGAGGATACCATGCTAGACAGCACTGATCTTGATCATTTAATCATCAGAAATGGAAAATAGTGACAATTTAAGAAGAAATAATCTTATCATATTCTGTTACTTCTTTATAACAATATTTATTGTTTACTCATATTTGTGATATAAACACAGCATAAGCACTATACTAGATTGTAATATATTTTATATAGTTTGTATTATTAATTAGCAAAATAGTTGTGGATACTATATTGCTATCACAGACAATACAACAAAAAATCACCTTGAAGACTTAAATTAAAATCATAGAATTTTTTTCATAATATTATAAGATTCAAATGCTATGAACTTGTTAAATTAAAACAAAAATGAATATAAAAAACAAATAATGGTATTCCATTGAAATTATTCAAAATTTTATTTCATTGTAGGGATAGAGGTGAGATGTGGGAGTAATTTCTTTACTGCTTAAAATTTTTATATGGATTTCAAATAGGAATGAGCATTGTTTTCCTAACTTGTAATAAATCTTAGTCTCATCAATATGAGACAAGTTTCCAGACTTTTTGCATTTTGAAAGCATATATATATTTTTAAATTTCACTTGAATTTATTTGTTTGATAAAATTAACCAACATAAATTGACTCCCACACACTGAAGCTAATCTGATATCTCATTAGTTCACAATAAAGATCTGTGGAAGTTTATGCCAATTCATACAAATCACTAGTTAGTCCACTATATCCTAAATGCAACACCCCCACCCCCACCCTACTCACTATGAATGAGTCTCTGGCCTGAGGAAAGCCCTCTAATCTTTGAGTCACGATTGTGAACAAAAGAGAAAGGTTTAAAGTCCATGGCAGAGGTGTTTATCCTAGAAACTCCAGAATAACTGAAGTAATTTGAGGAAGTCAAGCTTCTAGACTGCTTACAAATGTCCACACTATTAGTTGGGGTTAACCACTGTCATGGTTTCAGTCAAGCTTTACAGCAGGGTTCTTAACCAGGGGTCCATGGTTTTCACCTGACTGGCAAAAGGGTCCATGGGAAAAAAAAGATTAAGAACCCCTGTTTTACACTCTCATTTTATTGTGAGTCCATTTTGTTATGAGTCTAAACACTTAAAGAATAAAGATTCACAAATGAGCTGCTTTTACATAGTAGCCAACTGTTTCTTGTCAGTCTGTTCTTTATTCTCGTCTTAGGTCTTTCTTTTTGCTCCAGACATTTTTATCTAACTCTCCACTGGAAATCTTCCTATAGCTGCGTCAAATATAGTTCAAACATAATATTTACAAAATCAAACTTATGATCCATTTATCTGCCTCCTGAATTCCTGCATATTTAATAGAAATATGATCTACAAAGTAACCAATGCAAGAAATTGAAACATTAGCATAGTTTTCCATTTAAATGTGACTCTCTACATTCCTTAAAACTTCATATTCATCACCTGCCCTTTTTTACCAGCTTCATCTACGACATCTAACCATTTGTCATTTTCTATTCATTCAACTTCTTAGATCAGCAGTTACCAAGATTTTTTGTACATCAGAGCCTATAAAAATTCAAGGGCCTGGGTCATGCCTTTGCCCTAATCAAACAGAAATAAGAGAATAGGGAGAGAAATCTGATTCTCCAATTATTCTTTGTCACCCTATAATTTGAGTGACACTCTCCATGTATTTTTTTTTTTTTTTTTTTTTTTTTTTTACGGGAGGTCCTAGGGATCAAACCCAGGTCTCTCCATATGGCAGATGGACACCCAACCATTTGAGCCACATCAGTCTCTAACAGTGACCCACCTTAGTCCAAACCTTTGATATCTCTTCACTAGGTTATTTCAAGTATCTTTTAAAGGACTTCCTGATTACAATCAATTTTATTCAAATACATTTTATTCAAATACATTAGTTGCCTTTCTAAAATACAAATCCTCCATGACTTTCTCTGGCTTAAAATTCTCCAATGTCTCTCTACAACTTCAAGATAAAATTCAACATTTTGCGTTGCTCACAACTTCATCCTCATTACCTGTCCTTCTTTTGCAGCGTCACCAATTACATCCAGTAAGTGAAAAAAAAGGTCAAGTTATTCAAAGCAAAATCATGGTAGGTTATTTATATTTTAATTTTAAAAATACAGTTTCTTCTGACTAGAATGTTCTCCCTGGTGATCTCCTATTCATAATTCTCTATGCTTGTACAAATCTATAATATCAGTGGAGGAGACTTTCAGACAAGACTGAGAGCTTCTTGTCCATCTGCATACTCAGGTAAAAATTACCCAGCATTTGTTTAACTTAACAAAATCAATAATTTTATATTCATAAGTTCAAATTTTATTTCATTTCTCAACTATATCTCAACTATCTTCTCATTTTCAGCTTGTATTATTTGTACCATTTGTAAAAAGAATATTATAGCTATATCATAGAGATATGAGGATAAAGGTACGCGATTGAAAAGTAATTAGCAAAGTTATAACATGCAGCAAACCCTTAGTATATGGCAATTATTACATGATATATTTATCATTTTAGAATTCTGTTGGTTACACAGTTTTTCAGTTGCTTATCTTATGATTCCAAAGAGTTTCTTAAGAACAGGAAAAATGCCCTTAAACATTTATATTTAAGACATTACTACTGTATTGGGTTCTGATGCAAAGTACCAGAAATCTGTTGGCTTTTAAAAAGGGTATTTATTTGGGTAAAAGAGGAGTCCGACTCAAGGCTGCTTTCTCACCAAAGTCAGTTGCCATGTGTTGAATCAAGATGGCAGGTGGTCTTTGCCTGGTCTCTCAGGGCTTCCTATAGCAGTTTCTGGCAAGGGCCCATTACCTTCTGGGACTTCTCAGCTGCTTAGCTGCTCTGTTCTCTTCAGCACACATTCAGGTGAATGGCTTATCTCTCCCTAGGTTTTAGCTGTTTGAGCCTTCCCTTTCTGTCATATGACAAAGTTCTCTCCTCTGGCATCTAAGGAGCTCTCTTTCTTCCCCTATCTTCTTCTGTGTGTATTCTTTAGTAAGTGTCTGTATATATAGGCCAAAGAGGGTGGGGACTCATCCCTGAGGGTGGGGACTCATCCTCAAGCCTTACTGATGTGGTTGAATGTGGTTGAATCAAAGCCCTAATCTTAATGGGTAATTAATTCAACACATGTCAGCTGAATCTAATGCATTCAAATGGCATCACACCCAGAGGAACAGACAAGTTTACAAACATAATCTTTCTCTTTCGGGGGGATTCATAAATAATATCAAATTGCCACAACTACCAAGTGAAGTATTTTTAAAAAAACTGATTTCTGACATTAAGGTAAATGTTTTAGTCATCATTAATAAATGATTTAAAAGAAATTTTGGAGTGATATTTTGATGATAATGAAACATATGCTATATCAAATGGAAAATGGTTTTCTTTGCCAATAACTTTAACCATTACATAAATGTTTTCTTCTTTTTCTCTCAATTTTACAATTGAGAAACTTTTGTACGGTAATAGCAATTTAAAAGCTTTCACAGAGTCATTGGTAGAAAATGACAGTAGAATCAATACTAAGGTAAAGTTCTATCCTCCCTCCTTTAAATTATCTACAAATTCCTATTTATCCTTCAGGACTCTGATCAAATGTCATCACCATGAAAAAGAAACAACTGACCACTAACATTTTATTACACCCCTTTCCTTTAATTTCCCCCAATTAGGCAGAAGTAGTAGTTCAATAGGTTTCCTTAGCACTTTGTTGTTCACAGCTAAATTATTGATTCTAATATGCTCTTTATTAAAATAATTATTATCTTTCAATGTGTCATTCTTTCCCTCTAAATAAGACAACTTCTAGAGTTTAAGATTTGTGCTTGTTTTTTATATATGTGCATTTCCATCATCTATCACAATGATGAGCACACAGTGAGGTGCTTAATATATAACTTATTAAATGCTTGAGTCAAAAATTTTATTCAATTATGGAAATAGATATGTAAATTTTTTATTTGATTCAAACTTTATAATCATGTAGAATATTTGACTTAAAAGTCATAAAACTTAAAATTGAAAACTGGAGCTAATATAACTAATATTAGAGAACTCTCTCTTACCATATTCCTAAACAGGCAGGTAGCACATAGCATTGCTTCTGCAATGTAATCTCAAAATCTACATTTTATATATTTAAAAAAAACCTAAACCTTGTTCAGCATTCATAGTAAAGATGCTGATGCATTTTTTCCTGGAGGAGTCATTCTGTAGGAAACTTTGTTGCTGGCAAGGTTTATACCATTTTAAAATAAGTAAACAGTCCATAAACTCTCTACTTCCAGTCAGCAGTAAACAATCGATCTCTAAACTATTCACTAGACCGATAAACTTCCCGAAATGCCAAGCAATTTCCTTAAACTTGCATTAAAGCTATTTGTCTAGTAGAAATTTATTTGAAATTCCCTGGCTTAGAAAATATGCAATAGCTTACTAGAGCTAATAAAAATCATTGTAGCAGCACTGTAATGTATCAGTCTACCACTGGAAAACCAGTTAAAAATAAGTCGATCAAAGTTTACTTTAATCTTAGCAGTGACCTTGCAAATATCTGACCTTTAAATCCTCTTGAACTTAGTCCCATTCTTCCTCAATTTAGTGACCCTGACCCTGATTACTCAGTAGGAAATAATGATAAATAGCAGATTCCGATACCTGTAGGGATAACCACAGTTTACTTATGGTAATAGCTGACAGCATTTCTTCATGATGCATATAAGAGTTTAGGGATTTAATCAAAAGATCATAGAAATTTATAGAAATGAATGAAAGGTGGAACATTCACAAGTAATATATATATATTTAAAATTATAGAGCAAATAATATTGTTCTACCTCTTTTCATAACTGATGATTTAAATGACATTTGTATCCTGTTAAGTTTTTTGAACTATACTGAGTGAAAGCATATATTATCTTTGGAGAAATTCACAGTATTTAATATATATATATATATATTTTTTTAAAAGATTTTATTTATTTATTCATTTATCCCCCCCTTGCTGCTTGTGCTCGCCGGGTCAGCCAACCACGCCGTGCGGGCGGGCCTGCTTCCACCAGGAGGCTCCGGGAACCGAACCCGGGGCCTCCCATATGGTAAACGGGAGCCCTACTGATTGAGCCAAAGCCGCTTCCCTATTTAATATATATTGACCTGTGTTTGAACTTAGATATATTTGCATTTACTTAGCTTCATTTTATCATTTAAATGGTGAATCCACATCCTGGAGTCAGATATGAAATGACATAGTCTGACTATTAAGTATAGAAATAAAAATACATCTAAGTAAATATTTTTCAGTTAATTATCAAATGAATTTTTTATTTGTTTTATAATATATGTTATTAAAGCAAGCCTATTTTAGTTTTGCTTTTTATATGTTTTATTGAAGTATATATAATAAACAAGAGAGTCCAAATCACAAGTGTTCAGTTCAATGATTTTTCAAAAGTGAACACACCCTCTAACCAACATTCAGATTAAAAAAAAAAATACAAAAATTACCAGAACATACTCTTCTAGACATTATATACCCCAATAAGGGAAACCATTATCCTGACTTCTAACATCATAGAATATTTGCCTGCTTTATTATTAAAGTTAAGTAAATTGTGCAAATTTTTATTTTGAATTTTGTGTCTAACCTCTTTAACTCCAAATTAGGTAGGCAAGGCTTATCCATATTTTGAATATAATTAAAGATCTTTCATTTTCTTTGCTGTATAGTAGCTTTTTGTATGAATATACCATAATTTATTTATTCATTATTCTATTTTTGGGCATTTGAGTTTTTATTAATTGAGGAACTGAAAATGTTTACAGCATTAGGGCTTAATTTGCATTTCCTGGATAACTTTGAGAACAATTTTTAATATTTATTCACTATTTACTTCTCTTCACTTTGAAGTTGCTACCTATAATTTTGCCCATTTTTCTTTTGGGTTTTCTGCTTTTTTATTGGCTCAGAAGAATTCATTTTTTATATAAGATTTAAAATTTTATATCTATCTGTCTATCTTAGTGCATTTTTACTTTCCTAATGTATTTTGATGAAGAGAAGTGTTTAATTACAATGTAATGCAATTTTTCATTATTTTTCCTTTAAATGTCAATGGACATTTATTATCATAAATAAGATCCAAATATTATTTATGTTAACATAATGCCTTACTATTTGCAAATTTATTTATGTATACCTTCTGTCACTTAATCTTCATGCCAACTTTCCAAGGAAAGTTCTTTGACTCTCACATTATGTGAAGTTAACTAATAAAATAAAATAAAATAAAATAAAATAAAATAAAATAAAATAAAATAAA